>JAVIWB010003578.1:0-488969 GCA_031893035.1 Dermolepida albohirtum | reverse complement strand
TTAGATTACGTATTGACTTCGTTATTCTATACTTATATTTTTATCCATTATCTTTAATAGTATCAGGTGTTTTTTTTTATGACGATTCATGTTGGGCATATGATAATGTTATTTCACAATTAGAAGTGTATATATTTTTGTAAAATAGCTTAAGTACAACTGACCCAATACTATTTTAATTGTCACAGAAAATTAATTACTATTATTATTATTAAAAAACATCTGAGGCTTTAAGGGCTATGCAGAAGACTTTTCAAAAACTTTGACATAACAGTACGCGCTCCAACGCTCTTGTGGTAAAGCTCCTACTTTGCAATCAGCTCAGGTTATTTTTTGAGGATGTAATATTTCATTAACTGTCGCAAAACTTCTTTATAATAATTAGCAGCTATGCAAGTACATTGCCTCTTTGTAATCAAGAAACGGTCTTCCTTTTCCATCCACAGCATTCTCTGCTGCCACTCTTAACCTTCTTCTTGCTCACATGTTTCGAGTACTCACATATCGCTACCTTATTCGATTTTCTGTCCGAGTTTAGCACACACGAAAACCTATGAGCATAAACTCTACATATGTGGTAGAAATACTTCCAATGAAAGATATTTCAAGGATGTTAGGAAACTGCGAGATAGTTAAGTGTGTCGGAGCAAGCGATTACTGCGGCCACCTTTTCACCCTTCGTAGACGATTCCCTAAAAACTATCTCAATCATGGGAAAAGTATTTGTCTTTATAAAACCAGAAATTGTGAAATAATCCTAAATCTGGTGGAAACTACAAATAATGAATAAAGGAAGAAAAGAAATAAAGAAAAAGACAAAAATGAACAATATATTGGTCAAAATAAAAAATAGTCAATATGAACACATTATAAGAATGAGTAAGAGTAGATTGTTGAAGAAAGGGAATATAGGAAATAGAAAGTCGAAAAACAATAAACTTAGATGAACTGGAAAAATATAAGAAGTTGACGTACACACAGACTTTATGTATCCCTATCGAGATCTAAAAAGTAGTGACTTTAAAGAGAAAATTTTGTTAGTCAAACTTGAAGAGCAGCATTGACGTAGAAGATTTCTCCAAAATTGTTGAAAAAGATGGAAATATGATAGAAGAAAATCCAGAGAATAAAATGTGTACGTAAGAGCATTTCAAACAATCTCATAAAAATTTGTTCTTATGACTTTAACTATTTATTATACACGTTTTTTTTGTATAACTTTCTTAAATCAAGAAGTTTGTAATCATTTATAATGATTATATTTTGCAGCAGCAATAAATGTAAACTAGGCCTCTTTCATTTCATGAAACTTGCATGAATTGTTAACCTAAGTTTTCGTGATGAGTTTCGTTTTGTGACTCCGCTTCGCTTTTCATTTCTATTTGCCTAAAATCCTCATTTTCTTCATCAGGACCAAGAACAACCACTACAAGCAACAATTCATTTTCAACTAGCCTTTAGTGTACTATGCAAATTGTGTATATTCCATGCAAGTGCTAATAACTGGAAGCTCATATGCGAGTTATAATAAAACAGATGAAAGTTTAAAAATGTCCTTAATTTTTTCAATTATGCAGTTTTGACTGGAAGGGGATGAAAAATTCAAAATCACTTCACATCTCGTAAATAAATGATTCGACAACTTTTTGAACGTTACCGTTACAATTTTGAAGCGGGTCATATATACGCTTGTACATGAGTGTGTGTTTGTGTGTGTGTGGGGGAACGTATATGCTTGCGTAAACGCCAAAATTTGTGTATTTTATTTAAATCACCGTTTAATGGCGTTGCGTTTTGCGCCTCATCCGGCTGTATAAGCGAATTTACCCCTTGATAAATTAATGTCCTCGTCCCTGTCAATTTAATGTAATGTTAAAATCGTTTTTAAACGACGCGACGAGTTCACCGCCGTACACGTTAAATACCCTACCATAACCCCGCCTCCATACCGCTACTTCACTGCCACATTTATTTACAGTTTAATAGGATTACGGCTGGCTTCCGTATGGTCAGACGTTAAAAACGAAAATTGTATGATTGAAGCGGACCACCGTCAAACGGGAAATTGGCAAAATTCCCAAATCTACGTGCAGTTATACAGATTCTTCCAAAAGCAGTCAACTCGTTTTACACTCTCGCGTTTATTTAATCCAGACGAACAAGAAAGTCCCTGTAGACATACTTTAAAGCGTAACCCAATATCACCTCAATACGTATTCGATGTCCATTTTGTTATCTTCAGTACTAACGCTAAACTCAATTGAAGAATAGTGTTCTAAAATTGTATAGAGTGTAAAGACGTTAATTTTTCTAGTAGAAATCAAAAATATGTAAAACGAGTCTTTATTACTATGGCATAATTAAATAATATTATTTATCGTATGCATTAACGTCAAACAATGGTCAGAATTGACGATTAGTGAAAATAGGGAAAAAATTGAAGAAACCTCACGTGTAGATTCTACATTATTAGACTTAGATCGTCAAAGCAAAACTACAAGACAACACAATAAATAAACATACCGAAGAAACTTAGCATGAAAAAGGAGGTAATGAAGCAAGAAACCGAGAAAATATCAGATAGAAATGAAAACGATGATTCGGATTTGAGAAAAACAGAAGTTTTCTTAAGAGCAAACCTAGAAATAGACTTCTACTGTTAAACTCCTGTTTATAAAGAAAGACCACGGCGAAATGAATAAATAAGTAAATTCAGAAGAACATAGCGGAAGAAAGCGAAAGAGACAATAAATAAAAGCAAAAATTTCCGGAAAGAAACTGCCTTAATTATTCCAGATTGGAAAAAATATTCAAGTCTACAATTAATCAAATTCAGGAGACCCATATACGGTAATAATTTGAGGAGGAAGTGTAGATATATATATATATGATGATCAGCAACTTGGAGAAGGGGCTCACGAAACGCTATCGGAGGCCATGGCATGGTTTTCGGCTAACAAGCTGGTCCTGAATGAGGCCAAAACTGTCAAACTGGCATTCACTTCCAAAAGGAAAGAAACTCCCGCGAATGCAGGGTCAGTCAAAATATTGGGAATACATTTAGATACCAGACTAACCTGGAAGGATGAAGTGGACGCCCTCTCGAAAAAACTCTCTTGTGCAATATATGCTGTGCGGAAAATCGGAGCCATCACAAATAAGGAAACTGCAAAAACAGCTTATCACGCACTTTTCCACTCGCGGATGGCATACAGTGTCCAACTATGGAGCAATTCAGTGCATGCCAATGACATTTTTAATTTACAAAAGAAGGCATTACGAATAATCGAACAAGTTAATATAACGGCACATTCTAGACCTATATTCATAAAAAATAAAATAATGACGTTGGCCTCCACTTACATATATAAGCAATTGCTGCGCGCTAAACGAGAGCTACCAACCCAGAAAAGGAAAGGAGAGGGAAGAGCAATACAACTGAGATCCAGACAACAAGTACTTCTTCCCAACCATAGGCTACGTACTACTGCTGCCCAACACAAACATTTGGATATGTTTAACAAGTTGCCATTATCGTGGACTGAAAAACCCATTTTGAAATTTAGAAATGATATAAAAACATTTCTTTTAGAAAACGTATCCTACACAGTAACGGAGTTCCAAGAGCAGATGAAATCAATCAAATACTAAACTGTATGTTCTGCTTTGTGCACACATATGTTTATACCACACTTACACACAGTACATATATACATACATACACACACAGACCATCATATACAATGTACAATATATATATATATAGATAGATAGATATATAAATATATAGATATATAGATATATAGATATATATATATAGATATATAGATATATAGATATATATATAGATATATAGATATATAGATATATAGATATATAGATATATAGATATATAGATATATAGATATATAGATATATATATATAGATAGATATTTATATATTTATTATACTCTAATTGTGCTACCTTTTTTATGGAGCAAGATTAAATTTAGTTAATTTCTGATATTTGATTTAAAGCTTATAGGGATGTAAATAAATTGGAATGAAAAATCCTAAATATCCAACAAACTTTAGGTGACTGAGTTCATTTGAAGGCCAGAATTTGTTGTTAGATAGCGCAATTTAAAACTGTCGACGGAGGTATCAAAAAAAAAATGTACTCCCAAAGCCATTATAAACTTTTGGAATCACCCATAAAATTACTAACGATTTGAACGACCGAAGATTTAACATCAAGGAGATATGTGCATATCAACTGAACACCTACCTATCTTTGAGGTCTTGAACCGATTGTGGGCTATTGGCATGGACCTTATCTTTCACGTAGCTAAAAATAAGAAAGTCTAAAGGTGTTAGATCACAATATCGCTGATCAATTGTGATCACCTCTACAAGAAATCACACGGTCAGGAAACTTTTCACGCAAAACAGCGATGGTATCGTTACTTGTGTGGCACGTAGCGCTGTCTTGTTGAAAATAAATATCTTCCAATTCCGACCATACAAAATCATTAATCATCGTTCGATAGCGTAATTCAGTAACCGTAACAGTTACTCCAGCCTCATTTTCGAAAAAGTAAGTTCCAATGATCAAACAGTCACACGTTGAGGATGAAGAGACTTTTCGATAATAATTCTTGGGTTTTCCGAGCCCCAAATGCAACAATTCTGCTTGTTAACGTAGCCTCCGAGGTGAAAATGGACCTTATATCTCAAGATAATTTTTCGATGAAATTCCGGATCAGTTTGATGCATTTCAAGGACCCAATCAGCAAAAACACGACGTTGTTGATGGTCGTTAGGCGTGAGTTTTTGCGCTAACTGAACTTTAAAAGCCTTAAGACCTAAGTCTTTATGCAAACTACGGTGTAATATCGTTTGCGGAATGCCCAATTCCAAAGGTCAGTGAGAAATGGACAAACCTGGGTTTTCCTCAATACTATGGGCTACAACAGCAGTATTTTCAGTTATTCTTGAGCGACATGCACAAGTTCGATTCTTCACATCATTAACTTGTCCCAACAACTCAAATTTTCCACCAGTTTCGCAATTGCTGGCCGAGAAGGGCTTAACGACGACCCAAAAATGCTTTGTTTTGCGAACTGTGACCGCGAAATTTTCACCATTTTCGTAGAGAATTTTAATTATTTTCAATGCGTCGTTGAAGCGTATATCATTCCATTTTTATTAATGGCGTAGTTTTTACTTGTCATCTGTCAAGTAGTTACAGGTTGAGTCATGACAACTGTTAAAATGGCGGGCTATTGAAAATGAAACGTTTTATTGGAACACCTATTATAAAAGTACCAGAGATAATAAATTTCTAAGTTTATATTATTTGGCGTATTAAGACAAACTCTATTCAACCAGCAACAACTACAAAGGAAACGCTTTAGAAAAATAACCTTCCAAATTTAAATTACTTGCTTTACCTTTTCTATTGGTTCAATACTGAATCATATTTTGTTCAACCCACGGCTTCTTTTAGATTAAGTACTAATTACTTAGTACTTACATTTTTGGATAATCGAAATGTCTTCTTCAATTTTAATTTTGTATTTAAGGTGATATGTTAAAGGAAATAGCTTCATATCCAACTTGATTACACCAACACGTTTATTTAAAAAATAAACTATATAAACTCATATATATATATAAATATGTTAGTTCATGCCGCGGCCCACAACACAGAGACCCACAGAAAAACAAACTAAACACGCCATATGTATAGACGTGAATAAACAGTCAGCGCGAGAAAAAAGCCGATTTACAAATCCACAGATACTCTCGGAGCCATAATAGATCATAAACTTGCCTCATTGCCGAGGAACAACATTAAACAATCCGTCCGTCCGAATTATTAAATCGTTGTCTTATTGTAAACAACGGTTAGGAACGAGCGGAAGTCGTCTCGGACGACCCACGCTCTGTCTGTTCCCTGGAAAATTGGCCAGATGTTCTTCAGATCGGGAATTTTCTGGTCAAGTTAATCGAAGAAAGATGGAGCGTCAACTGATATATAGACATTTATGTTTAACATTCAACATACTTCTCAAACAATATTGTGTAATGATTAATAGTTAATATAATATTTGCCTTTAACACTTTTAACTGCCTTGTGGTTTGCGCACATAAGCAACTTCTTAAAAATACGCTAGCATCGACTATAATTTCAATATGACGTAAACACACGCATATTGCTATTAAATGCTGTATAAAGTATAAAAAGGAGACTCCTTAGAGCTCCCACGAGCATATACTTTAACTCCTTTTAGTCTTAATTCTTATTCTTCTCAGTTCTTTTCAAACAAAGTCTAGCATATAATAGATTATATATTTTTAAGATAAATAATACCGTAGTTGAGACTTCGTTTATTCTGTAAAAAATATTATTATATACTCTCACATGTGATAATTCAACATAATAAGTTAATCTACAGTTTTTAAATATAATACGGAAGCCTGCATATAAATTACAAAATTAAATATTTATTTCTTAATGTTGAATTTTAATTAAATGTTGTGAAATATACGTAAAACCCGTGAAATTATATTGTAAGGTAATTTAAATACCAGATAATAAAATCGATCATCTGTTTATACGAATTAAATGAATTTTTAGTTGAATAACTTATATATAATATATATATAAATATATTACCTCAAACACGTATGATCAAATAATATAACATGAAAAAAAAATTATAATCCCAAATTTGAAAATTCAGGTACTCACTTTAATCTGTTCAGCAAATTAAATACGTAAAACTACCTGCCACACAAGGGGATGCCTGAACCTTCCAAGTACAGTACACGCCAGGAAACTTGGCGCGCGATGGTAGTGAGTTCACGCAGCATTAGAAGTGGTGGAAGGTCCTGCTATAGGTTTAACATAACATTTCAAGACACCAAAAGACACAAAAGGGCATGTACGTTTCTGAAAACAACTACGGCGCAACCCCAACACTCGCCATCTCTCCTGGCGGTTAAAGTACCTGCCAATAATTTCAAATAATAATACTAACGGGTGTTTTTTAAGAGCTTGAGAACTTTAAATGATAATACAAGACGAAAATATTGTCGGAACGAAATTTTTTTAATTGTAATCTTGTAGATAATTCCATGGCATTTATTTTTTAAATATGATTTCCGGCATACGTCCACCACGGCTACTAGTTACGTGGTCCATTCAATCCAACTTTTGACTACTTTTTCCAATAAATCTGGCCGTATGGCGTCAATGGTGACTTGAATATTGGCTTCCAATGCTTCAAGAGTTGCTGGTTTGTCGGCATAAACCAGTGAGTTAACATAGCCCTATAAAAAGTAATCCAAAGGCGTTAAATCGCACGAGCGAGTGGTGAGTGAACAGGACCACTTCTGGAAATAAAGTTGTCACCAAATTGATTTTGCAAAAAAACGATTGTTAATCACGCTGCACGCTGTATGGCAAGTTGCGCCGTCTTGCTTGAACCAAATGTCGTCAATGTTCAGCTAATTAATTTTTGGAAACAAAAATTCATTCAACATGGCTCGATGGCGCTCGCCATGCCCCGTAACGGCAGCTTCTTTCTCATTTCGAAAGAGATAAGGACCGATGATACCGCCAACGTGTAAACCGCACCAAATAGTAACTTTTAATGGATGTAACGGCTTAAGGATTGTCTTCGCTCCAAATACGGCAATTTTACTTATTGACGTAGCCATTTAGCCAGAAATGAGCTTCATCACTATACACAATTCTTCGATAAAAATGCTCATCTTCGGCCAGTTTTAAGTGAACCCAATCAGCAAAAATGCGACGGAAACGATGGTCGCTTGGCTTCAGTTTTTGCACGAGCTGTATTTTATAGGCACGTAAGCCACGATCCTTACCTAAAATTTTCCACGTAATCGAAGGACAAAGACCAACAAGTTGAGAAAGACGACATTTCGGCGTCTTCTTTAATACTTCGCGCTACAGCAGCAATATTCTCTTCGGTACACACATTTCTTTGTCTCGTTGATGGTTTTGAATCGAAAAGAGTAAAATTAATGCGAAAACGATCAATAACTGCACGAATTGCTTGCTCACTAGGCCGATTATGTTGACCGTAAAATGGACGAAGTGCTCTATGAACTTTGCGAACAGATTTATTTTTTTCAAAGTAAATTTCCACAACTTGGAAACGTTGTTCTGGCGTTAAACCATTCATGATAACTTGCCAAACCTTACTGACCAGAAATGTGAACACAGTTTGACATTATCAGCTATCAAACCATAGTTATCGATATCAATAGTTCTCATGCAGCTTAAAAAATGCCCATTACTTGAAATTTAAATCAATATAAGAGTTATTAAAGACTTATTTGGATTAAATAATGGTCAGGAGTGATTCCAAGTACATTTCATTTATCCCTCGTATTTTCTAGCTTACTATCATTACTATTCCTAACGAATTGATTTTTCTAATTTTATAAACGTGTTCGTTTATACATTTAAAGTAAAAATTGTGTTCATATTTCATTACATAGAAAACGCTGCTTATAAAAATTACGAGATTTTTAAAAATGCAACTGCGTAGCATTTTCTTTTGTAATTTATCGACGTGCGGACTCAAACAGAAGCTCATTTATGATGCATACCATTTTTTCAATAAATTTTCATTAATTATTTCTCACACACTAACAGTAACAAAATCCTAACATGTTTCGTTTCGCGACGACGAAATTCACCTTCCACATAATACTCTTAGTTTAATTAGGATGAATAAATCATCGGAGCGGGTACCTGAATTTTCACCTTTAATCCCGGCAAAAAGTTCATTAAAATTATAAACCCCCGGCACACGGTTTCGATCGCGAAACTTGCGAAGTTAAGTACTTGCGCGTATCTACCCTATTACGATTCAGCAAAATTAACAAAGAATATGTGTGGTGTTGAATTTCAACTTCGGGACGAGAGAGAGAGAAAGAAAGAGACGGGGGTCCGACGAATAATTTAAATGAGCGGGACTTCTCGCCCTTCCAGTCCTTTCGAAATAGTAAAGTTTCGCTATAAAAGCGCTTAACTTCGTTATTTTGCTCAGAAAACTTGTATTTTTAAATTATAACGACAGGAATGGCAAGTTCGTTACGTTAAAGCAGGAAATAATTTTATTATACAGCGTGTCTCGGATATTACTCTCTTATTTTTTGCTTTATTTGTGTACATTTATCATATGTCATGTGACAAATTATTTGCATATTCAGCGTATTGCACCGGCTATATTGTATTCAGTAAAAACAGGAATTTTCTAAATTTGTATTCGTATTGGCCTCCAATTAATTAAGGATTATTATTTCTGAATCGAAATAATTTGGACTAAATATTCCTCAATAATTCTTGAAATATTTTAATTGAAAAAGACCCGTGAGATTTATGCAAGTCATATTTTTTATGGGTAACACTTTAAGGAAAAAAAATAACGAAATGGCCTACTTGAAGCTAGTGCTTTAAGCCCGAGAGCATTTCAACAAAGACCAAGATTGAATTTATTACGATTTTATACGATGCGAAACATTGTTATGGTGCCTTTAAAAATCGTAATGGAATGAAACGAAAGAGGACAGGTATGTATTTTATGTTTGTCTGGGAAAGCCCACAAAGGAAAGTCTTCCTATGATTGTGGCGATTTCATCATCTATATCAAGATTCTATAGCAAGATCTGCTAGTTTTCGCAGGCACAAAAAATTTTTAAAAGACGCTGTGAGTTGCAAGGCAGTCCAGAGACTTCAGTCAGTTTGCTAACTAAAAACACCATCAATACACAGGTCCATGTTTAACTATGTCATATAAGTATCTCTAAAATTCTTTAAATATCTGTTGGAAGTATTTTTACCCTCTTGCATTTAATCGTTTGTGTCTAGCATTTGTGGCCGATGGATTCCGTACGTGGCTATTGTCGTGATAGAATTTCGAGTCTCGTTACCTTTCTACAGTCTTGATATAACCTCATTCGATGTCTATCTACATCCTCAAGAAGAAAAAGGTTTTAAAGGGCAACGGAACAGAATCGTATGCTATTACAGCTTTAAGAGTGATTTTGGGAAAGCTCTCAAAGCGCTGTGTCTTTGAATAAAAGCAGTACCAGTAAGAAAAAGTTATTATAATGTAAAACATGATAGTATCTGCTTCTGGGTTTCCGGGCTGGAACCGCGTCACTAGTATATCTGCCGACGTTTCGTACCCATTTGTATGAGACATCTTCAGGGCTGAACAACTGCACTGAAACGTCGGCAGATATACTAGTGACGCGGTTCCAGCCCGGAAACCCAGAAGCAGATAGCATGGACCACGGCCGCGGAAGTCTACGTACCAAATCATGATAGTATCGTTTCTAAAAAGTAATAAATAAGGTTTTAGTAGAATTAGTCTTAATCTTTATTAAAGAAAATCTCGTATATCCAGAAGCGATCAACTAGTAGTGGTTGAAATTATAAACTTCATTTAGAAAAAATGTGAAATAAACACACTTTAATAAGACGTATAAAAATCAGTAGATTAAGTTGACTAAAACTGTAAAGAGAATGACTCTCTAGTCATTTTCTTTACAGTTTCAGTCAACTTAAGAATAACAAAGATGATCCTGTTCTGAAGGCCTATAAGAAAAAGAAAAAGAGAGTAACCAAGAAAAGGATGAAAGCATACCCCTAATAAGAAAATATGTAAAAACCCAAAGATTAAGTAAGCTTGGATATGTAGGGAGAGAATGACCAGACGTAAAATGGCACAGATGGTCCATTCCAAGAGATCTATAGGAGAATGGAAAAAAGACCGAGAAAAAGATGAAAACATATAAAAGGACTTAAAGGGTATACAAAACTAGAATATACTGTATATAAACCGAAAGGCAAAAGTGACTATAAAAAAGAAGAAACATTATTAAACGTTTTATGGGTTCTGTGTAAACTGCGTTTTCTTCTTGTTTCTGTTATATGCCTTAGGCCTTAAATTAAATTGAGAATCGGTAAATTTAATTACATTTTAAATTTATTTTCGGTAAGCTCCGCATTTATGATAATAACATCTTGTAGAAACATTACTTTACCAATTTACGAACAGTCGTTGTATTACTGCATTTATTCCAATATACATGTATATTTGTCTCCGATACAACATGACTTTATATCAGGTCTATCTACCGTTACCAACATGGCAGCAATTACTCAATAAATAAGTGAACACATTGACAGACGGAACCAAGTTGATGTTATTTACACAGACTTCTCACGCGCATTTAACACAATTAGTCATTCTATTTTCCTTTCTATTTTCTCCATCTTTTCAATTACTAATTGAGTCATATTTAACGGATAGAATCAGATATATCTTTTATAAAGGTTACATATCGTCTGAATTCACATAGTTTGATCGTCGTAGGATAATCGACCTACGAGAAACGTAATTATCTGTGTTGTGATATCGTTAGTCATGTTTGATGTAGTGTCGCTACAATTACTTTCTGTTTGAAACCGTTCCTTGTCAACGAAAGAAGTTTTTGATAGATGGAAAGGTTTAACTTAACTAACCAACAACTATTTTAACCAACAAATCTCCACATAGTCAACGTATCGAGGAATTTGATTTTTTGGACTTAAATCGTACCGACTATTGTTTTTTTACCTCCATTTAGTTCCACACTACAAAGTTGCAAAGTTAAAATTGTAAGAAAAGCTCTGCAATGAAGAATGGTATATTGGTTGTTATTATGAACTCATAATGGTCGGAGAATGACCCATAAAATGAAGAAACTTGTAGTTTTCTGTACAGTGACATAACCCATGACGTAAGAGAAATAAATCTCTTACCCATGAAATAAGAGATTTATGTACTTTCCTGGTGAAGCTTACTCATGGAGTAAGGTTCACCACGAAAGTTACTATGAAGTTTCGATAATAATAATAATATTAATAATAATAATAATAATAATAATATTTTTGACATGTGCAACGGATAACCAATTACAGGAAAAAAATTTCAAAATACGCCATGAAAAGCTAGCGCGATGGAAGTAGAAGTCCTATAATAGTTACTCCAGGAACATTAAATACGATTCGTTGCATGTGTAACGTATTAGAACTAGTTTTATAAGCATATCTTCAACAACTGGTTTCCAAAAAGATAATGGGAGACCATTTACCGCGAAGATTACTATGGAGTTTCGATGATTATAATTTATTTGTCCAACCAGTATAAGTAACCAGTTATAGGACAAAAAATGAAAAAGATGTAATCTAAAAAATACAAATAAAACGTAAGTAATTACAAAGGTAATGGTGATTTTGATGGAGCCTGTGGTTGATTAACTTAATCACTAAAGGTTGATATATAACCCCTTTCCACATTAATTTTCGTAATTCCGTATACGTATTTCGACAACTGTCATCATTAGCAGATAATTAAACAGTGTCGCACCTGGAGAACTACGGCAAGCTCACGATCCGTACCGTACTGTGCGTCTTGGCCTTTCCGTATCGCTTTCAGCGGTACGGATCGTGTGCGGAATTAGTTTTTTCGTACGGGTATTTCTTCTTTCTTCTCGAAATACGTATACAGAATTACGAAAATTAATGTGGAAAGGGATTATATATCAACCTTTAGTGATTACAAAGGTAATATATAAAAAGATCAATATAGATGAAGTTTAAAAGGACCTATTATTAACACTAAAGCAATTGGAATGGATTCCCAAATAAAGCAGTTCTACTCAGATGCGATAGAGGTGCAACATAAAACATTAGGTTAACTTTAGGAATCACAAAGGTGTTACTGGACGGTGACTCAACTGTATTATTGACTTTTCTCCAAATTTTGACACTAAGTAACTCACACCTAGCTGAAAACGACTAGAAATCAAAATCACAAAGCAAACTCACACGAGGAGGATACTCGCTACTATCTTTAAATGTAACTCTTAAATTCTAGATGTAAATATACATAGATAGTGGTAGTACCAAATGATGGCGACTATCCATGTTTGGAGCGCACAAATGAATACATAACAATTTTAAAGTAGAGGAATCCGTAAATTGTCTGCAAGAATGTTTAGAAAAGCTTAAGTATGAGTCGAAGAGAACGCCTAAATGTTTAATCTCAACTTGTCAAGCTAAAATAGTTTAATCGACTGGATAATTAAATATAAGAGGGTTAACACTTGGCATAGGTAACTACTTTACATTTGCTGACATTAAGCATTATTTTATTAGACTGATACCAATTGTAAATAATGTTAAAACGATGCTGTACGTTTAAACCATCGGACATAGAAGTAACTGAAGAAAATATTTTTAAAACATTGGTATAAGTTAAACGTTGCCAACAATTGTGAAAATCGTTGATGTAAAGGCAAAAGAGTAGCGGTCCAAGATTCGATCTCTGTAGAACACCTGATGAAGCAATGAAGCAATTAGAATTAAAACCATTATAAGAACATATCAAGTTCTATTATAAAGGTTTGGTTCAAACAGTTTAACTATTGAAACTGAAAACCCAAAAAATTCAATTTAAAAAGCATACAATAGAATCAATTTTGTTAAAGACGTTTGCGAAACCAGTATAACGTCTACTTCCTGTTTATGCAACGACTCACAAATATACATGACACATTTCAATACCTTGAGGCAGTACATCACAGGTTCATTATATTTAGTGTTCATTTAAATATTTACAATTGCATCTTCCTTAAATTTTCATCATTTCTTAGTATGACCAAATACATATTTCTCGAAAATTTCACTAAAATATACCAAAGTTTACGGGCTGCTGAACAGCGGGCTGTTCATGTATATATTTACTAAATGTAAAGCAATAATTCATGTATAATAATTTATCACTCGTTTATTGTTTATTCAGATAACTATTCTATAAACATAATTACGATGTCATCGGTGATTATGTTTTAAGCTGTTCACAAATCAAACATCATTGATGCTTTTTTCCATTAATTACTTGTTGTCGAAATAGATACTTTATGACTTCATTGTATATCCAATCAGAGTCACTAAAGTGTAAGTAATTTGTGCTCAGATACGCAAGAGGCAGAACATACTTGTCTCGTATAAATGAAAGTTTATTTTAAACGCTCAAAATTTACAAAAGCGGGCAGTATTGTTGTCTTAATAATAACGATAATAACAATAAATTTCGGTTTAACATTTAACAGATACCCAAATCCTCATACTTATGATCGTATGAAAATAAACACGTTATTTCTTGAACATCAGTTGTTAAGCGGAATTTATATCGCATACTCTCTCGTAAGTCTGTACATATTTATGAAATATTGAAAATTCGCACCCGATCGGTATCGTTTATCCGCAAAATAATGTACTTCCATCGGCAACGTTGGTGTTTTGTTAAAAATCAATCATCTAGTTGCCTTCGATCATGTTTACAAGCATTTCAAACCTTAACGATGCTGCTCTATGGTTACATGTGTATCTATACACATAAATAACGTTTGTAATGTATATTTATCAGGGGTATACCAACCCCCTCGCCCGCTGTAAGACAAAATACGTTCGCGTGAACGAGTTTGTTGAAATTCGTCGGGAAAATTTATTACTGTGTTTCGACAAAAAATCAAATGTTGTTTTAATTGATTTCGTTTACCTTAATGTGAAAAAGGAGACCAATAAATCGCGCAGCGGAGGCATATTTAAACTAGAAATTCCTGTGAGAGAATGTTAATCTAAGCAATGTAATTGATATTCTATGTTAACAAATTAGAAATCGCGAAGCTGGAATAGTTTCCACGTTCTGACAAAAATAAAGTAAAATTAGACAATAATAATAACAATGAGCTTATTCAATAGAAAAATAAATACTTAAGAAATATACAAAAGTAAATAAAATTTAAGTAATTTTTTATTTCACTATTGTTTTAATACAGTTTTGCATATACGAGGGTGGTTCCAGAAGTACTCGACCCAACAAAGGAAACACAAAGATGTTGGAAAGAAATATTTTTAATTTTCAACATAATCTCCTTTCAGCTTTATACATTTTGCCCTGCGATGTTCAACACGTTCGATACCATTTTTATAATAAGAACTGTCTGGCTCCTCAAAATAGCCGTTAGCTTCACTTCTTCATGGTTGGAAAATTTTTGACCACTGAGCCATTTTTTCAAGTTTGGGGACAGAAAACAATCCGAGGGGACTAAATCTGGCGAATAGGGTGCACGAGGTAGCAATTCAAACTTTCATTCATTAATTTTGGCCATTGCAATAACAGATTTGTGAGCTGATGCATTGTCTTGATGAAACAACACTTTCTTCTTAGCCAAATGCGACCGTTTTTGCTTGATTTCTTCGCTCAAACGTTGCAATAAGTTCGCATAATACTCGCTGTTGATAGTTTTTCCTTTTTTAAGATAGTCAATGAAAATTATTCCACGCGCTTCCCAAAAAACCGATGCCATTACCATGCCTGCAGATGAAACGGTCTTCGCCTTCTTTCAAGCCGATTCTCCCTTTTGCGTCCATTGTTTTGATTGTTCTTTTATCTCGGGGGTGAAGTATCCATGTTTCATTTATAGTTATGAAACGGCGCAAAAATTCTACTTTGTTGCTGTGAAACTTCGCTAAACACTCAATTGAAATATATTCACGACACTGTTTTTGCTCGAGTGTGAACAAACGTAGCAACCAACTTACACAAAAAACATTTTTGAAACTCATATTACTTGTACCCAATTACGTATAAAATGATTCTCTGTTTTGTATTAATTAGTTACTATTTCTGTTCTCAAAATAAAAGTGATTTTCTTTATATTTCGATTTATTTACGTTTCCCTTCTCCTCCTTATTACAATTACTAAAAAAACAAATTTACCAACAACTATTCACAAAGTATTTAAACAAAATCTTCAAAGTCTTATAAAAATCTAAAAGTTATTATAAATTTAGAGATCATAGCATAGAATTTATTTAAATTTAAGAATTTAGACTTAAAATTATCAGGTCTCCAGTTTTGCTTCATATGAAGGGCGCCGCCGGAAATAATTTGAACGTTAAGGGCGCCATGGGTTTAAAAGGTTAGGGAACCTATGCCGTAGATGTACAACCAAATCCATTCTTAGAAGAGTTAATCAGACCAAAAGACAACAGAAGACAAAGAACAATGATTACTATACTTTACATGATGTACAGAGGATACCAGGAAAGTTTTGCAATACAGCTTTGTTTATTTCATTTCTTCAAAATAATTTTCTCTACACTCAATACACCTCTCCATCCTCCAAAACCAATCTTTAAACCAGTTCTGCCAAGTTTCACTAGGGAGTAAAGCACACTCGTTGTCCCAAGTCCGCAGAAGGTCCTCATCACTGGAAAACCGCCTCCATTATACATAGCTTCATTTTCACATGCGGAAACAGTGCAAAGTCGCAGAGAGCAAGATCAGGGCTGTAGGGAGGGTGCTCGAGAAGTTTCAATCCTGTCGTGGTCAAATATTCGGTGCAGGCTTTAGCGCGGTGAGCTGAAGCATTATCGTGGTGGAGGAACCAGGTGTCCATTCTTGACTTTGGTCACAGGTTCTTCATAGATCCCATGATTTTAGGCAGGCGCCGTTCAATATACCACTTAGCTGTGACTGTCTTCTGTGTGTCCAAAACGACGCTTTCCACAATTCCACTCTTTCTTCTTTACAGATCACGATTTTCTGACAACTGCGGTTGTGTCCTCATCGTCGAAGACGCAAACTCAGTTTTGAGCTTTGGTCGGCACATCGTAATAGTACAGCCAAGTCTCGTCACCCGTCACGAAGTTGTTCACATACCGAGATTGTCCCTTATTAAACTTTTTTAGCATCTCCCGGCACCAAGTCACACGTCGTGTTATCTGCTCTTCAGTCAGTCGATGCGTCACCCCGAGAAAACAAAGTTTCTTCACGTGCAAATGATCATGCAGAATCGAACGAATTGCTGGTGCATTTAGGCCTGAAGTACCCTCTATCTGTTGGTAGGTCAAGTATTTTCCTCACAGTAGTAACGATTTCCTCCGTAACTGACGTTTGTGGCCTTCCCGGCCTCTCAGCATCCTCTACAGTTAAATATCCCCTTTGAAATTCTCTGTACCACCTGAATATCGTTGTGCGATTTGGACAAACATCACCTAGTGCAAGAGTCATTTCTTCGAAGCACTGGTCTACATTTAAACCACGCACGAAATTGTAACGCAAAACTGCCCTTACCTCATTTCGTTACCACGATGCCATCGCAAGCACTTTATACTCTCACTACTAATGAATAACTGAACAACAAGCAGCTTCCTACCATTCATTGTTGCGTCATATTGCAAAACTTTCATAGTACCCTTTATATTAGAGAGTATATCATTAGATGTTGACCTCAATAGTACATAGTTACTAGTACATCTAACACCCATGAGCAAATTAAGTTAGGAATGATCCCTTATTTAGTTTCGCATTTAATTTGTCACATTTCGTACGCATATATTTAGGCACATATATTTTTTTATAGATTTATCGATGAAAAAGCTTTTATTCCGATACTTTCTTACACTCAAGTGTATACACTAACGAGCTTATTTAACCAGCTTATTTCACCTATAAATCTTTAAATCGTTATTGACAATCGAAGCGAATAATAAATAAGAATTGAAAAATATTTCACAAAAGAAGTATATATTGGGTCTGGGAAAAAGTTCGTGGCGTTTTTTCAGTAAAATTCAACTGGTCCCCGCATGGCGCGTGGACGAATTCATTTAAACCGAATATGCTCCATTATTATCGACAATGTTTCGCCATTTTTTTGGTAGATCCATGATCCCATCGGTGAAAAACTTCTGTGGTTTCTGGTCGAAAAACTGAATCAAGTAGTTTTCACAGGCTTCTTTTGAAACCAACTTAATTCCATTGAGAGAGTTCTGCAGAGATCGAAACAGATGATAGTCAGAGGGTGCTATATCCGGACTGTAAGGTGGGTGCATCAAAACTTCCCAACCAAACTCTCTCAATTTTTGACGGGTCATCAAAGAAGTGTGTGGTCGGGCGTTGTCATGATGGAAGACAACACCTTTCCTATTAATCAATTCGGGACGTTTTCTTTCAATCGCCTGGCGTAATCTCTCTAGTTGTGCACAGTAAAGTTGAGAATCAATCGTCTGACCAGTTGGAAGTAGCTCGTAGTGGACGATTCCCCTCCAGTCCCACCACACACACAGCATCACTTTTTTTGGCGTCAATGTTGGCTTAGCGAACGCTTGTGACGGCTCACCATCCTTTATCCACGATCTTTTACGCTTCCGATTATCGTACGTAATCCATTTTTCATCTCCGGTTATTAAACGTTTCAGAAACGGCTCGATTTCATTCCGTTTCAGCAGCGCATCGCAGATGTTAATTCGGTCCATCATGTTTTTCACGCTCAACTCATGAGGAACCCATACGTCAAGCTTTTTTTTGTAACCAGCTTTGTGTAAATGGTTCAAAACAGTTTTGTGGTCAATGCCTAGCTCCATGCCAATATCGACACTGCTGATATGCTTATCTTGTTGGACTTTTTCAAGAATTTCATCAGATTTTTCAGTGATTGGACGACCGGAGCGTGACTCATCTTTCACATTGAAATTTCCAGAACGAAAGCGAGCGAACCATTTCCGCGCAACAGATTTCGATAAAGTACCTTCACCGTACACAGCACAAATTTTATCACAAGCCTGCGCAGCGTTCTTCCCCTTATCATAATAATATTGCAGAATATAGCGAAATTTCTCATTATTCTTCTCCATTTTCAAGTGCGAATAACTTTCCAACCACTGCACCGATTACAATGTTTCTACGCTCAAACTAACGTTCGGAAGGTCATCTAAAAAACGAGCCGTCGGTGGTGTCGCTGTGACTTGTTATTCTTTAGTTATCGGCAACCAATGCCATCTATCGGGAAAAACGCCATGAACTTTTTCCCAGACCCAATATAAACACGGAAGCTTGTAATTTATAAAGAGCTATCGATCGTATGTAACTGTCAAACGTGACAAATGATCAACATCAAAAATAAATCACCCGCAAATGAGAGGTTAGATTCTTATCATTTAATAATGCCGCGTGCACAACATGTCATTCAAGGAAATAATAAAAAGCATTTTAACGAGCTTGTGTCTAAGCCCCGGTATTTTCTAAGGTAGACGCCGCGCACCGTGTTGGTTATGTAAAATAATAAAATTATATACTGCGGATGTGTGAGACTTACACCCAATGTTTACCCCGATAATTTTTAATCTTTAATAATTCCGTAAGATACAACGGTAATGGTATAATAATGTTGTTATTAGAGAACCATTTTAATAAGATAGTTGTACAATAATGTAATAACACCACCTTATTTTTATATAATTTGATTGAGTGAAGGCATTAATTAATTTAAGCTTGCGTGTAGGTATGCATGTTCTGCTCATTTATTCATTTCCGTAAAAAAATTACTTCGACAATCTAGTGCAACCACTCAAGCATTAGCAAATGATATTAAGATAAGTATATGTCATATAATGCATAGTTAGTTATTGCGTCAATACACATAAATCCTTAAGCAGATAGTAAAACACTTTTTAGAGGAGTGCATATGATATAAAGGAGAGATGGAGTTAGCAACTAAAGCAATCGCGATCTATTAACTATTTCAATCGAATAAATTATTTTATACTATTAAATAAATTTAAATTAGCTAGACTCAGTAACATACTAGAGGACAATTTATGTACTATAATCATTTTTACGCAACATCAGGTATTCCTCAGGGTTCTAATTTGGGCCTACTTCTATTTTCTATACCGAGATGTTCAATAAGTTTTGTCCTTCGATAAGGGATGGCGCTACTGGGTTCGTCGTTTTCTTTTTCTAAAAGTTGTACTACTTTCTTATGAAGTTTTCTAATTTTATATTTTCCCATTCGTATTTTTATAAGTGTTCAACATTTACGTGTTACAGTATGTTTTTACAATGGACAAAATTGAATATCGTGCAGTGATAAAATTCTTATTTGTGGAAGACGTAGCACGAAAACAAATTCATGACCGATTGTTAAGAGTGTATAAGGACTCTTCAACTTCAATTAGAACAGTTGTAAGATGGGTTGCTGAATTTAAATACGGTCGTACAAGTCTTGAAGACGATCCACGTTAAGGACATCCAAAAAGTGCATGAACACCAGAAATACAGGGTATGGTTCTGGAAGATTGTCAATTAACTGAGAGAGATTTAGTAGAAGCCCTAAATATCTCATTAGACAATTAATTGTGGAAAATTATGTCCGACAAATGGCCGCCGCCGGCGTTCATGCTAATTTGGACTCTTTTGAATATATTTTGCATAACTGTGCGCCGCATTTGTGGTATCAAGTTGTCAATTTCGTCTCAAATGTTGTTCTTTAACTCCTCCATGATGGAGGGGTTTGTTCGTGTACACTAACAACTTCAAACATCCCCAGAGAAAGAAGTCCAGGGCAATCAAATCGGGAGATCTGGCTGACCAAGCCAAATCGCCGAAACGCGAGATTGCACGCGCTGGGGCATCCTTCAAAATACTCATTGTATCGCGTGCAGTATGACAAGTGGCCCAATCCTGTTGGAAAAACATGCCCTCCAAATGCACATCGTCAACTTCCCATAAGAAAAATTTAGTTAGCATGGCTTTATAGCGGTTGCCGTTCGCCGTAATAGCACTACCGTCGGCTCCTTCGAAAAAATAAGGTGCAATCACTTTTTCCTGACGTAAGTGCGCAGTATACGGTATCTTTGAGAGGGTGTAATAGTGCTTCGTGAATTATGCATGGATTTTCCGTTCCCCAAATCCGGGAATTTTGCACGATTTGGATATTTTCGCCGAAATTCACGTTGCGCTAACACCACTGAATTATTGCGCGCAAACATTGTCACAATTATCGCGCGTTCTTGAGGCGTATAGCGATTCATTGTTATTCACTATAAATTTCACACGTCTCTATTTCACGAATGTCAAAACCAAACTAACATACGATGCCATTTGCAAAAATGGCAGCACATTCCAATAGGGTGATCCTTATTGCTCCACATGTTACATATATCGACTGGATCAGGTATGGGCAACCTTTGACATGTTATGGGCTAAACTTTAATGTGCAAATACGTTCGCGGGACGCTTTCAAAAGTAGTGTTCATAACTTTTAGCGATAGATATCAGACATGAAATAATACGACAATGTCTCGCGGGCCGGATCAAATCTTACAACGGCCCGGATCCGGCCCGTGGGCCGGTTGTTGCCCACATATGGACTACATAGTACAATATTTACAAATCCTGTTCTGTCGCTTACTTTCAAGTTAACACATTTCTATGTATATTTGATATACTCCTTCACTTGTAAACATTTAAAACAAATTCGAATCTGTCTTTAATATAAAACGTAAAAATCTGAATTTCAAACATAGTTTTAAGAGAGACTTTTATTATGCAAAATATAACCAAACAAAAGTTAAATGTTGCAAACATTAGAATGAAATAAATACAAATACTGATAGTAAACTGCTTAGTTTACTATCAGTATTTGTATTAACAAGAGATATCTTTATCCAACACTTTAAATTAAATTAGGTTTTTAAGTTTAAAATCTAAGACAACTTTTAGTATTTTATACACATATATAGCGAATTATTCCGATAATTCTTTTGTCTAAAATAAAAATTTTCTCTCCATTCCAAAAGCGTTAAATTTTAAACAATTAACAAGTTTAAATTTTTTCTGAACAATTTAATATTACATTAAACTGTACATTAGCTTATATTTTATTTGCTTAAGGAATTGTATCTTTAATAACAAACAAAACGCGACTTACGAAATCTCGATCTTCCCCAATTTATACTGTCATCTTTGTTTTTGGACATAGAAAGTTAAAATAATTCAACTCTTAATCAAGCGAGCACTTAAACGTTACTGGCACTTATCAAGCAAAAACTAATGACACCTATTACCACTGATTATACAGCAATTTCCCTTTATTTCATACCATTAACATGCATTAAACTCGTTCCGCGCTTCCGACGAAAACTTTGCTGGAAAGTGTACAGCCAGACGCTGTTTCATTAACATCGGAAACAGAAGAACGGCGTAGACGAATTATTTAACCTCTCGCGATCCCACCAAGATGTTCTCCAGACTCTCTTACAACTGTACTCTCCGTAAAGCGCAATCTGATGTTTATTTTATCCCTTAACTCTCACACGAGTTTAAATTACTGTTTGAAACTTGACTTTATTTAATTTTTCTTGTTCCCCTCGTGACTGGAGGGGAACGAGAAACACACACAAGCAAATGTACGCACACGCGTACTTTAGACAAAGGGAGAACAAAAACGGGAGAATTTTACAAGAAGTTAAAGCCCAGTAATTGAAACGTAACGAATTCCCTATTTAATTTCAGATTTCCCTCGTGTGGAAGTGGGTCCCGAAAATCCTCTGAGAGTTGAGCGAGATTCCTCGGCTACTTTGCAGTGCTCCGTCGACGCAAAGCCAAAAGCTATGAGCGTACAATGGACGAGAAACGGTCGAATTATAACCACCTCACACACGCACGCCTTGCATCGCGTCAGTATACAGGACGCTGGAAAATACGCGTGCAAAGCCGATAACGGATTGGGAAAAGCCGGGGAAAGAGAAATTACGGTTGATGTGCTGTATTCCCCTATTGTGACCTTAGAATCTAAAACCAAAGAAGCCGAAGAGGGAGAAACAGTTACGATAAAATGTAACGTTACTGCCAATCCCAATCCTCAAACGATAGAATGGATCAAAGATGGAAAACCTGATTTTAGACAGAGTGGAGATACGCTAAGATTAAACAGGGTCACCGCAGAAAATTATGGAACTTACATTTGTAGAGCGATTAACTTAATCAAACCAAGCAGTTTTCCAAATACAAGGTTACCAATTGAAAAAATCGGAAATGCATCTATACATCTTCTAATTAGGCATAAACCTGGTAAAGCTAGGATAATGCCTGATAAGCCTATAGCGAATGAAGGTTCCGCTGTTACTTTAACTTGCACAGTAACCCCCGAAGGCTGGCCATTACCACAATATCGTTGGTTTAAGATAGGAACCGATGGCCAACCCACCATTTTAGCTACAGGTGTCAAATATACAATTAACAATGCTCATATCGTAAATGAAGGCGTTTACAATTGCCAAGCAACCAACGAATTAGGTCCCGGTGAGATAGCTTCAGTCAATTTGGAAGTTCATCAGCCGCCCAGCTTCAAGCACAAATTGAAACCCCTAGAAACGAAACGCGTAGGCAATTCTGGATTTTATGTATCCTGTAGCGCCAAAGGCAAACCTAAACCTAGTGTGAGATGGTTGAAAGACGATGACGAGTTAACTGCCGACACGAACATGTACGAAGTGAAAACAGAACTGACCGAAACGAGCAACGGAGCTGTCAGCGTTCAGAGCATATTAAAATTCAGTGGGAAGGCGAGACCGAACGGGAATGAATTGTTGCCGTCTGATAGAGGTGTTTACACATGTTCTTTCATGAATGAAGTGAGAAGTTCCGATTCCATAATGCATTTGAGGATCGAACGTAAGTTTATCAGAAATTTATATGTGATAGCTTCATAAATATGTATACAAATATAATAAGAATAGAATTATTTCTGTTTTAGTTGATTGCATAACTTTATTTACAAAACCATTTTATTTCTTATAATGTTTTACCAAATTATAAGAGATTTAATAATTAAAGAAATGTTATTCAAAGAAATTATAATTTTTTCTCTTTGTTCTGCAATAATTATCATCTTATTTAATGGTTACTACATCTTCAATAAAGATGTCCTTAAGTCATTTTAATCCATCAGTCATTTTATAATCGATCTCGAAATGTATCTCTTTATCTTATTTATACTTGGTTTAACTTTCAAAATTTGTGAATATTTGATAAAATAACTAATAACCCAAACTAAAGCAGTTATGTCATGAATAAAGTAAATTCCCAATGATTACTACGAAAGTAAGCTGAAAATTCTGTAGAATAACAGATAGATGGCGTAGTTTTAGATTGTTTTGTTTTTATGGTACGCTGGCAAGTCAACTGTCAAATTTAAGATCTCTACGTTTCTTAGTTTCTTTTTGGTAGGCTTATTAGCAATAAATATTGATAGTGAGATGAACGATAGTCTAAGGAACTTGATTCCTTCATTCTCCACTGTTAATAAATGGGTCGTGGCTTCAAATCTGGTCGTACTACCGTTACAGATGGACCACGTAGTAATATACCTGTCAATATACCGGAACTTATTAGAAAAGTACATGCTATGGTATTAAAAGGCCGTCGTTTAAAAACGTCAAAGATATCGTAGGCTGTGAACACCTCTAAAAATAATAAATTTAGAATGACGAGTTGACTATGAGAAAGTTATTCGCAAGATGGAGGCAGCAACGGCTCAGTGTTGATCAAAAATTGGCGCGAAACCAATTTCTCGTCAGTGTTTGGAGCGTTTTTTAAAAATAACAATCTAAACAGTGGCGGTAAAGTAATTTTCCTGGCCCCCAAGAAGAAGACACTGTCACTTTTTCCATTTTCTGGGATGCAAAAGGTATTCTTGTTGATTACCTTCCTAAAGGCCAAACCACCATCAAATCCATATTACGCGAGTCTTTTAAACAAATTAAGCAAAAAGTAAATGAAAAACGTCCTGATTTAGCCAAAAAGAAAACCATTTTCCACCAATACAATACACGTCCCCACACAAGTGTTGTGGGTATGACAAAAATTAGTGAA
The DNA here is from genome assembly GCA_031893035.1 of Dermolepida albohirtum. Lineage (NCBI taxonomy): Eukaryota > Metazoa > Arthropoda > Insecta > Coleoptera > Scarabaeidae > Dermolepida > Dermolepida albohirtum. Next base: position 464,171 of record JAVIWB010003578.1, on the reverse strand, counting down.
TTATACTTTGATTTGATGTACCCGTCTTATTCGCCGGATGTAGCACCATCGCATTACTATTTTTTCTACACTGTAAAATACCAATACACCAATTTTCATCAGATAACGATATTAAAGCTACTGTGGATGCTTATTTTAACGAACGTTTTGAGTTCTGATTTTTAACATGGCATAAAATCCTTGAATCATCACTGATCCATATGTATCGAGGTCTCAGCGAATTATATTCAAAGATAGCACAATTTCAAACAACAAAGTCCACGTACTTTTCAGCCAACTCTCATACTTATTTCTCATATCTAGTTATTGTGTTTATGATTCCTTAGCTAAATGAGGAATGTCGACAATTGTAAAGTTTCTTCTTCTTACTCAGTTATATAAGTATATCATGATTACGATGTGTAAGAAAATTATTTCATTGAGTACTCTACGGTTTCTAGACCATAGATACACATTTATGCTTGGTTCCGTTAAAAACATGTTATTAATAAATTACAGACATTTGCTTTCCCACACTGACACCTGAAGTGGCTTTATTGGAACTAGCTAGCTATATAAGGCTCCTTAACATTAACAAACAATGATTTGATTTCAATTTCATTAAAACTTCTTTAATTATTAAGTCTGTTTAATATCTTCTGCTCTTTCAGAGTTTTAAATCAAACTTAAAATTCCGTTTACCTTAATTCACTTTTTACGTTTTCATTCGCAGATGAACCAATTGTCCTTCATCAATACAACAAAGTGGCCTTCGACAAACACGAAAACGCCGAAGTTGTTTGTAAAGTTCAAGCATATCCCAAGCCAGAATTCAAGTGGTTCTTTGGATCCAGTTCGTCTCAGCTCTTAACGTCATCAGAAGGACATTATGTCATTAACACCTCAATGGCCGACAACGACATCTACACAAGCGTCCTCAAAATATCGAACATCAAACAGCAAGACTACGGCGAATATAATTGTCAAGTGGTAAACGCAATGGGTAGCATAGAAGCGAAAATCCGATTGCAACCGAAAGGGCCGCCCGAAAAACCCACCCGCGTAACGGACCTCCATGTCGGGCCCAATTTCGTCACTCTCAATTGGGAGCCGGGTTTTAACGGTGGCATTTCAACGACTAAATACTTCGTTTCTTACAAAAAAGTGCCTAGTAACGACAATTATAATATAGATGGCTGTGGGATCGTAACTAGATCGGTGGATTGGTCCGAAGCTGATTGTCAGCAGAATGTACCGTGCAATGTAACACAATTGGAACAACACCAAACTTACATGTTCAAAGTGAAGGCTTTCAACACTAAAGGCAAAAGCGACTACTCCCAGGACATTACAGTTTCGACCAGAGTAGATAGGATCCCTCTACCAGAAAAAGTCACTTATGATCCATCAACACACGCATTATCCGTTATTGTACCGATAACTTGCTTACCGTTAGTGGCTGTCATCGAATCGATTACCAACGAGAATATGCTGATACCTTCCTGGCAAGTTCTGGATACTCTACAACTGGAAGTTTCCGGGTTAATGCCTACCTATAAGGAAGCAAATTTAGATCAGCTTGTTTCTAGAAATCACAGAGGAAAATCGATTATAGATGCTCAAATAGGACTGGATGATGAGTATCAGTCAAGAGTTAGAGTGAAATTATGTTTGGCAACTCATTTAGAACATTGTGGAGAATTTATGGAAGCTGAAAGTAAGTATTATACTTTAAAATATTTTAAAAAAGAACTGTTATCTTTAGTGATACTCTCATGCACTGTTGTTGCACTAAGAATCTCCCAACATTTTCTAAAAGAATCCTACCCTCTACTGTTGGGATTGTCATACCATATAAAGTGTAATAGAAATGCGGTTCAATAAAAGCACGTTATACATATGTACATCCCCTCATCGGCAGGGATAGGTGTTGAAAATTGATTGGGAAAAATACTACTACTATTTTCCTTACCACTCGAACTACACACGTACAAATAATAATCCTTAATTCTTTAATCTCTTTAGTAAAATAATTTATTTTACCAAACTCCATCCAATTCTTTTCATAACTTGTCTTCCAAACAAATATAAAATTTAGTTACTAATTAGAAGATGGATCTAAAATATGCAACGTTTCTTCTTTGCAAAACGCGACAATTATGCTTCAACAATTTTTTATTAGTCTCAGTATAGCTTCTACAACTCTGTATGATTTATTTAATAAAATAGAAATCTCAACATTTTATGTTTTTTTTTTCAGTTGGTACGGCTTATATTAAAGAGGCATCCTCCTTGACAACACCAACATTAATAGCAATCGCCGTTACTTGTACAGTAGCTATACTGTTTGTTGGTTTAGTATTGGTATTCTGTCGCTGTAAGAAGAATCAGACGAAGAAACAACAATCAAAAGACTACGAAATGGATTCTACGCGACCCACCATACTTTCCCAGCAAAATCAAGCACCACCACCTTATTACGAATCAACAGGACGGGAGAATAAAGCTCTAGAACATACGTTAGACTATACCTTAGCGATGGAAGATCAAAAAAGCGTATACGCGACTCAGAACGGATACGGTTATCACAATCCCGATTTGCAATCTAGGCAGAATATTACCAATGGAGAATGTAGGTTTTTTTTATTTAAAATCTTCAATAAAAAGAATGTGTAATACTTTTTGTCTTTAATTTCAGGGGCGAATATGGGATATCTAGAAAACAGTTACTCCAATTCTAACAATGGTGGTAGCGTCAATTCCCAAGACTCTCTATGGCAAATGAAGATGGCAGCAGCCGCGAATAATTCAGTCAATCAATTACAACCGCCTCACATGACCGTAGACCGTCAACATTCATACGGATACGATCCCATTACACACGGAGGGTACGGCGCCGTCGACGATTACGCCACCTATCCACATATCACGACTCAAAGCAATCACGGAGATGACTACATGCGGAACAGTAATAATCCATCGAGACAAGAGTATTGCAACGACCCCTACGCGGCTGTTATTAAACCCAAGAAGCGAATCGAACAACACATCGGTAAGTAATTTCGTTAATTGCGAGTTGGTTTTCACGGCTGTCGCCGGATCTTTCTGAATGCCTACCGTTCTTGTATGTGTGTATTTTTTACATAATTATTGATCAATTTAATAAAACCCTTTGACCAATTTAACCTCTTAAGACCTGATGAATGTTACTAATGAATTTTTTTAAATCCATCTACAGTTATTGCTGCGGGAGTGAGAAAATAAGCCGAGTGAAAAGGTAGTACTACAAAATTGAGTTATGAGTTATGTATACGGTATGTTTGCATATCGACGTGAAAATTGACAAGTCTTGCGGCAACAACAATAATTTAACAAAAAAGCAAATCAATTATCGTAGGACAATCACCCTATATACATACGTCACCATTATTACCCATACCACCTTTTCTATTTCGCTTACTTTCTCATTTATGAAAGTCTTATGGTGCAACATAGACTGGACTGATTTGGCAATGTTTTATAAGCACCTTAATTAATTAGATGAACGAAGTGTATAAATTCAAAAAGTAAACAGTACTTGTTTTAATATTTTCGAAGTACCCTGTACATATATGTGTTCGAATAATTTTAACATCAAATTAACCAAAACTAAAATACATGAATAAATTGCTAACCTAACATTCTGTAATGTTCGTAGTAACTCTAAAAAATTCGCCACCATAGTATATATTTACATTCTTACGTGTAAAAAAAACAGTTTTCATAACATTTTTCTATTTGTATCATTAATTTTTACAAATAACAATGTTTGTCTAAATAATTCAAATCCATTTACTGCATTGTTTCTTTAGACAATTTTATCAAAAAATAATATCTAGGTGTTCTATTAGGTTACCAGTAAATGGTTTTTGGTGCAAAGTACATCGTTGTTACTTTAATTCTAATAACGATGGATAATCGCAACCTAATCGTTAAAATATCAAATTGAAATAACAGTATTCGAAGGGCATTAGATTTAGAGAATTGAGATTCTTTAAATAATGTTCCTTTACCTCTCCAAGACAAACCACCAGCTCATTATTTTCTTCATTTAAATTCTGTTTAAACTCTGTCTGATGTACATATATGTATGTATGTACATGTATACAAATATACGCATGATCTAAGATGATTCCTCTTCTAGTCGGATTTCCATGCTTTGAAAAACTCTTTGAATATCATCAAAATTCTTAATGAAGATATTAATGTGATTATTTTAATGTTTGAAACGTTCTTGTCAACTATATTTCTTTTCATCTGATAATTAGCAAACGATATTTCCCTAATTGTTCTTTCACGTATTACTATATATATTGCCCATAATATATTGTATGTTTTCACAATATATTATAGCACCAATTAGAGCACTAATTTTCGTTATTATTTTCTAACATATTCTCTAATGGTCGTAATGATCTTTCTCAAAATTCCTACTCTATTGTTGCAATAATTGTTTCATTCGACTGGAACCTCTTGCCAGCAAGGAAACTTGAAACTTGGATACAAAGTAAACGTAACTTGAAGCTAGATCCTACGAATATTGTGGTCGAGGCGCAGGCTAAAATCTCAATTGATCCAATTCTTCGCACTTAACTGGTGTGAAAAGACACGTTTTTATGGGCCATTCAAAATCGTTTTTCAAAAATTACTTTCATTACTTAACTTTCAAATTGAATATGTTGTAATATACTCTGAGTAGCATTGAAAATATTGGGTCTGGGAAAAAGTTCGTGGCGTTTTTTCAGTAAAATTCAACTGGTCCCCGCATGGCGCGTGGACGAATTCATTTAAACCGAATATGCTCCATTATTATCGACAATGTTTCGCCATTTTTTTGGTAGATCCATGATCCCATCGGTGAAAGACTTCTGTGGTTTCTGGTCGAAAAACTGAATCAAGTAGTTTTCACAGGCTTCTTTTGAAACCAACTTAATTCCATTGAGAGAGTTCTGCAGAGATCGAAACAGATGATAGTCAGAGGGTGCTATATCCGGACTGTAAGGTGGGTGCATCAAAACTTCCCAACCAAACTCTCTCAATTTTTGACGGGTCATCAAAGAAGTGTGTGGTCGGGCGTTGTCATGATGGAAGACAACACCTTTCCTATTAATCAATTCGGGCCGTTTTCTTTCAATCGCCTGGCGTAATCTCTCTAGTTGTGCACAGTAGAGTTGAGAATCAATCGTCTGACCAGTTGGAAGTAGCTCGTAGTGGACGATTCCCCTCCAGTCCCACCATACACACAGCATCACTTTTTTTGGCGTCAATGTTGGCTTAGCGAACGCTTGTGACGGCTCACCATCCTTTATCCACGATCTTTTACGCTTCCGATTATCGTACGTAATCCATTTTTCATCTCCGGTTATTAAACGTTTCAGAAACGGCTCGATTTCATTCCGTTTCAGCAGCGCATCGCAGATGTTAATTCGGTCAATCATGTTTTTCACGCTCAACTCATGAGGAACCCATACGTCAAGCTTTTTTTTGTAACCAGCTTTGTGTAAATGGTTCAAAACAGTTTTGTGGTCAATGCCTAGCTCCATGCCAATATCGACACTGCTGATATGCTTATCTTGTTGGACTTTTTCAAGAATTTCATCAGATTTTTCAGTGATTGGACGACCGGAGCGTGACTCATCTTTCACATTGAAATTTCCAGAACGAAAGCGAGCGAACCATTTCCGCGCAACAGATTTCGATAAAGTACCTTCACCGTACACAGCACAAATTTTATCACAAGCCTGCGCAGCGTTCTTCCCCTTATCATAATAATATTGCAGAATATAGCGAAATTTCTCATTATTCTTCTCCATTTTCAAGTGCGAATAACTTTCCAACCACTGCACCGATTACAATGTTTCTACGCTCAAACTAACGTTCGGAAGGTCATCTAAAAAACGAGCCGTCGGTGGTGTCGCTGTGACTTGTTGTTCTTTAGTTATCGGCAACCAATGCCATCTATCGGGAAAAACGCCACGAACTTTTTCCCAGACCCAATATTTGATAGTTAAATCTTAACAGCCCGGTCCTTTCTAGAAGTTTCAACTGTAAAGTATAACGTATATAAAGGATTCTTCGTCAGTAGCTATGCATCAACTTTCACGGTCCCTTTTGGCAATAATACAATTTTATTCAGTATTTCAGCCTGTGACTGGTATAATAATCGTTTTCTAAAACTGATAACAGACACTAAAGTAGGTTTTATTACATTTCTTTTTGTAATACTTTAACATCTATCCAATTCACTATAATTTCTGTCGTGTTTAATTAACTTATGACATTCACATGTGTAAATATTTTAAAATTCATGGGACAACACTTATTTAAGGGAGTTACAAAAAGTATCGTTGGACAGATATAGTTCCAATTAAAATTTTTACAGTACAAAGAGAATAACCACTGTTTTGCAATAGAGCTTTTATAAATTTTCAAAATAGTTTCCATCACAATTTAGGTAGTTATCCATTGTTCGAAACCAGCCATCAAACCAACTCTATCTTCTAGGGTTTTTCTAGAAGCAGAACATCCCATGCTCATAGAAGGTAGTTATTGTCGAAAAAGTTTTCCTTGAAGAAACAATACTAAGTCGCACGGAGCGAAATCTAGCTGTAAGATAAATATTTTAATGCCTTCAACTCGGTTCTTCCTATATCCTCGATGCAGACGTTAAGGCGATGGATCGAAACGCTGGCGCAATGGAAAACCATACATACAAACGAATATTTTTGAATACTTAAACAACTCTGGACAGACATTCCTCGATGTACCACTAGGCGGTGACTGCCTATTGCATTTCTAACACAACACACTCCACAACTCCTCTCACATTGAAGAAGATCGCCACCATTTTCTTCTCAACAGGTCGAGATTTCCGTATAGACACAGGCGCGCCTTCATCTTCAAAAAACTAAACTTCGTTTTGTATGATAATAAATGTAATAGTAAAGCCAGGATTTGTCACCTGTTAACATGAAATATTCCATTTTTAAACTCCTCGAACACTTCGCGAAGTTCTGAAACATGCCATGCCCTCTGCTCGGTAGGGAAAACAAACCTTTCTCACTCGAAGAAGCATCTTCCATGTCAAAATTTCTTCTGAAACTGCTTATACTACATGATTACACTCACACAATGTGGACGATCATCTAATACAAGAGCCATTACCTCCAACACTGAACAATATTGTAAGCTATTTACTCTACCACCATTCGGGAGCAACTAACCCAGATACACCCAGTCGTTGGCTACTTACAGTGCCAGATCACAACCTATAATGTGCTTAAGAACTTTTGTCCCCTTTGTACATTTACAACGTACATTGCATAAAATTCAGGTTTACGATTCGCCTAAATATGCTATTGAATCTTATTTTGAAAGTGAAATGGCTAATAAAGAATATAATTTCAAGTAACAGCCTTAAGTCTAGAGTCAGCTTAATGTTAAAATTATTTGAACACATGTTATATAAGTAAATGAAATAAATCTTCAGCTAATAATGAGAAAGTAAGATTACCATACTCAATTATCCACTTATCATCTACCTCACCAAATTATGATTGGCAAATACCGTACCGTTCTTTGTGTCATACATTTTTTACACAATTGCATTTAAAAAGTAACAGCCATATTAACCTGAGATTCGTTTGCTGTGGTCGAATGGTTTCGACACATGTACGGCAAGCATGAAATCGTGAGTTGAAATCTCACTAGAATGCAGTAAATTCATTCAAAAATTTCTGTAACATGTATACGATATAAAAAGCAGTAAAAATTAGAATTTTTGTGTTTCACATCATAAAAGTTCGTAATTATATGCTGTATAGTGTCGAAGGCACATAATTAATACATTTTTTTTACAAAACGTCCATTGAGTTTTCACAATTAAGAAGCCATTTTGAATGTACAGCTGAAGAATTTCAGGACGTTCCAGTGGAGTGTACATAGGAATATTGTATTGCAAAATCGCTTTCTAGATTCAATTAATTTTCTGAATTGTAGCATGCATACAGTACAGAATATACCAAATTTGCACAGGATCTATATTTTGTTCCAGTATTCACCTTATATGTTCATTTGGTATATAAACATAACTCTGTACAAGGAGAAAATACAAAATTTGCTCTGCTTTTAATTATCTGTTTCTGTTTTATTTCTTGTTCGACACAGAAAATTATTAGAATGTAATTGCTATTAGATGCTTCAATTTTTATTGCACGAATATACAAAAACATTTCAAGCAACCAGCGCCTATTCTGTTTACAATTTTTGCATGGACGAAATTCGTTTTGAAAATTCAATTACGACCGCTGCTAACGTCGTCGTTTTTTTTTAATTTTGCAGACTCTCCATATCACGACGTAAGCGGTCTTCCAGATCCATACTTGGAACAGATGGAAGATGAGAAACCACCGCAACACATGTCCCTCAGTTACGAAGAGAGTCTAGAGAGCGGCTATTCAACTCCGAACTCGCGAACAAGAAAAGTAATACGCGAGATAATCGTGTAATTATTGCCACTTTTGACTGACTTTTCGCCTTTTTTGAGTTGATCAGTTTTTTTTCCTTTTTTGATTTTTGCATTTAGTGCGCGAAATAGTTCGAAATATTTCTTCGTAATTAATTAAGAAAAAAAACTATGGCGTAAACTTAAAAAAAAAACAAGAGAAAGATGTTTTTCAATTGTGTGTTGTCGTTTTACATCTACTAAACTATACATATTTGTTGTATGAAGAAGAAAATATCATCCGACATGAGTGTGTTTAGAATTTCATTTCAAAAATAAAACCATTTTCCCAATGTACCTGAAATACGGACAGATCAACTAACTATATCTTAATTATATTTATTGTATTATATATTTTTTTAAATTTCTTTTTTTAAGTATTATTTTAAATATTTTTTTTATTTCTGTATCGTTCATTGTATGTAATCCATGGAATTGCCATTTATTAATCATAGAAAAGAAAGAAAAAAAGAACAACGTTATATTCGGCCTACTCTGATCCATGCGCTAGGTGAAGGTAGGCTGTCAGCCATTTTTACTAAAGTAAGGTGTGTGAAAGTAAAACTCAAGTGCCGGAATTAAAGAAAGATTATTATTACAATTAATTATTATAATACTGTATGTGAGAACAGCAATAAATAACTAATTATGATAAGTTAATAATATTTTTGACTGTAAATACTAATATAGATATTTATGGATCTTATTTTCTATGTGATCTTATTATGGATGAAATTTTTGCAATAATATCGTTGTGACTTGTTGTATTGAAATGTTTTAAATCACTTTTTGTTTCTTTTTGAAAAAATACTGCAACATTTTTTTCTTCCGCCTTAACCGTACGTCTTGTTACTGAGAAAACAGTTTCACTTAAATTACGAACACTGAAAATAAATGGAAAGTGGGAATAATCGTAAACCTAATATAACCGTATTGTAACCATAATCACTCAATAGTTCATTCTCGTTGGCAGTAAACCTTAACTTCGATCTTATAAGTTTTAAATATCACAGGATCTAGTGGCCTCTTGGAATGGAATTGGCGTATTAATATTGATTTAATATAGAGCTAGATATTGTCAGTCTTTTCATAATCGTTATTTTGATAAAACAATTTGTTACTTTATTTGCTATTGAATCTAGTCCGACTATAAATCAGAAAAATCGCTTTTAAATAACGTAATATCGGTTTTCAAGAATATTTTTCAATATGAACTATTTGAAACTAACTCTTGCATTATGGTACCATCAAAGACTTTCTGTAAATATTGATTATATGTATTTATAGGTAAATTAAAAAGAAGAATAGTTGTTCTGGTCTACTTTTCTCCTCACAGAAGAAAGCATCTGCTCTATTCTTTAATAATTGCGATCAAAATAACAATAAATATAGAAAGAAGATCTTTTCTTCTATATTTATTGTTTTTTACTCCTTAACTATATTTTTAAAAGAAAATTGTTTCTATCTTGTCTCCTTATCTCAAACCATCAGTTTTTATATCTAACCATCGCACTAGTTAACAATACTTGATACTATGGTACTCACAAATTCTATTTCAATTCATCATTATTGTAATAGTTGCATCTTTACTGTTTTCTATTTACTAACGGGGGGGAAATATATGTATATAAGAAAAATTCCTTTTCTATTATTCATTTTATCTATTTAACACACTAGTTAGCAACACTAACAGTCTTTCGTTATTACTTTCTATATTACTTTCAGAACACACAAATCTGATTTGAAGTCAACTTATTAGTATTGTTGTGTGTGTCTTTATAATAATCTATTCTCTAACTACTTTTAATGGTAAATAAAAAGAAAATTTCTCTTAATTACTTATTTTATCTTTTTAACGACACTAGCAGTCAGTCCTTCATATTCAACTATAATTCTTGTAGAGATTCATAAATCTAATTTGGAGTCAATCGATCATTATTATCATGTTTAAATCTTTATAATTTCCTATTTCCGAACGTTTTTAATACTATGCAAAGCGAAAATCTACTTCTACTTCTTTTAGTTTGTTGGAGTTAGAGCTCTGTCCTTTTACTCCTAGTCTTGGCGTTGATTAGTCCTGATTTTGATTGTGTTGTTGCTATTACTGCTCGCTGTCTTCACTTGTGATTTCCATCCGTGGTCGTTTATATTTGGGGTGTAGTATTGTGTATTCTGTTACCGGTGTAAGTGTCGGGTTTGTGTGCATTTTTATCTGTTTGTAGAAGCTTTTGACTTGATTTTTAATAAAGCGAAAATTCCTCATGTATGACATTTTATCTATTTAACATCCTAGTTAACAACACAAGAGAAAGGTTCCTTTTATCCACAGGCTAAGTACTATTAATAATCCTGTCCATTAATAGCTATCATTGTCAGATATCCAGATCACAAATCGGTAGTATTCTATCCATTTTTCGTGTACGTTTATACATTTCTTTTCTTTTTAATTTTATTAATATTCTAATTTACACATTTGCAAAGAATTAACTAGAGTTAAGCATTATATATAGATCGTTTCCCGAGTTTCGCTTGACTTAAATGGTCATCCTTTATGTTAGCACAATGTATTTTAAATGCAGTCACTTAAATATACCAAAATGATGTTGATATTACATGACTGCATTGTATATCATTCAAATGAAACACCAAGAATTTATTTTATCGTACAATATGTGGATTATCATTAGCATAGAAATAACTTACATCGATGTATCAAAGCGTTTATTTTAAAATGTGACACAAAATTTGTAGGTATGAAAAGTATGTACCTAATTTATGGTAATTTACAATAACATACGATTAACAAGAAATTGTAGCGTAACAAATATATAAAACTAACAAAACTAGACATCGAGTATCAAAATTGGATTACATTTTCAAAACTACCTACATTCAAAGCGAGACAATATAAAAATCATTCACAGCATTTCTCAGGTATTCTGCGTGTATCTCCTATACTGCACCACTTATTCTATTTATCAGCTGCTCTGCAGTCCCTAGAGCACAATTAAATACATTTGACTTTAGGTAATCCCAAAGAAAATAGTCTTTAGGTGTTAAACCAGAAAGCTTTGGTGATCACGGTATTCCATACTACAGCCTGTCACTCGATACTGAAACACACGCTACGCTTCAATAACGTTCTCACATCTTTGGTACTATGAGCACATGCTGTATTCATTTTATACTCGACTTCGTCAGATTGATGTTCATTTCATTTGACTAATACTATTCCTTCTTAAAACAATTCCAGACGTTTCTGCCCCGTTGGATTGCCACCAATAAGAAATGGGCCCATAATACGATTACAATTACTAATCAGTCCAACCGAAACATTTAACTTCTCAAGCTGCTGCGCTCTAGTACAATGGAAAAGATGTAAATTCTGTCTACTCTAGTATCGACAGTTTTTTACCCATGGATAACAAAATTCCCTTCGTCTACGAATAATACTTTTCTGAGCAGAGTAGCGTCTTGATGAATGTTCTCCATTATTTTGCAAAAAGTGCTTCCTCGTACATCAACTACTAATTCTTGGTGGTTTTAGTGGTGGAAATTACTAAACTATGTACTAAGCTTTTACTTGCAATTTCGGCAAGTCTTCTTGTACTAGAAGTATTTTCCTCTTCTATTAGATTAACTGTTCGCTTTGTAGATTCTCTGTTATCTATTTGTCTCTTCATCTTTTGCAGCGTAGACTGTGCTATCAAACTTAGACAAAATTCTTGATATTATTGTAGAATTTAAGATAGAATAGAATATGTCATGATATAAATATGAAACTGATCTTAAACTTAGGTTTATACTATTATACTACTTGTATAATTGAGCTTTTTCTTCGGTTGCTTATATTGTAACGAATTCATGATTTAACAGTTACGAGGAATGAATATGACGTGTAATATTGCTTCTTAAAATAGACGCATTGATACATAACTCTTATAAATTCTTGTAACAATAGAAATGGTTAACTCTATGTTACGAGATAAGATAAACTCTATGGAAATCAATAACATGAAAGAAAGCCAGTCAAAATTTCAAAGAGCTCAAAATAAAACAGATTTGCAAACTATTCACATGAATTACATAGTAGAAGCGAGTGGTAGTTACAAAATACTTCATCAACATTAATGGATCAATTAAAAATAGCGAATGCAGTGAAAGCAATGCTATGTACTTTAAATGACGAGGAGAGTGTTCGTATATTAGAAAAGTTTCATAATATATTACCTAAACATTCAAAGTTTGTCAGACTAAAACATGTACTTCAACAATTCTTCTATAAATCTGTTAATTCAATTCAAAGACAGTTTAACTACGTAAAAATTACAACACTAAACACCGAACGGTCAGAGAATGACCGTTCGGTGTTTAGTGTTGTATTTACCAACATTTTTACGCCGCAGCGAACATCATTTACTGAAGAAAATGTGAAGGCTTACGCTATGCAAGAGTTCGTAATTTGAAATTTCTATTCTAGAAATTTACGTCATTTAAGTTGAGAGAGCTTATAAGCTTTGAGTTTTGATTTAGCATTATATAAAATTTTGTTTTTCTTTTTTGTGTGAGTACAATCTCAAAATTTTTTTTAACCGCGACATTAAGAAGCAATTGAGAAAAATGTCTCGAAAATATAAGTATGTACCTATTTCTTTTATACATCGATATACTTTTATTTTTACAGTCAATGTATGTATACATATCTTAAAGGATCAACATACATTGATCTCATACTGTTTTGAACGCCCCTGTAACAAAAATTTGAATATACAAGACCGTTCAAAACAGGTAATGTGCCAAAAGAATTCTTTTCGAATGGAAAAAAATGCTGCAAGTATTTCAATGTTTCTATACTTATTAATCTGTCGATTATTGTGAAATAGTGTAATTTTAATGTGTACTTAAGATTTTATATTTATTAGTTAAAATTTTAAAAAAAGGGAAAATTAAAAACGAAAATTTTACTGCCATCACGCTTAAATACCTATTTATATTAGTTTAAAATTTTAAAGAAATTACCTGTATTGATCTAGACATAATTTTTTTAAATATTTCTTTGCAAAATTTCAATATATTGTATTGGGGAAGTGTTGCCAGGATATAATTATTTGGCCAAATGATCAGGTTTTAATCATTCTTCAATTGATTTATTATGGAATTGTTCACTGTTTATTTTATATTTTCTGTGCTATATTTCTCTTATAATTTTGCAAAAATAATCAGGGCTTTATGAAGGTGTATTTAAACATCTGTCGTAACCTAACCTAAAATTTATTCTTTGAACAATTTTTTTCTAATTATTTTCGCTATACCTGAAACAGAAATTTTGCAAAAAAATATATTTTTATTAAAAAAAAATACGATTAAAATAAAATTAATTTTATCCCATACTTCTTTCAAAGGTAGAGCTTATGATTGATAAAATTGATTAATATAAAATAATAGTAGTTAATTTAAAATAAAGTGCAAGATTATATGTTGTATATAATTAAATAAAATAAATACGTATAATTCTGTATAAATACATATGGAAAGACATTGTTGATAAAAAATATATTTAAATCTGTTTAATAAAAAAAAATCTACAAAAGAATAAAGAATTTATTTTAAAAGAATTAATCGTATGGACTGAAAAAACGAGGCGTAGTACTTCTTTTTCTATAAAAGAAAATGATGGTGATCTCAAGAGAATTAAAGAATAACATGATGATAAACAAATAAATACATATTTTATCGTAAGAAGACGTATAAAATTTGTTTTTTCAACTGTTTCTATTTTATATATGTACATGTATAATTATGTAAATAATTGACTTTTTAAATGTAAGTGTAATCTATCCTTTTCCTTAGTTTTTTTTAAGATACTTATTATATATTGTAAATATATATAAAGATTAAAAACGAATTTCTATTGTATTTTTGATTTTTGTAAATAAATGTATGTTTAATAATCTGGTTGGTTTCTTTTATTACATTCTAAACAACGATATGTATATGCTTCAAATACTAGGTGTACTAGAAAGTCGAAACGGTTCTTTCGTAAAAAAAAACTATTGGGTTGGCAACTAAGTACTTTCGGTTTTGTAGTATAAAATAAAACACTTTTTTTTTAAACAAAGAATAGTTTTTAATCAATTATATATTTTCCATTTTGCTCAATGACCTTTTACCATCTTTCTTTCAGCTGCATGATTCTGCGTTCATAAAATTTCTGGTCCTTATCAACAAAAAACCGAACCAAGTGCGAGTGAAGGTCATCGTCATTTGTGAAAGTTTTACCAAAGAATTCTGCAAACTTCGAAATAAATGGTAATCAGATGGTGCTAGATCAGGGCTGTATGGAGGATGTGGCATCACTTCCCAGCCAAGCTCCAATAGTTTCCCACGCGTTGCCAAAGATGTGTGAGGCCTTGCATTATCTTGGTGGAAAACTACACCTTTCCGATTTGACAATTCTGGCCGTTTTTCTTTGATTGCTTTATCCAGCTTTATTAATTGTTGACAGTAAACATCAGAATTGATCGTTTGGTTCCTTGGAAGCAGCTCAAAAAACACAACAACTTTGTAATCCCACCAAAATGACAGCATGATCTTTTTTGGATGCAATTCAGCTTTCGATGTGGTTTGAGCTGGTTTATCGTGTTTGCTCCATGATCGTTTTTGAACTATGTTACTGTACAGGACCCATTTTTCATCACCAGTGATGATTCTTTTTAAGAAAGGGTCGGTTTCATTTCGTCTAAGGTGCATATCGCAAAAGTTGATTCTTTGTGTTAAATGAATTTCTTTCAATTCGTGAGGTACCCAAATATCAAGCTTCTTAACTAGCCCAAGACATTTTAAATGTTTTTCAATTGTTGTGTGCGATACATGTAGCCTCTCCGCAACCTCTCGAACAGTTATATGACGATCCTCTTCAATTATGACTTTGATTTGGTCATCATCAACTTCAGTAGGCCGACCAGAACGTTGCTCATCTTTGAGGGAAAAATCTCCAGAACGGAATTTTTTATACTAATTCTGACACGTGCGCTGTTAATCAATTAGCACCATAAACTTCACATATCTTTTTGTGAGCCGCAGCAGCTTTCTTTCCTTTACGAAAATAAAATAGTAAAATATGTCGAAAATGTTCGTTTCTGCACTCCATTTAAAATTAACCCACAACTAATAGCTTTAATAAAAATCACACTACTTGCTTCTGAAGTTACGTCAATGTGACTAGTATCACGCGACAAACGGTAAAGTACAGCACTAACATAGGTTATACAAAAAATAAAGCAACGCTCTCTATCAGTAAAAACCGAAAGTACTTAGTTGCTAACCCAATACATAATTTTTAAGAAAATGGATAAATTAATTTATTCAAAGTATTGACCATTCGATTCTACACATCTTGCTGATCATTCGGCCAATTTATGGATGCTTTGAGCGAAACTATTCATCGAATCATTTTATAATTTCTTCGAAATTGGCGATGTGCCGCTCTGCAAGCGGGTGTTCCCTTGATGCGAAATGGTGATAGTCGGACGAGGCAAGGTCTGTAGAGTACAGCGGGTGTGATATTATGTCCCATCTAAATGGTTTCAATACTTCGTTGACCGGTTTTGCTATATAAGACTGCTGTAAAATCACTTTACCCTGTCTTGTTGCTTATAGCAATGAGTGTTAACTGTTTCACCAGGTTTCAACAGTTCGTAACACACTACGCCACTCTGGTCCCAATAAACGTAAAGCATTGTCTTGCGACCAAAACGATTTGCCCTTGGAGTCGATGGGCCGGCTTCACCAGATAAAATAATCATGATTTCATCACCCGTCACTATTCGATGCAGTAATGACTTCCGATCATACTTTTGAAGCAGCATTTCATAGACAATTTTTCGATTTTCCATTTGTTTGTCATTTAATTGATGTGGCATCCATTTTCCCATCTTTTGAATTTTTCCCATTGCTCGTAATCGATCGCAAATCACTTCTTAAGCCACATTTAACACTTTTGCCAATTGTTTTTGAGTTTGGGTTAGGTCTTCGTCCAATAACTCCTGCATTTTCGCATCTTCGAACTTATTCGGTCTGTCAGAACGTTCTTGGTCTTGCACATCGAAATCACTACTTTTGCATTGTCGAAACCACGCCTCACATGGTCACAAATGCACGAATAATCGTCGGGTAGAACGATTCTATGATTAATTCTGAATCGACAATCCTAATAGAGAAATGCTGTATTGTCAGTCGTTAGGGCACACAAGACCATCAATGTTGAAAATGTGCGATAAAAAATATTTATAATTTTTTGAAATTTTCTGTGGAAAAGCCATGTTTTTTACTGTCAAATAAAATTATACAACACTACATTGACATAATTAATCGTTTTATGCCAATATTTTACCTTAAAGATTTCTTAACTGCTTTTTTACATTAAAGTACATATGGTCTAGAATAATCCCTGTAATTTAAAAATTATTATTTGTCAAATTTCAACATTTGCCAGTTTAGCGTTCATTATCGCTTCCATTACTTATCCCAGTTTCATAATATCACAAACTATTTGTAATGTACAGTTTCAACAAATACGCTGATATAAATATGATATTTAGGTAATATGCATTACAATATCCACATCGGCACCAGCACCCATCCTACCAATACATTTCGAAGATTGGATCTGAGACTTCGTAAAACAGACACCTTTATTTCCAGTCAATGTGATGCAAATAGAACAAGATATCGTCATACGATCCAAGTTGAAGAAGGAATTTTGAATATTGTTCATCAGTTATTTTCATTAGACATAAATAAAACACGTATTTTGTCAGGTCCTTCCTACTGATTTCTTGATGATTTTATATCATGTTGCTAAATCTACACTTCTTTTAAACAATTCGTATAGCTCAACTAATGACAATACAACATTTCTATGTTTGTATTGTCGACGCAGAATTAACTATAGAATCGCCATACCTGACGATTATCCGTGAACTTCCGAACACCCTGTATATCGCCATATCTTTTTCTTATAATAATAATCCATATATTAACATGCTCCAATAGCTTCGTACAACTTTTGAACGAGAATAGCAAGCAGTGATAAACGAACGACAGAAAAAATACAGATATGCCTGCTGATGACTACACCACTGGTAGGTCACCATTTAATTACACAGTTCCAGCCTATGATATCAATAAATACCTAACAGATATTTGTTATAATCACAATAAGCAAACTGGGCCTGTTTAATATATGGTGTTGCCGAAAAAGCCATGCCAGGCATTTCTCTGTTTTTTTATAGAATAAATATTAACATGAAACAACAGTAAATTATATATTACTCGTTTCCATAAATAACTTTTCGCCATGTTCCAGTAAGCTTCGTAATTGCTCCTTCATAGAAGGACCTAATTTTATCGGCGACAAACTTTTACAAGATACAAGTGGAAGCCTGGAGGCTCAACGTTCGGCGAGTATTGTATAATTACTACCGCAAAAAGGTTGAGGATCTAAATCGTAAACTTTTTTCGGAGTCTTCGTAAGCGTCATAACTTGCTACGCTGCTTCAAACTGAAACTTTCTATCTCTTCTCGTTCCCGAAATATTCACGACTATTTAGCCAAAAATGCTCGTTTTAGTCCCTTATTAATATATTACGCCCATTACTATATCTATTATGATTCACAGAAATGCTCCCTCCGACTGCCATTGTTTTGTTTACACGGTGTAAAGACCATCCTACATGAACTCGGAAGATATATTTTCATGTACATCGTTAACCTTTATGTGGTAGTAACTGTACCTAAAGCAGTACATCCCATCCAAGATCCAACAATTTTTAACAGGCGATCAAACTACTATGTGGTTTCGCGTTGAAGTATCACTCCTTTATAATTAGTTTTAGGCCTTTCTGACTGATAGAATTGTCAAAACTGTCTAATAGCCAACAGTACACACTGGAGTTAATTGTTTTGTCTTTAAAAGAAGCCCGAAAAACACGCCTTGGAAATCCCACTTCATTCAAGCCGTAACTTTCCTCAATGAATGTCTGTTTTCGATGATATTTAAGGTAAACCTTCGACTTCGAGATCAAAACCATTTTCGCAATACATTATTCTAAAGTTTAAGGAGCATATCGAAGATATTTAAGTAAACTTCTTTGAGCGCGTGAGAAATCCAAATATCGAGTTTACCGATGTATCTTAGCTTTTTTATGCGATCATAAACGCTTGAATAATGTATATCTAACGTTTCTGTAATATCTCGTGTCATGTATTGTGGTTTGACTCTATCAACATTTTTATTTTGTCACCATCAACCTCGACCGAGAAGGATCGCTAAAATTACAACCACCAGCTAAACTCTCGCTAACTATCGTTAACGCTCTGTCATCGTAAACTTTACACATCATTTCACAAGTCGAATGCACGTTCTTCCCTTTACGGAAAGTGAAGAATTAGTGAATTCAAACTTGGACGGCGTTCTTTGGACGATGAATTTCGTGAAGGTCGTCCCACAAATGTTGTTTTGTCGGAAAACATTAATCCAGTGTCTGAGTTGGTAATGCAAGACCGTTATGTGACAGATTGAGGTATCTCTAGGTATTAGTAACACCAGCGCGCATAAGATCCTGCATGAATATTTAGTCATTAAGAAGCTATGTTCACGTTGGGTATCACATAATTTGACAACCGCTCAAAAAAGGACTCGCGTCGATTAGTGCCAAGAAATGCACAAAAAATACAATGGCAGTGCTTCAAAGAACATTTATAAAGTCGTCACAAGTGATGAATCTTGGATCTATACGTATGAACCCGATAGTAAACAGCAGTCGACTGTGTCGGTATTCAAAGATGAGCCAAAACCATCAAAAGTTATTCGCGCTCGAAACACATCAAAACAAATAGTCGCCTGTTTTTTCGAAAAAACTAGTCACGTTACAACCGTGTCTTCAGAGAATTGTAGAACGGTTAATTCCGAATGGTACACAACTATTTATTTGCCAAAAGTTTTCGAAGAAATAAGGAAAACAAACCGAAAACGACAGACCATTCTCCACCATGGCAATACAAGCTCTCACAGGTCGGTTCAAACAAAAGATTGAATTGATGAGCCATCCGCCGCACAGCCCTAATCTAGCACCCTGTGATTTCTTTTTGATCCCACACGTGAAGAATAAACTTCGTGGACAACAATTTTTTATGCCGGAAGAGGCAGTTGAGGCATTCAAAACTCACAATGCCTTCTCAATGGCAGCAATGCTTTTCCAATTGGTTTAAACGAATGCAAAAGTGCATTGATTTTCAAGGAGAATATTTTGAAAAGCAATAAAATCATTTTCGATAATAAAAAAATTTTTTTGTTCGCTATTCCCGAAATATAAACGGCTACCCTCGTATATTGTTAAAAATTGAATAATAAACATTTCCTGACAAGAATTTTGTAATTTTTTTTGCTTCTACTACATTAACTGAAAAGTCCGTTATATTATGCCATACATGTTTCTCTTTTATCTTATTTTCTATTTATTCGTAGTTGATTTTCCGTTTAAATTATTTTTAATAGCTAAAAATAAATGTACACAGACGTAAATAAATTTGAATAAATTCGGAATCATTATTTCGTTATAGGAACTATACAAGAACATTTAATTAGTCTAAACGAAGATTTATGGATAGCTTGAAGCTTTAATTAAACTTAAATTTACGTAATCTGAGGATTAATGTTCACATAGAAAGTTTGTCCAACAATTCTTCACTCATTTATTTGGGTGATATATGAATAACTAAGTTTAGCATCAATTTTTTACTACTGACCAACTGGTAAAGTGGGTAACTTTAGTACTGTTACTATACTTTTACAACTCATCTGCTGTAAATACGACAAAAATTTGAAAACAGGGTTTTAAATATGTAAAACTAACGAAATTGTTAGTATTAAAACAGAAAATTTTAGAAAATTAAAATACAACCAACCATATATATCCAACTGATATATGAAAAATATGTTTGACGGAGGAAAAGAAATTACAAAATTACGATATTAAACTGCGGCAAACAAATTACTATAAAATTGTAAATTAGATTTTGATGTTTTTCAAATAAAAGCAATCTGTTTCGGATTGTTCTTTTATATTATTACAACACAAAATTCCCAGAACTTTTATTGAATATTTTATTAATCACAAAATTTTATCATAAAAATAAATATGCCAGAAGCATAAATACTCAAATAATGCATTATTCAAACGTGGCAATGTATAAACAAGCATATATATATATATATACATCCGCGCAACATGAATAGGACCAACTGCATATATGACATTTGTAGTTGGTTTAAACATGGTAGCGCGCTGGAATTGTTATTTTCGAAAATAAGAGGGTTGATAAAAAGATGTATGTAGGTACCAAATATAATTTTTGTAAAAGTCAGTGCAAATGTACGTTACTAATGACAATAAGTAGAGTAATTAAACACCACTTGAATACGACCAATCTACAAAATAAAAGATTCGTTTGCAATAACAAAATACTTTATTGTTCAATAATGAGTACTTTTGCCATTATTTCTTATAACCTCAAATGGTCGGGATGGAATGGAATTATACAGGGTTCTCAAGTAGTCAACGGGAAGTTCCGCCCAACTTCGTTTCAGCGCCTGCTCTAGTTCGTCAGCGCAACTGAATTGGGTAGCATTGGAGTACAATTTACGCGACAACCATCCCCAAACATTTTCTATGATGTTCAGGTCGGGGGAGAGCGATGGCCAATCGAGAACCTCCATGCCTTGTTCTTGAAACCAGCGTCGAACAATGCGCGCGGTGTGAATACTGGCATTATCCTGTTGGAAAATAAATGGCCCACCTGCCATAACGTTGGAAAATTTGTCTTTCACCTGTTGCAGCAGCTGGACGTACTTTTCCGAATTCTGTCTGCCCTTCACTATTACTAAATCAACAGGTCCGTTATAGGAAACAGCTCCCCATACCATGACTGAACCAACATCGGCTCGCCTTCGTGACTGAATCACTTCATCTTTACGTAAATCGTGGAAATAATAAGAAAACCCATCCGGGCCATCTAAATTAAACTTCTTCTCGTCACTGAAAATAACAGTTTGCCATTCTCTTGTCCACCCCATTTTTGCTTGAGCAAACTGAAGACGTGCAGTGCGCTGAAATTCCCTTAAAGGAGGCCGTCGTTTAATTTTCAAATGTTTTAAATGCGGACAGGTCTTCAGTAACTTCTGTACAGTTCTTACCGATGCATTCGTTCCAACGTTATTCGCGATTTGTCTTGCCGTTAATGCCGAATTCGATGCTTCGCGTAATATGGCTCGACGTTCTCTCTTAGTTGTAACGGATGTTGTTCGCCCTTTAAAACGTTTTCCATAATTCTCGGGATCCCTAATAAAATTGTTCACAACCTGGTGTGATCGACTTATTTTCTTTGCAGTAGCCCTTGAGGAATACCCTTCTTGATGGAACGCTTTAATTTTTCTAATTTCTTCCATACTTAAGCACTTTTGTCGTCCCATCGTTGCACAATACCCTTAATTACAGATGTTTGTTTATCCGGATACACGTTGTAACTCGACACTCATCCGGTAGCTTACTATTAAATACTGGTCGTATCCAACCGGCGCGGTGCATTTTATATGTATGTGGTACTTACGTCACCCAATGCATAACGTTAGGCACTATTGCGCAATAATGCGTATTATTTGCCATATCATACCATTACAAACTTGCATTGTATTTTTAGTAAATGAATTGTTTTTCAAACCACCGAAAGCTTGCAACAAGTCGGGTGGTCCTATTCATGTTGCGCGGAGTGTATATATATATCGAGGTCTAGTAATTAAATATTGAGCCTGGTGTGAGAAATGTTATTTATTGAAAAAAAAACTTTTATCTAACTTGTATCCCCTTCAACATACTCTCCTTCCCTATCTATACACCGCTGTATACGTATCTTTTATTGTTCAAAACAATGCTGTAGTGCATCAGTTGTCAGCCTCTTCAACAACGCTACCGCTTTTGCTTTTACATGTTCAACAGACTGAAAATGTGGTCTCTTTAATGCACTTTTCATTTTTTGGGAACAAGTAGAAGTCACATGGTGCGAGATCTGGTGAATACGGAAGATGATCAAGCACAGAAAAACTGACTGAACACAACTGGTGCTCATGTTATGCTTAATTTATTTTGCGAAATGTGTCTAACTGTTTCTTTATTAATAAAGCTCGCGCACATGACATAACGGTATCACCGAACAACTCTTTTAACATTTGTAAACATTCTGTTCGCGATTTTTTTAATTTGACAAAGAATTTCAGGTTAATTCGCTGCTTCATTTTTATGTCAACCATTGCCACGGTACTACTAAGTAACAGTGTCCTCTACAATTAAAGCTCGAAAGTAAACTAAAGCAGATAGAGGGACGAAACTACGGTCTATTTCTTGGGAAGTATCAAAGTCAATTACATTTCAATTACAGCCTCGTCCGATGCAACTGTGCGATGTAAGGAGCGCAGTCTCCTTAATTAATTGGCATACCTCGTACAGGTCTATTCGAATGTATTTGATACGACCACATCCACTTTAATAAAAGTTTCCACACTTATATCAATACAAATAAGAGATTCAATCAGCATGTTTATATTCGAATCATACTTCCGGTTCAGCAGGAAATGATTGTTAAAATTATTGCAATTTATTTGTTTATTACATGGGTTTTAGGATTTGTTTCTGGATTTGTTTATTACTGGATGATTTGTTACGTAATCACAATTTATGTTAAATTAGATATAATGTGTTAATATAATTTAATGTTTATAAATAATTACAATAAAATATAGTAACCATAAGCTATATCCCTTAATATCGCCACTGCATAAAGAACTTGGGTACACTTTTGCACGATAGCGCTGATTAAACTTGGCGCAGATCTGCCTATGCATAGTTCACTATTCTCCGCGTACATAATAAATCAGTATGACCAACAATCGGGCATAGATTACTTAACTTACAATAAAAACAATATAGAGATCCTATGACCAAGCCCTCTGGCACTCTTACATCAATATTCCTGTGCTCATATAATTAATACTGACATATTACAAACTTCTATTTATACAAGTCTTAGGCACTGTAAGATGCCAACGATATTCAAACCTGTCACGCGTTTTCTATTACTGCTTATCATATGGCTTTTCAGCAAATTGATTATGGCTTAAATACGATTTCATAACGGTCTTCTCGACATGCACTTTTGTTGAATTCTCCCAAGACAGTGGCTTTACTTTTGAACAACAAAAGTGGTGATGCCCTGCTGCAAAGAAAATATTTTGGCATCGCAAGATTAAATCTGCCTGTTGAGTCTAAGGTGGGGAACTTGGGAGCTCTTTTAGACATCCAGCTAGATTTGCGTATACTTGAATGCATTAGATGCAAATATTTTAATTTAAAATTAATTTTCGACTATCTTACGATTGAAACTAAACTTAACTTGTAACATTATTCTTCCTGTTTTGAATTATATGTGTATGGTCCAAGCCTTAATTTTAAATCTGTCTTACACATTCAGAGAGTTAAGAATTTATGCCTCAGATTGATATTTGGTATAAGGAAATTTAACCGCACCTCACACAAATTAGCTGAGATGGAATGGTTAAATATGAAAGATAGGCGAACTTTACAAATAGCCAGCCTATTTCGTAGGATCAACGATCCTACGAAGTTGATATTTTCGCACTAATGTGCATAAATTTACGATTTAGAAGTACTCTAACACCACCTTTACATCGAATGCTATTATATAAAGCTTAAACATTTGAATGTGAAATGTTTTAGATTTTTGTATAGGAAGAAATTATTATCTAGATAGCTGTGTATGCTCTTAAAATTATATGCTAATCAAATCATATCGCATCAAATTATTAGTTTATTTCATTTAGATTTGCTTGTATATTATTATTATTTAATGTGTCTCTCTGATGCAACAGTTAAAGAATGTAAATTAAAGTTATTATTAAACACATCTTACTTTGATTAAACAACACATTTCCGGGTGAATAGGAACTGGCTTGAAACTTTGCTTGGAAACCATATATGCTGTTTTCCAAGATTTCTTTTATCATTTTCGATTTCATATCTCAGCTGCAATTCCTACAGGAAAAATTGATGCAGCAACTAGCAAAGAAAAGCTTATCCTCCACCACAGCACAAAACATAAAAAAATTATTTTCCGTTTCGGTATCGACTTACTTTTTTATGAAGACATCAATATTAACGAGAAAACAATTGTAAACCACACGTTTAATTAATAAACTTTTATTATATAAAAAATTTGTATAAACCCAATAATTTCTAAGAACACATTATCGGACATGGCGCAATATATTTTTAAATTATTTCTTTATATTCTTGCTTTTACAATATAATGCATTAAACGTCAATTTTTAATATTTGTAAAACATTTAATAATTGTCCTTGTGGCGTCATCTAATAAATATTGTATAAACTTCCACTGGTTTCCATTCGAGTTTCAAACCCGAAAGACTTTACTCGCCTATACTATGTAAAAAGTTGACATATTCCATCAAAGAGGGCGCCACGTAATCTTTAAATTTTTTTTTTTATTGTTTAATATCTTCTTTACAAGCAATTTTTGCACTATATTTTAAAAACATATTATAGAAAATAATTTTATCAATTTCAACCGCCATTTACTACTTAAATTATAAATATAACTGTTAATTCTTGAATATTTGTAAATTAATTCTCTTTATACGTGTGGCGACATCTAATTACTATTATTTAAATCGAATCACTATCATTTAAATCATAATTATAAGCCATAATTACTGTTTGAAATACAATGTATCTTGGTATGGAATGACACAGAGAAAAGTTTATTCATTGTATCTGGGATAGCAACACAATTTATTACTTTTTAATTTAATCTTTTTTCTTTATGATAGGATTTATTGAACTATTTGAAGCGATATGAATTTATTAGCATGTAATTTGAGTAGTATACTCTATTACCCAGACAATAATTTCTTCCTACAAAATCTGAAACGTTTTACATATAAAAATTTAAGGTGAATAGGAGATATCAAAGGTTGTCACAGCGACAAAATTATAGCCTTAGAATGGCAAGACAAAAAAGTTTGCGCTATGGAAGACAGTTCATAACCCATTGTTTATAAAATATTTCTTTTCATTTTACGTTACCGTTTCTGGTCTTTTTTATATAAAGCTGGCGTTAAAGTACCTGTAAATTTTAAATATAAAGTGTGCACATCAGAGCGAAAAGAATATTGTACATCTAGGCGGAATGACCTTTAACAACGAGCCTATGAGACAGGCTAGCCATTTGTAAAATTTCCTTATACCAAATATCAATCTGAGTTATGAATTCTGAACTTTCTGAATCTCATGAGACAGATTTAAAACTAAAACATGCACCGTATAACTTACAACAGAAAGAAAAATGTGTAATTCAAATGAGTCACACATGTTACGTTTAGTTTTAATTGTAAGATACTATCTACATGTGTGGAAAGATTAATTTTAAATTAATGTGCGCCCCTCTAAAGCATTCAAGTATTTACAAATCTTAGCGTCGTGTCTAAAAGAGCTTCCAAGTTCCTCACTTCAGACGCAACAGGAAAATTCAGATATACAGCCTTCCTGCAGCCAGTTATGGTTGCCAGAAGTCAAGGAGGCTTTTCTACCTAAATGTATCTTACCCACTATTAAACACGGTGGTGGAGGCATCACGATTTATGGTGTATGACTTTACAGGGTGTTGGAGAAATGCATTTGTTTAAGGAGCGTATGGGTGGGGTGCGCTATATCGACATACTGAAAGAGGTTCCTGGGGCATCCATTTACAATTTGACGATATTTCTTGTCACAAAGCTCGCCTGTAATTAGACGGTTCGATAACAATTGAGTGAAGCTTTTAGATTGACCCAGTAATACCTTGTTCTCTTGTCCATGGAGAACTTGTGACATATTTTAAAGGAAAGAATTCTTAAACGCAACCACACCTCCAAAGAAGCACTCAAACGGACAGTGTTTCCGGAATGGACGTCTATTTCGCCAGAAACTTGTTATAAACTCATGGCTACTATGTCACAAAGAATTAATGCTGCAATAAAGGCTGGAGGAGGTAGCATTATATATCAATTTACTTAATAAAGAAAATGTTATAAACCTTATTATGTAGTACATTTTTGTTTTGCATACTCTGTTTTAATGTAGTACCAAAAAAGATGCCCCGCTTTGCATTTACTTATAGCTGAATTTTATAATTTATTCTTTATGAATATTTTTATTAACAATTTCGTTTTTTTAAATTTAGTATTTGGTAATCGAAAATTTGAGAACGTATTCGAGCATAAGTATTCAAATTCAAGCAATTAAATATACACCATTGTTTTAAATTAACCTATCTTTAAAAATACTTACTAGTAGTTTAAATTAAAAAAGTTGTTACCCTTTTTCCTAAAAACGAATAGTGCTAACAATTTTGTTAAACTTTTAGTAAATCACAAACCTTAGTATATGTAAGAAAAGTTTGATTTTTTTTCATTCAATAAAATATTTTGTTTCTTTTTGCTAATACTGTTTCTTGATAAAAGAATGAACATTTGCGAAGTCTGCACGAAAGATAGATTATATTATCATTTAAACTACAAAAAAATCAAAATTACTTTGTAAGACTGTTCAAAAATACATTATATCATTAAAAGAAAAGATAAATACAAAATCAGATATTAAGCCATATCAATAAATAACAAATTTTAATATATGTAATGGAAATTGATTTTGTTTTCACATTTACATAATTTCTGGAATGAAGTACCAAAAAAAATGCAATTTTTTTCATAACTTGTAATATATTCTTAAAACCTAAAATAATAAATTCCATAATAAATCTTAAAAAAATAAATGAAAAATAGATTGTGGCGCCGTCTCTGATACACAATACCCAAACTTCATTCGGGGTCTTAGGTACTAAAACGTATTTGGTTAGAAACCAGAATTGAGATTTGCAAAACTTTGTACAGTAGTTATTAGATGGCGTCACGGATATTATGATAAATTTTAAATATTGAAAAATTTTAAATTGTATTTATAATGTAAATTAAAGGTAATAGTTGCAAATTGAAATAATTAATTTATAAATCATATCTTTAAAATTTAGTATAACAAAATATATTGTAATGGAAACTATATTAACAAATTAATAAATAATTTAAATATTAGTGTCGCCTTATCATATCCTAACTTTTAGCATTATCTGTCGAAACTAGGGATTTCTGAATTTCAAACACAAATTGTGATCATTAAAAGTTTGTACAGTTTAGGTGATTCCCCAAGTTATAATATTAATTATTTTATAAATATTAAAAATTGTAATTTATTTTATTATATTATAAAGAAGAAATAAACATAAATAATTTAAAAATACTCTACGCCATCTCTAATAATGTATTCTTAAAAATTCTGGGATCTATACAAACATTTATTATATAAAGTCAAATTCGTTAACATTGTTCAAACTGCAATGAGAATGACTCTATTGGTGTTTTTTTTTTGTAAAACACAGCAGGGTATAATATATATATATATATATATATATATATATATATATATATATATACACCCCTTTACACAATAATTTTCTTATTCTGTATATGTATTTCGATAACTAAGTTGTCATTATCAGCAGATATATCTGTTGATGTTTTAGTGATTAATTTAATCAACTACAGTCTCCGTTAAACTGCCACGTTTATTCCATAAAAAAATAAATGGACAAAGAATTAATGAAGAATAATTAATTATAGTTAATAATAGAATAACAAATGTTAGAAAATTATATTATTTCTTTAATAAAGCATTTATAAGAAAAAGAAGTGTCAGAATAAACTAAAGCAGAAGTGTTTTTAACATCGTAGATTATCTATATCAACCTATGGTTGCAAGTCTTGGGCTTTAAACAGAGGATTGAGAACCAAAATATAGGAAAAGAAATATAGTAACAAGTATAATGAGAAAGCTTATGTTTGATCATATTGCACGCGTGGATTATTGAACTAGTGAAAGCGGTTATAAATAAGAAGAGACAGTGTGGAAAGCCTATCAGGACGTTGAAGAAGATATCCAATTCTTTATCAAAAAAGAATTTAAAATAGAAAGATATCAGGGAATGGATATTGTCGAAAGGAATGGAATATCGTTACAAGATTGCAGGATTACCTCTACACTGTAATGGTAAAAGAAACTGTACTACATACGAGAGTGGTCCCACAAGTACCCGGCCTGACATATCACTGTATTAGAAAGTACACAATTTATAAAGTATACGTTTCAAGTTTCAAGACGCCACGTTGTTTAGTATTTGTTTGGCAGCCATCAATAATGAATGTTTTCAGTGAATTTGTAAAAATAGAGGAAATTGGTCATCCTTACGTGATACAATACTTTTATTTGAAAGTTCTCAGCCCAACCGATATAAAATCTGAACCGGGTTCTACTCTGGGTGAGCCTACTCCTACGTTTACAACAGTGAAATATTAGGTAGCAGAGTTTAAACGAGGCCGTACGAGCCGCCGAGACGAGCATCGCAGTGGTCGACCAAATGAGGTGATGACTCCAGAAATGGTGAAGAAAATCCACAAAGCGGTACTGGAAGATCGTCGACTGAAATTGCGTGAGTTAGCAGACATAGTAGGCATTTAAAAAAGTGTGGTACATGAGAAAGCTGTGATGGGTGCCGCGTTTGCTCACACTCGAGCAAAAACAGTGTCGTGAAATTGTTTCAATTGAGCTTTTAGCGAAGTTTCACAGCAATAAAGCAGAATTTTTGCGCCGTTTAATAACCATTGATGAAACATCGGAGATAAAAGAACAATCAAAACAATGGACTCAAAAGGGAGAACCGGCTCCAAAGAAGGCGAGCACCGTTTCATCTGCAGGCAAGATCATGGCATCGGTTTTTTGTGATGCGCGTTAAATAATTTTCATTGACTATCTTGAAAAAGGAAAAACTATCAACTTATTGCAACGTTTGAGCGAAGAATTCAAGCAAAAACCACCGCATTTGGCTAAGAAGAAAGTGCTGCTTCATCAACACAATGCATCAGCTCACAAATCCGTTATTACAATGGCCAAAATTAAAGAATTAAAGTTTGATTTACCACCTCATGCACCCTATTCACCAGGTTTAGCCCTTCGAATTATTTTCTGTTCTCAAACTTGAAAAAATGACTGTGGTCAAAGATTTTCCAACCATGACGAAATGATGTCGGCAGCTAATGGGTATTTTGAGGAGCAAGACAGTTCGTATTATAAAAAGGGTATCCAATTTATTGAACATCGCTGAGAAAAATGTATAGAGCTGAAAGAAGATTATGTTGAAAAATAAATATATTTCTTACCAAAATTTTTGTGTTTTCTTTGTTGGGTCGGGTACTTCTGGGACCACCCTCGTACATACATACGAGGGTAGTTTGACAAGTAGTGAAATGGAAAAGAAAAACGAATTTTTTAAATACAAAATAATTTTTATTTTTCAATATATTCTCCTAAAAGAGCAATATTTATTCCAACGGTGCTCCAATGCCCTTATGCCATCTCTAAAATGCGATTCCGGAAGGCTTGCAAAATACTCATTTACGAAGATGATAAGCTCGTCGTTAGAAGAAAATTTCTTTCCACCTAGTGCCGTTTTCAATTTTGGAAAAAGGTGAAAGTTGGAAGGCGCATGCGGTACTAATTGGAAATGCAACTCGTAAATTTTGGACATCGCAACTGTGCTGGTATGCGAGGGAGCGTTGTCTTGGTGAAACAGAATCTTTTTCTTTGCCATTCCTGGCCGTTTAGCACGAATCTCAACATTTAATTTTTGTAGAAGTTCTATATAATATTGTCTGTTTATTGTGGCACCTTTCTGAAGGTAATCAATGAGCAAAATGCCCTTCGAATCCCAAAAAATTGATGCCATCACCTCGTTTGCCGTTAAAGTGGTTTTCGCTTTCTTTGTAGGCGCAGAACCACGTTCTAACCATTGTTTCGACTGTTGTTTAGTTTCGGGTGTACTGTAGTGTGTCCAAGTTTCATCGCAAGTAACAAATCGTCTACAAAAATCAACCGGATTCCGCTTATAAAGGTCCAAAGACTCATTGGAAATGCGCAAACGACCGAGCTTTTGATCAGTCGTAAGCAATCGTGGCACCCATCTCGCCGAAAGCTTGGAAAGGCCCAATTCTTCAATCTTGTGTAATAATATTGTGGATTTTCATAATCATTTCCTTAGAAGTCACGATTTTGGGTGCTTCAGAGCGCGCTTCATCAACACAGCTTGTTCTACCACGTTTAAATTCATTTACCCATCTACTTATTGTGGCGAATGATGGAGCAGATTCACCTAATGTTTCCCGTAACTCATCTTTTATTTCGGTAGCTTTCGTACCCTTAATTACGAAGTATTTAATCACCGCACCGTACTCTGCTTTTTCCATTTTAACAAAACGACGTGTTCCTTCTTCTTCAATCAGCTGTCAAAAATAAACTAATCAACTGATTTATCTAAATATCGGAATGTAAACATATAAATAGCTAACCTAAATTGCAGTGCATTTGTTTTACCAATTAGAGCGCCACCTATGTGTCATTTTCACTACTTGTCAAACTATCCTCGTATATACGAAGGCATCTGCTTTATTATCGATTGAATGGGAAAGGTTACACATTAAAAAAAGAGACGAGCAATTTTATTATAAAAAAATAATATATTTTCGATATAAACATTAAAAACAAGGAACAAAATAATTTAGACAATTTGTGTATATATAATATGTAAATATAATAATCTCTTTAAATATGTTAATAAAATTTTAATTAAGAAACGTTTCTCACTGACAGTCCTCACAAACAGAAGGAAATTATTTCGGCAGTAGAATATTCAAAATTGGACTATTTGAAAAGATTATGGATAAAAATTTCAACACAAAATTATTTAAAAAAAATCCTTTGGATTGATAATTCAAATTTTGTTGACGCTAGTAACGTCTAGCGATTAAACAATAAAACAATTACATATACTAACAAATTATACCTTATAACTTTTATTTGAAAATAAAAAGTATATTAAAGGTAATTCATTACTAAGAATTTTCCAAAAATGTCTTCCTTTGAATTTTAAAATTAGTTACAGATTAAAAGCTCACACAATTTTTTTGAAATATCTTAAAAATCGATTGTTTAAAAACCATAAACGAAATAAAAAACTGACAGTTTTGTTTATAAATTGTACTTATATATATATATATATTCTAACGTTTTTGCTTAACTTTTAACTGTTCGACTTTAGCTTTGAGTCCTGTTTCGCGTTTTTTCATTGGCACTTTTTCAGACAACCTTTGATTTTCTTTTCTTTTTAATTCTTTTATCCTAAAAAAAATTCGAATTTAGTGTTGACATGTAACGAGATGTATTTTATTTACTGTAAAATGGATTATTTTCCTTTCTTTTGTTTATTAGAATGTGTTTTATTCAATAATAAATAAAACACTATTCAAAACAATTAATTAAAATTCCATATAGTTAATAAAAAGTAGAGCCAGTTAATATAACACCTGCAAATATTTATATAAACTAGTTTCAACTTTTTAAACAAGAAAACGAATAAGAAAACTTGTTTTAACACGTTTATACATACATGCATGGATTAAAGCGGTTGTCGCTGTAGTGTATAAAAGCAGTATTCAGAAGCGAAGATTTGCAATTTTGAATATCGTCTGAAATGGGAACATATAACGATTTGTCGGAAATAGAGGCTTGGAGGGCCATAGGTCAATTAGAAAGTCGGAGAACACATCAAAGTATTTGGAGTGAGCCAAATAATTTCTAGATTTTGGAATCACTTTTTAAGACCTGGAGGTGGTCGGCGAAGGCAAAGATACAAGGTCGACCAATATCAATAATCCTAAAGAGACGATCGATACAACAATTGGCACGCAAAAATTTCAGTGTTAATGCAATTTGAAGTGAATTTGCTATTGCTTCTGGAAGCCCACTATCAATGCAAACAGTAAGAAATCTTTTGCATATATAGCTTATATACCCGAAGACCGTTTGTTTGTATTCCTTTTACTGCAAAATATAAAAGAATAGAATATGGGCAAATAAGCATATCAATTTGGAGTTCTAATGAATGGATGTGAAAATTATTTAGTGGTGAATCCAGATTTCCGTTGCAGCCAAATAACAATCATATTATGATTTAGCGATGAATCAGTGGAGGAGAGAATTATTCTAACTACTATGGAGACAATCACGTTTACTGAATTCCTGCACAACCGTCATTTTGTAAAGTTGGAACTTCGTCCCGTTGTGTGTTCTTCAATGCGATCTTTCTATAGCAACTGCATACTTACGGACCGAACGTTTAGGAAATTGTGCGATGCCTTTTTCTATTGCGCGGTGTTTTCTGTTGGTCGAATACTACAAGATGTGTAAGGCGGCTTCGTTTTTGAAGTCGAACCCCGTTCTTCTCATAAAACTCCCTATAAAATTAATTACAAAGAGTACTAGAAAAGTTTTGCAATATGACGCAACAATGAATCGTAGGAAGCGCATACGTGCATAGTAGCCGCCACGTCATGTCGATGGGCTCAGTTATTCATTAGCAGTAAGAGTGTAAAGTGCTCGCGATGGCATCGTGGTCACGAAATGAGATAAGGGCAGTTTTGCGTTATAATTTCGTGCGTGGTTGAACATAGACCAGTGCTTCGAAGAAATGACTCTTGCACTAGGTGATATTTGTCCACATCGCACAAGGATATTAAGATGGTATAGAGAATTCCAAAGGGGAAATTTAATTGTGGAGGATGCTGAGAGGCCGGGAAGGCTACGAACATCAGTTACGGACGAAAACGTTACTACTGGGAGGAAAATGCTGGGCGAGGACAGACGAGTGACCTACCAACAGATAGAGGGTACTTCAGGCCTAAATGCACCAGCAATTCGTTCGATTTTGCATAATCATTTGCACGTGAAGAATCTTTGTTCTCTCTGGTTGCTGCATCGACTGACTGAAGAGCAGATGACATGACGCGTGACTTGGTGCCAGGAGATGCTAAAAAAGTTTAATAAGGGACAATCTCGGTATGTGAACAACATCGTGACAGGTGACAAGACTTGGAAATACTATTGCGATGTGCCGACCATAGCTCAAAACAAAGTTTGGGTCTTTGTTGATGAGGACTCACCCGTAGTTGTAAGGAAATCACGATCTGTAAACAAGAAAATGTATTTTTTAAATCGAGTGGAATTATGGAACGCGTCGTTATGGACACACAGAAGACAGTCACAGCTAAGTGAACAGCGCCTGCCTAAAGTCATTGGATCTATGAAGAACCTGCGGACAAAGTCAAGAATGAACACCTGGTTCCTCCATCACCTTCATCAGCTCCAGCTCACCGCGCCAAAGCCTGTACCTAATATTTAACCACGACAGGATTGTAACTTCTCGAGCACCCTCCATCCAGTCCAGATCTTGCTCCCTGCGACTTTGCACTGTTCCCGCATGTGAAAATGAAGCTAAAAGGGAGGTGTTTTTGCAATGATGAGAACCTTCTGCGGGCTTGGGACAACGAGTGTGCTTTACTCCCTAGTGAGACTTGGCAGAACTGGTTTAAAGATTGGTTTCGGAGGATGGAGAAGTGTATTGAGTATAGAGGAAATTACTTTGAAAAAATTAAATAAACAAAGCTGTATTGCAAGACTTTCCTAGTACCCTTTATACATAACACTGTGAGAATTTCACACAATATGATGAAGTTCCGTTATAAAATGTTCCAACTGACGACCGTCTATTGTCAAGTGACAAAACTCTTTCATCTATCAGGCTACGTTTTTTAACAAAATTTTCGATACTTGGCCGAAACACATCCACGGCAGTTTCGTCAGCGACCTCTCCGAAGCGAACGTGTTACTATCTGAGTTCTGAATTATAAGCTCTCGAAGAAGAGGACAGAACTATGACAGTAACTTCTGATCATTACATACAGATATTATATTATCGCTTGAATACAAGTTCCTGTAGACGACATTCAATAAAGGACAGAATCCCACTGTGTGGTTCCTTCGGAATGGTGCCACTACACAAACCCAAAGGTATTGATGAATCTCCGAAAAGAGATTTTTCGAGAACGTCTGATTTCCTTATCTCGCACTTTACGATTCCTTTCTCTGCGAATACTTGAAGGCTCAAGTCTTCCAATGAAAGTCGGGAACACTGACGAACCGAAAGCTGTCAACCGTCAAGAAATCGAGACAATATCACCAGATATGGCCAGGAGAATAATACAAAACTTCAGGTAGAGACTTCAGCATTGCATCAAAGAGAATGGTCTCTATTTCCAGGATATCATTTTCATAGCCAAGTGATGCCAAGTGAAAGCCAAGTGATCTTTAAATGAAGTAAATGGCGAACATACTACTTTCACGAAATAAATTTATGAGTAACTTGTAGGGTTGCTTCGATATTTATGTTTAATATTCTAGAGTTACTTCTATTGCGTCTTGTATTTAAAAACACAAAATTAAATTAAAATTTTAAATTATTACAAAATAAATTCAACGATTAACTCGAAAAAGGATAACTCAAATGATAATATAATAATGAACAAAATAACATCGTTAGTGCGTGGTTTTAAATATGTTTATATGTCATTACATTTTTCCTATAAAAAAAAATAAACAAATCCTTACTTTTCCTTTTCAATTTTAATGCATTCCTTCTTCCAAATGTCTTTAAAATCTTTACAAAATTGGAACCACAAATCGAAAAATTCCACCGGCATAACTTCATTTATATTTCCCCCCTTAGCACGGAAATGATAAAACTTCATAGTGCTAACAAATATCTCTCTGCACTCCTTTAGATTTTCAATTTCCGTGAACAATCTCCTTCTTGCAGATTCTAAGAATTTGGTTATTTTTTCTTGGAAGGGTTCCAAATTTTCTGGCGTCGAAGCGTTTATTACCTTTTGAGCTCGATTATTGCATTCTGGAAAATTAAATAAACAAATACACTGTTTTCTGTCAGTAATATAATTTTCTGTTTAGTCTTTGCTGTGATACAATCAACATTTTGTTGTTTATACTACTAGTTTCTATAAGATTTATCGTCATAGGTCAGCATATTTTTAAGATGGAAATGTGAACAATGAAACGTTGAACTCACAGCGGAATCCCGCAATAGATTGTATTATTAAAAAGAAACTATCCGTGAATTATAAATTATGTAAAATTATTCTTTTAATGTGGACATCGAAATATATTATCCATTAATGGGCGTGAAGAGGAGTTCCCGAATTTTTGTTCCCAAAATAGAATGAAATACTTAAGAAGTAATTGAATCTCTATCATCGAGAGGCTATAAGAAAACGTAAAATCAGCACTGTGAAAAATTTTTGTGAGTTGAGGTGCTATCTTGATAGAACAAGAAGCCTACCCATCGGCTAACCCATGGTACAAGGGTTAAGCCGATATTTTTTATACTTTGTATTTTTGCGATGGACCCAAATTTATCAAGCACTTTCGATAAATTGTTAATATTCTAGGCACCCAACGGGCGATACTTTTTAAAACTTTTTTAACCCAATACGTGATCTGAATTTTTTTAACAGTGATGGTGAAAATATTTATGCTACAAGTTTTAATATAATCCTTCAATCACTTGATATTATGTCATGGGCCGAAATCACCATTTTTTTGACCATGACTGCTTGAGGTGCAACAATATTTAACACATCGATTATGTCATTATAAATTTCTTTATTGTCTTCTTGAGGAGACACTTTATGACAGCTCCCACTTCATTCCCTTCTTGATCTTTAACTAAATAAGATGAGCACATAAAGTTCAGTAATTTCAATAGATGACAAGACCATAGAAACATTTCTTCATTTGTGAATCAATGTCTGCTATGTTTGAGACAAGAATTCGTGTGTTCTCTTTATAATGAAATTTAACACAGAAAGAGAAGTCTAATAATCCTAATTATGCAAATTTGAAAGACATAATAATATAAAATATACTTCCTAGAAATAAAACTGATGTTGCTGAAGTCGCTAAAGAATAACTAAGACGCCGATGGTGTCCTGCATTTTTAGGCTGTGCTTTTTTAATTATTATCTATACCATCTGGTCCTTCTGTATAAATTACAGTAATGAACTAGCCTTCCAAAAGTCTAAAAGACTAAGTTTTATTGGTGACACGAAAAACATGCTCTGACCAAATTTGAAAAGGCTGCAAAAAGAAAATTTAAATGAAAAAAATTGATCTTTAAGTGCAGATACCTTCGCAGCATGTATACTCAATACTATGTCTCGATTCGACGAACCTCACAAAACATTTCTGAATGACGATATAACAATTATATTGTGGGTTTCACACCATCGATACATGGTTTAATATAGGACACGCATAGGCACAATACAAACGACAGATTGAATCAGTACTCCTTATTATGAATCTTAACATCTTATTTGCTTTGCTAACTACATAGTTTATATAATAGTCGAATATAAGTTTACTATCCATTATTGTACCAAGGTCCTTAACTGATGATGTTTTAATTATAACCGTACTTGAGAAATTGTAGTCGAAGTATATGGTGAAGATGTTTCTTTGTAAATTATATGTAATGTGTAGTCAATTGAAGATTTTTTGCTATGGCAATGTGTTAAGGAACGTATTTGATAAAATAACTTCAAGTCGTCAGAATATGTCAAAAATAGACAAAACTTAAAAATATTATGTATAAATTGAAAATAGAGGTTTCAGATTAGAATCTTGGGGAACTCCGGACTACATGTCTACTCTACATGAATAAAAAACATTTTTCTTAACTATCTGTAATCTGCTTAATATATAGGAAGTGAAGCAATGAATCAGGTCACCATGCACCCCAACTTCAGCAAGCCGAACAAGCACTAAATGATGATCAACTTTATCAAAGGCCTTGCTAAAATCGGTATACGCCCCGTTATCCAAAACACTTCGATCCATAGCACCATGAACATATTCTGTATAACCCACTAGTTTTGTTATGACAGTCTGCCGGCGTAAAATACATAGTTTTCGAGTAGCAACAATACGACAAGCTATATCAGGAATAAAAATTTTACCTGATCAATCTTTAACAGAAAAAAAACAAAGATTACAACACTTCTGCCAAAAAGAAACTTTTATTAAGGAACTAAACCGTGAAATAATAGTTTAAAGTATTCACGAATGAATTTCCAAAAATAAAAGTCCATTAAAAAACGAATTAACAGAAGAGCTGAGAACAGCATAGAAACCTATGTTACATGTACTTAAGGTACCTAAGGTATATTTATAGTATTATAGTATATTATTATATTTACTTTAAAAATATAGGTAATATTTACGCGTTTGTTACTAGGTTTAAAGCATATTTTGTAATGTCCATAAAACAAGCTAAACAATAAAGCATAACTAACCTTCTATTTGGCTTTGTAATTTATTTAAACTTAACCTAATATCATCGAAATTAACAGAAGATGCTCGTTCGATGTCCCACGGTTCTGGAACCGGTAGCGTAACAGTTGTAAAAGTATAGTCTGCCTTTCTTATACACGATTGAACTATAAAGTGTAATAAAGTAATTTGTGAATCTTTTGACTTTACATCTTTCAGTTTAGACAAAATCTCCAAACCGAACCCGTCGGCTTGGCCCCTAGCTAAATTGCCGCCGTTCATATAGTTGCCAAGTGTTAATATGATTGCAAGAACTTCTTTTATTGAAGCACTTGTTGTAAGGAACTGCAATACAAATTCAGATCATAAACTTGTGCCTAAATCATCTTATAATTTGTAATCTTACCTCACATGTTAACTTCATGTTTGATAAAGTATGTTCAATGGTCGTTATGGAATCATCGAATTCCGCTTGAAACA
The DNA here is from genome assembly GCA_031893035.1 of Dermolepida albohirtum. Lineage (NCBI taxonomy): Eukaryota > Metazoa > Arthropoda > Insecta > Coleoptera > Scarabaeidae > Dermolepida > Dermolepida albohirtum. The sequence continues at coordinate 425,641 of JAVIWB010003578.1, read as the reverse complement.
TGAAACAGAATATTCGTTCCGCAAAATTCGATATTTTGGACAAATCGTAGAGAAATTGTTCGGGCTTATCTAACGGAATGTCTAAATTTTCGTCAAAATGAGCTGTTATGTTTTTCAACTCTTCAGCTGTCGCTCTCTGCAAATTAAATTTATAAGACAAACTGGATAAGTAAACAAATCCAAAACTATTTATGTGGGGTGTCTTTTAAGTTTTGCATAGTGGGAGATAGAGGACTCCAATAATCAAATATCAGTACTAAAAATTAACTCCCATCTTTAGTTAACCTAAATCCAAAGTTTCAGTGCGATACGTGTAGTGTTGTAGCTACAACGAACTGTTAAAGTTAGTTGGAAAATGGAATTATACGGAGAACATTTTCGTGGAATAATTTTTTATAATTTTCGAAGACAATTGTCTCAACAAGAATGCCCCGCCAAATTGGTTTCTGTTTTCGGCAATGAAGCACCACATCAGTCAACAATTTCTCGTTGGTATGGAGAATTCAAATATGGACGAATTACTTGACAACAGTCGATTTCTTTATCTTTGTGAAAATCAAGAACGGACTGTGTGGTAAAAGGTTCCAGTCGTTAGAAGTGAGTGCATGCAAAAATGCATTAATTTTCGTGGAGAATACGAAAAATACAAAAAACGATGAAGTATTTAAAAACTATTTACTGTTTTATTTCAGTTATATGCAAAACTTAAAAGATACAGAAAACAGAAAACATTTATACAAATAACTAAAATCTACGTTAATTCTTATGCTCCATGAATGAGAATTGGTCAACAGTTTTAATATACAAATAAAGAATTCAATCCATTACTCTAGATGCTAAGATGATTTGACGGGAATTTCAACATATTCCCTTTTTGACTTCAATGCCCTTTAACTAGCGATGTTGAAGTAACACTATACAATTTTGTAAATGATCTTTCTCACGATGCAATAAGTTCTTGTACGACTGAAACTTCTTCCAAGAAGGAAAGTTTGAGTTTGGAGAATGAATTGAAGTAACTTAATGCTAGATTTGGCTTATAGAATGGGTGAGGCACAATCTCAAATCTCGATTGATCGAATTTTTCGCGAACAACTTGATTAATTCGAGAAATTGTGCTACTCCAAGATGTTTTTCGAAAATTGCTTTCTTCAATTTGACTTGTAGAGCATCGACTTGACCGTATGTAGGATAGTCCAATTTAAAAAATGGCAAAGTCTTAGCTTTCTTTGGAGGAAGCCTACTATGATGTGTTCACCACTCAGTTTATCTTTTAAATTCAAGAACATAGGAGTTAAGCCAGGTTTCATCAACTGTAATAAATCTTCGTAAAAACAGCTGAATATTTGCATTATTTCACTCCTTTTTATAGCTTAAGATTCGCAGTGCGTATAACTTGGACAAATCTAATTCTGTCCTAACAATTTATGTATGCGATCAGTCAATGCGCTTACCATGCTAGGTATCTCTGGTATTAATTCCTTGACCGTTCAAAACAATATCATTAAATTTATTTATCATTTCCAGCGTGGTTACTACAGCTTTTGGTGTTCCTAATCGAACATCAATTTCGATGTTTATACAACCTAGTTTAAATAGCAAAACCCAGCGACAAACTGTAGCTTTTGAAGCCACAGGTTGTCTCCTGACAATTTTGAAATTGATATTCAAAGTTTGATTTATGTCAACTAAAATTTCATATGTTGTTTAGTCCTTTAAAAAATAAATATTGGTTCGTGCTACGAACTGATGGATATATTTTAGAATTTTGCTTTTATTCTTGCTTTAATTTTATCTATTACCACCAAAAGTCAGCAGAATTAGAACAAAATGCTCAGTTTTTCCGAAAGATGATGCTAGTAGTAGAATTTCACTTCTTTCCAAATCATTCTCGTAAAGTAAAGCTGAGATTAAAATTGATGTGTCAAGAATAAGAAGCGTATTAAGAACAAGAATATATATCAGGTTGTTGAATTTGATGGAGCCTGTGGTTGATTGACTTGACAAGATGTGCACATCTTGGTTTTCAACGGTGCGGATCGCGTACGGAGTTTATTTTTCGTACAATTTTTTCGCCGTGTTTTACCAGGTGCGACACATTGAAATTATCTGCTGATGATGACAACTTGGTTGTCGAAATGCGTATACAGAATTTACAAATAGTTAATTGTGGAAAGGGGTTATATATCAACCTTATTGATCAAATATATCAGGTTGTTACATATGAAATGCCCGATTTTGTAAGGAATAAAAAAAATGTCTAAATTTAAAAAAATATAAATATTTATTCTGCAAAATAGTCTCCGTTTACATCAATAGTTTGTTGCCAACGGCCTGGAAGCTAAATAATTCCCTTTGAAAATAAATCTAGGTTTTGACGGCTCACATATTGCTCAAACACTGCTATTACAGACTCCCGGTCAGGGAAGTCCCTATTTTTTAAGTGATTGTCTAAACTTCGGAAAAAATGAAAATCAGTTGGCGAAAGGTCAGGTGAATAAGGTGGGTGAGGGAGAATTTCGTAACCAAATTCCGAAAGTTTTTGGATTGTCTGTCGTGCAACATGAGGTCTTGCATTATCATGAAGAAGTATGGGTCCATGTCTATTGACTAGTGAGGACTGCAAGCGGCTCAATTTTCCATGCATAGTTTCCAGTTCGGCACAATAGGACGCTGTCGTGATGGTTTCTCCAGGTTGCAAAAATGAATAGTGAATAATACCCTTACTGGTCCACCATACAGTCACCATAATCTTTCGCGGGTGAAGTGATGCTCGTGCATGCTTTCTTGGTGCTTCACCTAGATCTAACCATTGTCCTGACCGTCTCCGATTATCATAAAGTATCCACTTTTCGTCACACGTTACCACTCGATGAAGAAACGGTGCAACTTTCTGTCGATTAGCCAAAGAGGTAGCCGCCTCTAATCGACGGAGCTTATTGGCTTCCGTTAATTGGTGCGGCACCCATCGATCGAGTTTCTTCACTTTGCCAATCGAAGAAAGGTGACGACTAATGGTGGCAATGGACACTTGAAATGTTTCTGCAAGGTTACGCACTGTTGTCGACGGATTACTTTCAACTTCTACAAGCAGCTCGTCGTCATTAACGGTGCTACGCGCATATCCGCGAGGCTCATTTTCCAAATCAAAATTTCCCTTGCTGAATATTTTAAACCATCGCCGTAATATGCGTTCATTACACGTGGTTTCACTGAACGTCTGATTAATTTCTCGCGTTGCTGAAGCTGCATTTAATCCCTTTCTAAATTGAAAGAGGTAAATTGCCCGAATATCTCTTGCCGACAGCATTTCCATAGGCGAGACAAGGAAAGGTGTATTAATCTTTCCAAGAAATGGAACAGGTACACACTTCAAAATAAATACCCTTTTCTACAAATACAATAATAATTTTCACCAAAAACATACACGTCTTCACACAGGTGCGATTCAGTTCAGACTGAAGGAAAAAACGGACATTACATTTGTAACAACCTGATAGAAACCAGAACGAGGTTTGAATAACTTAATAAGAGTTTGAAAAATGAAATGATTGTAAAGCAGAAAACGTTGACAAATGTTTTAAAGAGGGGTTGCAAAAATTACACCTCATACCAGCATGAGTATTGTATTATCAAATATTCCTAAATTAAAATTTAAAAATAACGTTTATTAACAAATGTATAGGTGACACCGAAGCTTCTGCAAAGATTTAAAAAACACGAAATTCTTCAATTTAATTACCGTAACAATCATTTTTGATTTGATAGAACTAGTCATCCATCATTTTAATGGCGCTCCAAACATTGTTTGAAAACCAATCTACACATTTGTTCTCATTATCGAAAATAGGAAGAAGTCGTCTAATGGCAGATGTGGGTTGTAAGACTAATTAGTTATTAGTAGCTCTCCTGGCATAGCTATAAACTTCACTGTTTTAACGCTATGAGCGAATGCATTTAGGTAAAATTCAAACACGCTTTTTCAATTATCAGAACACAAATGATGTATTATTCGACTACCATACGACAATTCTCTAATGGAATCGTGGCCGTATCAGCCAATCAATAAAGAAACGAAAACAGTCGTCTTATCAAAACTCCTTGCTTATTTAATTTTCATCGGCTGTACTTTACTGACCCGATTATCGCTGGGTTTTCAACTAGTAAAACATATTTCATCTTCTGTTACGTCATTGATGGCAGTGTTTGTCTAGCTACGTTTGAGCTTCTTGAGCATTTTCTTGTACAAAACTTCAAGTATTTTTGGAGAACTATCACAAATTATGAGGGACCTATTTATCGCAGAGCTACCTCACAGTCAGGTGATTGTGCAAAATCTTTGGTATACAGGTCATGCCTAAGGATGTAGAAATGACGGGTGCAATTTGACTGTCGTCCTCAATCATGAGAGATGCGGTGTCGATTTTTTGTCGATGCAACAGGCTGACTTTTACGGAAATCGTCTTTTGAATAAATGCCCCTATATTTAATACTAAACACTTTCAGATAATATTTTTGCTGCGTACAATTGCTAAAAATGTAAAACATAATTCCGCGTTAATTTTGTTTTCATAGATTTGTTTACTTTAAACGCATGTCACAACTAAACAGTTGCCTTTCAATTGGTTAAACTTTATACCTTCTATATCTAACGCCACCTTGTGGAAACTTTTGGTATCACCTGCGTAGTTTTATGCAGTAGTTGTGTTCATTTAAATCTTGACAAAACCTAAATTGTAAATGTTTATAAACTATTAAATGTATTGACGTAATTACTAAAACTGCATACTAACCGCTTCGTATATATGCTGCAAAGCCTCCAAACTAACTACTGACGTATCTAAATTATATATAGCCGTTTCTATTTCGTGGAAATCAACGTGCAAACTTTGAGCTAATATTCCGACACTCTTGGATCGTTTACTGTCCAACAATTTCTTTGGTTCGATTTTACTTTTAACTTCGACTTTCTTCGACGACGGTTTTTTCGCAATCACTTGCCTTGAGAACAAATCCGCGAACTCTGTCATATTGTCTAGGATTATCTCGTCTAACTGCGCCCACAACTGCACCGCAGTGGGACTAGTATCGATTGATTCGGCAGCAGAGCCTGGTACTATAATTCTGGTCCAGTAAAGCGGTTTCATTGGCACGCTGGGCAATACAGGATTTTTCCTCAACACTGAAACATATAGACACCGATCGATTGGAATTCTTTGCGGTCGAGCCAATACATGGAATGTTGATGATGAGAAAGTGTTGGCGTGACAGTAATGGTGAATTGTGATTGCGTAGTAATGTGCCGTTCATTTTTTTTTTTGGATTTCGGTCGAAAGAATGCTTACCTTGAAACGCCGGCGGTGGTTGGGGCACTACAAAAACAAGTTTAGGAAAGTGCATTCATATACTACAAAACTGGACATCAAAAACATAAAAAAAACAAAAACATATGGTGTAATTTATTTAAAAAAAAAAACATTTATATCTAGCAAGCAATTTTCTGTAGTTATATAGTGGTGATCTTACTATTAGAACACTCGTGTGGCTAACAATCCGTACCAAATTTGAAAACAGTATTGTTATTATTCTTCACAAATTAATTAAACATTTCAAGTTTAAACATTTTTTTAGTCGGTAAAATGATACGGTGTACAAGAATAAATTTCACAACCAATTAAACCTCTTCACAATGATATTATTATTACTTAATAAATTATATACACTTACAGGAAATTCTTGCTAAACCAACAAAGGAGACTTTTACGTAATACACCTAGATGACAATTTGTTGCAAGTTAATTTTTAAAACAAGACAACGAAGGAGGATTTTAAGAAATATGCTTCTATAATACATATAATATTTCTAATATTAATATCTAATTAAAATGAAATGAAATTTTGAATGACAATCAATTCAAATCAAGAGATCATATTAACTAAATTATGCCTTTAAAATGCTCTTTTGATGAATAAAAATGTTATATTTGAGATAAAGAAACGCATAACTAATAAACATAGCAGTTTCAAAATTAAAAATGTTTTATCCATTTTCCAGAATTGCAAGAATAAATTATGTTAGCAAACGATTGATGATTTGAAAAAGGTGTCTAATAATAAGTTACATATGTTTATTATCTAGAATAAAACGCTGGTATGATGAATTTCGTTTGGGTGGTGAATTTTCAGCTTCTAGCTTGGTAAAAGATAAGCGAAAAATCACCAACGAAAATATTGTGATTGTAAGGCAAAAGATCACCAGGTGACTATTTTCTCGATGCAAGCAATCATATGTGACAGCAATCGATACTTCCTCGCACGTTTACAGAAACCTCGTACTTTAATACCAGCTCAAAATTAGATAGAATCAATTGATGTAATGATATGTTTTAGGCCACACGTCTTCTCTCTATTTCTAACACTTATTCGGATTTTCCAAAATGATTCCGTTCCATCAAAAGATCACCAGGTGACTATTTTCTCGATGCAAGCAGTCATATGTGACAGCAATCGATACTTCCTCGCACGTTTACAGAAACCTCGTACTTTAATACCAGCTCAAAATTAGATAGAATCAATTGATGTAATGATATGTTTTTGGCCACACGTCTTCTCTCTATTTCTAACACTTATTCGGATTTTCCAAAATGATTCCGTTCCAACAAAAGCTATTTATAAAAATGCTGTAAGAGTCTTCAATATTATTAGGAATGATATAACTATAGCCTTCTTTCTCTATTACATATTTACAATTCTTACAATCCGTGATATTTGACTCACAAAAAATTGCCATTTGGAGTGTGCTATTTAAACGAAAAAATAAGCGTTGACTTGATAGGATATCCACTATATAGTCTAGACGTAATACTCAACATTTTTTACCTTCCAAGAACAAGTTGTAAGAAACATGTTGTATACTAATCGATAAAGGTGTTATCACGTTCGAAAGAAGAGCGAAAAATTTTAATCGAATGATACACAAAATAAAATAAAACCCAAAAAATTGAATAGCGGAACATTTCTGAAACTTAAACCTCGAAACAATTCGCCTCTATTATTCCAAAAAATTGTCAAAGTAGTGTTAAAAGAACAAATCTCCCACCAATCTAACCTTGGGGTATAAGCAATATAACGTTGCTCTGCTACCATAAGTTTATATACATTTGATCCAGTTCCTTGGAGTAGGGTTTAGTGTTTATCGCTCTGCTGTCTAATACCAACTCAAATGGACGAGATTTTTTCTTTCATCTTTTGTTTACCTTTTCTAATTTGCAATTATAGCGACTATGGACTATTATAAAAGGATGAATTTCTATACAAAAATTTCATAGTTTCCAGTAATTACACGACATTGTCAAAATCTCTATATTTGTATTGGATATTTTTGATGTGTGAACTTAATTTATACAATATAACATTTATATTACTTTACTTAGAATTTAATTTAGTTTATATTAAGAAAACACTAACAATAGACAGAATCGATTAATTTTCAAAAATATTGGCAAAATCATAAAAAAAAATATACTGGCGATTAAACATTTGGAAGGTTAAATAAAATACTCCATGGCACTTGTTCTTAGTAAATTATGTTTTTATTATTTTTCAAAATTATATGACAAAAGAGGTCAAAATAGTAATGGATGGTGTAGAATTGCTTTCAAAATTCCAATATATAATAATAGATATTGTTTCGAAAAAAGAAAAGTCGAAAAGGCTACTATAATATTGCCAAATTAACCAATAACGTACTAGTGAGAGAGGCATTCAAACCACAGGTTTCTAAGGCGTTTGTATGGTAAAAGTATGTGTGGTAGGGCAACTACTCAGTAATCCTCACGTTCTATACACTTGGAAGTTTAGTAGCCGTGTAGTGTTGGACAGGTGAACGAGGTTTCGCTGTTACAGATTATTTTGAAAATTCTGCCTACAATTTCATCTTCCGCTTCGTACTTCTGTTCCAAATAGGAAGTCCATTTCTGTTCGGGCTAGTAACTTTAAAAACAACGGGCCAAATACTATGAACAAGATGTAGTAGTTCAAGAACTATTAGAAGTCCCGAAAATGTGGAAGCTGTATGAGTAGCGATTACAAAAATCCCTCAAAAAACCTTCCAGACACAACAACGTTGCTCACATTTATTGTACACTCACTCGACTTTTGAGCATTCCATCCACCAACTGGTGGAGGAGGTAAAGGTGCTGGTCCTCCCATGGATGGAGGTGGAGGTGGTACTCCCTCAAAAGACGTTCCAGACACAACAACGTTGCTCACGGATTTCGAATCAAACAATAAAAAGAATTTTGCATAATGTCTTGTATCTACACACGTGTAAAAGACAAATAGTCCATGTTTTGAACCTCGCAAATATTACAGATGCTTGAAGACGATCCATACCTCATCAATAATCTATGGAACGATGAATTTCATTTCCACCTCAGTGAATATGTTAATAAACACAACTATCGCTCTTGGGCCGCTGCCAACTCTCAAAAATTTCACAAATGACCTCTCCATTCAGCCGAAGTTACAGTCTGGCGTATGACCTCTTGGATCGGAATCAATTAGTCTGAATTTTTCCGAGAATGACAAACAGGTACAGCGCCCTATATTCAAATGCTGAACACCTTTCCCATTGAACAACTTAAATGATTTCCTGAGAATAAGAACAATCGTTTGCAACAAGATGTAGCAACCAGTAACTCAGCGAGGATGGCAATGAGTCTTCTAAAAGATCTTTTCTCGAATCGCTTCTTCAATATACATGGAAATATTCAGTGGCTTCCATAATTGTCAGATCTAAACTCTTATAATTACTTTTTATGGTGATATCTTAAGTTAAAGGTTTCTGAGACTCTCACAGAACAATATAAGACTTAAAAATATGGATTACACAACGAGTTCGTGCAATAACATCGATTAAGGTAAAAAAAAGCTTCTATCACAAGTGAAAATATGATCTCTTGTACTTTTTTACCCAAATAATGATTGAGAATTTTTCACATACACGTTAGAGTTAAGGCTTTAAGTGCGGAAATTTACGGGAATTAATGTTCCGCCTCTGACTTGTTTATAATTATCCGAAATATTAAAATGTTTAAAATATACTGTCATCGAAACAAAACGCGAAAATAGGGACTTCTGTGGAAAATGGACTTTTGGAAATGGAATTTTGAATTCCCGGGAAAACGATTTTGACATAAGCGGGAGTGCTATGACGTAGGAGTATCTATTTACATTTCGAGACTATTTATGGACCAAAACAGTGTCTACAGACTTGACAAGGTACAAAATTTATTGATAGATCACATGATAAATAAAGGCAACCCAACACTTGGAACCACTTGGAAATTCGTCGGAAGCATTTTAATAATTTAAATTTCAATTCAAATATAGAAAATACTTCCACCTTAAATGCACATGAAGACGTTTTAAATATGTAGGTGTTTAGCTATATAACTAACTTGGTAAATATATGTTTAACGATAAAATTCACATATGCATGGACCCTATCGACATAGAACATACTACGGGACCCTAATATTAAATAAATTGGCTAAAATAATAACCAACGATGTCGTAGTACCAATTAGTTACCACAGCATTTCATATAAAAAAGTTAACGGAAAGATGCATAACGTAAGGGAATTCAAGCTCTAATTTACGAGTATTTTTTAAATTATTTCAAAAGGAATTTTCTGGATGAGTACACTACCTAGAGATGAAATTTAGGTTTATCATTAGAATTTTGCAACGATTATGCGGAAACAGAAGAACTTTAGCAGTACGGTGGTTCTTCCAGGAAGTTTTTTGGAAGAGCTACAATTAAAAGCAACTACTACGACATTTTATAAAAATACATGGAAAATTGTGGAAAGGTATTTTGCTTCATTAGTGCAACATGTCTAGGCACATCTTTTGTATTGTCGATTATTCGTCTTATCCTTTAAGATTTTCTTCAAAATTAGAATATTTGCGTAAGGGAAAAGTTCAAGTAATAGAGATAATATGTTTGCAAATATTGGACAACATTTTTCCAAGAAGTTTTGAAATACCAAAACATCACTGAAAAAAGATGGAATAATATTTTAAGAGATTGGATCTAAAAATAAGATTTCTCTCTAATACATATTAATATTTGAAAATGATCAGGAATGGAGCATGAACTAAACCTTTGTAACTCTATAATCTGCATAAAATTTATATGTAAGTACATTTATATGAAAGTACAGTATTGTGCAAATTAATGGAATCATGACTATTTTTTAGTTTTCTGCATGTGGCAACATTGTTAGTTCAGTTCTGACAGTAGATTTATGTCAAAAAACATAACCTATATTATTGTGAACACATTACACAGTTATTCAGTGCGTTTTAGAGAGTTTATTCACATATTCTCTTTCAAAGTTCAAAATTTGATTTATATTGTGCTTTTACCGGTTGTTCGCGATATGGATATCACGCCCAGAAAACGTGAGAAGATTGTGACATTAAGTGAGCACACTTCAATAACACAGAGAGATATTGCTCAGGAATGTGGTGTTAGTCAAGGAGCAGTAAGCAAGATTCTTAAGCAAAAAGAGAATACCAGAATAGTTGAAGTGAAACGGGCGGGTAAATGTGGGAAAAAGAGGAAGATGACACCCCGGGATGTCACTTTTTTGGTCAGAAATAGCAAGCTGAACCCAAGAAAAACTAGTTTTGAACTACAAAAAGACTTAGCCGACGCTGGAGTGAAAGTCTATGACTCGACAGTTCGTAGGAAACTTTTAGAGTCTGGAAGAAAAGCCATTCGACCACAGAAGAAGCAACTTCTCACTCAACGAATAATGAAGCAGAGGCTTATTTGGGCCAAGAAATATGCCTGATTGAAAGAGGAAGACTAGAGAAAGGTGTTGTTCTCAGACGAGTCACATTTTTTGGTGCAGAGGCAGTGATCAAAATTCGTGAGAAAAAATGGAGATGAAAAACACTGCAGCTCATATCGATCAGACTGTCAAACATCCTGTAAAGAAGATGCTTTGGGAATGTTTTTCATACATGGGGACTGGAAGGCATGATGAACAGCCAGAAATATAAAGAACTACTGGATAAGAATTTGGGAAAAGATCTAAAGAAATGTGAGCCAAACGGAGGTGCAATTTTCCAACAAGACTCAGCTGTATGCCACAAATCGAAGGTTATGGTCAAATAGTCCAAGGAAAAAGGAATAACTCTCCTCGACTGGCCTGGCAAATCTCCAGACTTTAAACCCAATTGAAAATCTGTGGGCCACTTGTAAAGCTAGGTTACATAAAATGGATTGTACAACGAAGACAAAATTGATAGAAGCGGTAATTCAGATGTGGTTTCGAGACGAGAAGATAAAGGAAAACTGTCAAAAATTAATAGATTCCATGCTGAAAAGAGTTCAGGCTATCATCGCAGCCAAAGGAGGGCATATCTCTTATTAAATTACTAGTAATTTATAATTTTATACCATCTCATCGTGATTATATGACAAATAAACGGTTTTCTTAGTTATATTGTGTTTGATTCCATTAATTTGCACAATACTGAACATGTATAGAGTAGTTACAGAATTCCGACCATATAAAGGGTTTTCCAATAAGGACTTGACAACTTTTTTTCAAAATAAAATGCAGACCATTTGAGATATTTCAAAAACTTTCTTATCGGGTTGAAGTACGATCAACACATTTATGAATGGAACTCGACTTCGTTCATATGGCCACCGCGGGCACGTTTGCAGCGGTCGATTCGTTGGACCCAATTTCCGATGACGCGGCCACACAATTCAGCCGAAACGGCTGCTATTTCGCGTTCAATGTTGGCTCTGAGCTCTTCCAACGTTGTCGGCTTGTTGGCATAGACCAATGACTTGACGTAGCCCCAAAGAAAAAAGTCTAGAGACGTTAAATCGCACGAACGAGGCGGCCGATCGACTGGTCCATTTCTTGAGATAACACGCTCATCAAACTTACTCTTCAATAAATCGATAGTAACGTGTCCTGTGTGGCTTGTGGCACCGTCCTGCTGAAACCACATGTTGTCCAAGTCCATATCTTCCAATTCGGGCCAAAAATAATCGCTAGTCATGGCGCGATAACGATTACCATTCGCAGTAACGTGACGATCATTATCGTTGACGAAAAAAATGGCCCTATGACGCCGCCAGCATGCAAACCGCGCCAAACAGTTATTTTTTGTGGATGAAGTGGTGTTTCATGAAGCACATGTGGATTTTCACCCGACCAATAACGCATATTTTGCTTATTGACGAACTCATTGAGCCAAAAATGAGCTTCGTCACTGAAAATGATTTTCCGATGAAATTGATCATCTTGGCGCATCTTTTCCAGAGCGCAATCGGAGAACGTACGTCGCTTCAAATAGTCCATCGGCTTCAATTCTTGAGTCAGTTTGATCTTATATGGGTGTAAACCAAGATCCTTACGCAAAATTCGCCATAAAGTGGTCTGGGCGATGCCCAACTCTTGAGAACGCCGTGAAATTGACTGATTTGGATCATTTGCTACGGACGTTTCAACAGCAGCGATATTTTCGATACTTCGACCAACCCGTTGTCTCACTGGCACGGCAACATCACACAACGAATATGAAGACTCAAATTTTTGCACTAAACTTGTTACTGCCTGTCTACTAGGGCGAAAATTACGACCGAAAATCGGAGTTAACGCTCTTAAAGTAGCGGTCACCGACTCCGAATTTCTGTAGTAAATTTTTATAATTTGCAGACGTTCGCTTGTGTACTTTACCATGATGAAAATGTTAAGTTTACTGAATAAATTGACAGTGATGGTTCGATGATTAGTGAAACGGTGCGTTCACAAATTGAATTAAAAGTTGTCAAGTCCCTATTGGAAAACCCTTTATTTCCACTAAATAAGCTATAATTATAAAAACTCGCTAGTTTCTTCCTTAACTCTACTGCATACGATTTTGTTCTCGGCCAACTTAAAATTGCCTGAAAATTTTTGAAATGTCAAATACAGTGTATATTTGAAAAAAAGTACTTTCCCATAAATTAAAAAAATGTAGTCAAGACATGAATGACTTTTTGACGAAATATGATATGATGAATTTAATATGAACTTATGCTCACCAGCAAACCAAGTGGAATAAATGAGTTCGACCTTTTAATAACATTCAAAATAAATTCTCTAGAATTTAAAAACTCAAAATCTGTTCTAGAACAAACTATCATCTAACCACATAACATTTACCAAAAAGAATCACCATCAAAAACAAAAGTAACAATTTAATTTCGGTTTTTGTAAACTCACTCGACTTTTGAGCATTCCATCCACCAACTGGTGGAGGAGGTAAAGGTGCTGGTCCTCCCATGGACGGAGGTGGAGGTGGTACTGGTCCGCTTAACCCTGGCATTGGAGGAGGAGGTGGTCCCAGCCCCGGTGGTGGTGGTGGTGGGGGTATCGGCACAGTAACACCTGGCATCGGTGGAGGCGGAGGTCCTAAACCTGAAGGGAGTGGAGGAGGTGGAGGTGCGTAACCAATAGCAGTAGGTAAAGGTGGAGGTGGTGGAGGACCTACAATACCAGGAAGTGGTGGAGGCAGAGGAGGACCTTCAAAACTACATGGTAAAGGCGGTGGTGGCGGCGGTGGTGGAGCAGCGGAATCAGAAATAAGCGAGGGAGATTGAGAAATTTTTCCCAAACATAAAGATAATGTTTGAGGTGGGACAGGTGGTGCTTTCCTAGTTTGAATTACATCCTGACTGACCTCATCGGCACCGATTGAAGACACCGAAGTGTCCTTTTGTGTTGGTGATGATGTAGACATCTCAATACTATCAGATCTTAATGTGGGAGATGATTGTTCGGAATTCTGAACTAAATCTGATTCCAATACCGACGGAGGTAAAGGAGTGAGGCAAGAATGCTTCACGTCCTTTGTCGATGTAGGAGGGGATCCCATAATGGAAGTACCGGGCGATTGTTGTAATATCTCTTTATCATGTGACGATTCTAAACTACTTGAGCCATTTTTTTCACATTCTAGAGAACAGAACCTGCTACTCATTGAGCTCGTTTCAGAACTGATATGATTTTCTGATTTATTGCTATCTTTGTCGCGCGTATCTAGCATTATTTCATCCTTGCCGCTAACACTTTTATCATTCAAATTACGCATTTCGCTATTGTTATTGTCTACGGAATTGGAGAATTTATTCAAACTACTATCACAGTTTTTACAAGTTATTCTTTTTTCTTCTTCGACGGGAGAACTAAAGTCTTTGACTGTTTGAGCAGTTAAATTTTGTATCTCTATGAGTGTCTTATACTTTTCCACTTCTTGTTTTAAACACTTCACCTCCTCCTCCAATGCCATGATTTCGACTTCTTTTGCGGATAATTTCGATTCCGTCCGTGCTTCTTCATTTCGAATAGGTTCGGGCGATTTCGGACCTGTCGATTGAACATCTATATTTGAGCTGGGAGTGTATAATTCGGAACTGCTCGGCGATGTAGGTGGCCAAGAAGTGTAACTTAATTTTCCGGGAGTTTCTGGTACAAACTGTGGAACTTCCGAATGTGCCCAGTAGTACATTAAATCTGGCTATAAATAAAAAAAAATATACATCTAATAGTAGTGCACCGCATTATTTCCTCAATTTAACATTTTGAAGATATTACAAAGCAGCGAATTTAAAGAAATTTCGTTTAGTTAGAATATTTTTTTAAAATACTTGAAACCCTTTTAAACCCACTATATATACATTCATATATAGAATACATTAAAAATTAAATAGAAATAATGATTTTTTCAAATTCTTGTAATAATTTTATAGAAATTATGTATTTTCAGATAAATTAATTGTTGACCTATTTCTGGACCAAGCTATACATACAAAAGGTACTATGAAAGTTTTGCAATAGGACGCAACAATGAATCGTAGGAAGCTGCTTGTTGCTGCATGTTGAGACATGTTCATACGTGCATAATAACCGCCGCACCATGTCGATGGGCCCAGTTATTCATTAGCAGTGAGAGTGTAAAGTGCTTGCGATGGCACCGTGGTCACGAAATGAGATAAGGGTAGTTTTGCGTTATAATTCGTACGTGGTTTAAACATAGACCAGTGCTTCGAAGAAATGACTCTTGCACTAGGTGATATTTGTCCACATCGCACAACGATATTCAGGTGGTATAGAGAATTTCAAAGGGGAAATTTAACCGTGGAGGATGCCGAGAGGCCGGGAAGGTCACGAACGTCAGTTACGGAGGAAAACGTTACTACTGTGAGGAAAATGCTTGGCGAGGACAGGCGAGTGACCTACCAACAAATAGAGGGTACTTTAGGCCTAAATGTACCAGCAATTCGTTCGATTCTGCATGATCATTTGCACGTGAAGAAACTTTGTTCTCTGGGTGCCGCATCGGCTGACAGAAGAGCAGATGGCACGACGTGTGACTTGGTGCCGGGAGATGCTAAAAAAGTTTAACAAAGGACAATCTCGGTATGTGAACAACATCGTGACAGATGACGAGACTTGGCTGTACTATTACAATGTGCGGACCAAAGCTCAAAACAAAGTTTGGGTGTTTGATGATGAGGACACATCGTAGTTGTCAGAAAATCCCTATTTGTAAAGAAGTTACTGTTATTACTGGTATTACTGTATTGCTCAAATCCAGTGGAATTATTGAACGCGTCGTTTTGGACACACAGAAGACAGTGACAGCTAAGTGGTATACTGAACCGTGACTGTCTAAAGTCATTAGATCTATGAAGAACCTGCGGCCAAAGTCAAGAATGGACACCTGGTTCCTCCATCACGATAATGCTCCAGCTCACCGCGACAAAGCCTGTACCGAATATTTGACCACGTCAGGATTGAAACTTCTCGAGCACCCTACCTACAGTCCAGATCTTGGTCCCTGCGACTTTGCACTGTTCCCGCATGTGAAAATGGAGCTAAAAGGGAGGCGGTTTTCTAGTGATGAGGACCTTCTGCGGGCTTGATTCCTCGGTTGCTTGGATTTTTATGTAAAAAATGAACAACTTTAAAACATTTTTTAATTCATTCTCGTACGTATAATGACATCACTGACAATTTTATGAAAATACTTCACAGTATAGGAAAAATAAATATATAAAAATAGAACTTTTAAAAAATCGTAATATCAATTAAAGTTGTTTTAAAGAAGTGTTGATGCTTTATATTTTTATCTCTAAATATAAAGCAATTATATCAGTAATTTACTGGTTTTGTAATTAAAGATTTTGCTGAAAAACTACAAACCTTCGCATGTCAAAATAACATAGCCTCATCAGAAAGGTTGGATAGGCGCGATTATAAATAAAATAAATAATATATGTAATTAGGTACCTTTTTATTTTTTATGTGTTAATGTTTTCTGACGTGAAAATGCAGTACAATATTGTATTATCAATATACCTTCTCTTGTCCAACCAGTCAAGATATATTTGTATATTTGGAAAAGATACGATAAATTCTACGAAGGAATCGTTCGTTAATAACACAAGTCTACCTGATGATGAGTGAATCTCTGAAAGAGAATTCTTATTTAAAACTGCATATAATTTATCGGCGAATTTATCTACGAAGGAATCGTTCGTTTATAACACAAATCTACCTGACGATAAGTGAATCTCTGAAACATATGTAGTAGACAGGGTGTTATTAACATTTTAGTGATTCCTTTTAACACTGTTCTATACGCGCTATAGTTTAAAATCAGAATTCTTATTTAAAACTGCATATAATTTATCGGCTTAGTGGGTATCTACATTATCCCTAACGAGGCTTCCAGGCTCTGAACTACTACTCAGAACTTCATTTAAAGACAGCTTACTGTTTTCTAATTAGGATATGGCTTCTAAAATAATCGGGTAATTTTAGGAAATTTATTCTATATGTGTGGATTTCGATATCTGTAAATAGTTACTGGTTTAAAGGATTGCTTGAGTTTCTTGTAAATTTAATTTCAAAACACAAGATTTAACAATGTAAAACTGTTTCTTGTTTTGAAGGCTTGAAGTCGCGTTCCCTATTTCGTTAACACCGGCTGCGGAGGCAGAAAAAATACCCAGAAGAACTTTGCCAATGCATTATTTGTAGATATTTGATATCTTCTTCCACTTCATCTTGCCATCTAGCTCTTGGTCTATCTGTTCCTCTTTTATTACAGCATGCCACTCCATTTTTACGTTTATACAGCATCCTTGGTCCTGCCTGTTTTAATGTAATATATTTTCACTTTCCAATCGTTTCTGTATTTCCCGGTTTGTTTTTCTTCGAAATTAATATCCTCTCCTTTCAATTAGTCTAAATTATTGTCTCACTACCCTTTTTCAAATATGCTTAATCTACACTAGTCTAGTAGTTTTAGTGACATCATCTCTGTAGTGTACATTATGATAGATTTTATTGTTATTTTGTATATTCGAACTTTTGCTCTGCAGAACTACTCTAAATTTAACCGCATTTTACATCGTATATGTAATGCACACGCACGAAACTCGAACCCGCGACCTTATTCTCTCCGAGAATGTGCCATCTCTATCAGACCATGAAGACAATGATTTCGAGTCCTTCTAATGTGCCTTAAATTGAATATGGAAACAGTTATTAAATGAAAACCCACGGTAGGTTATTAATTGCATGTAATTATGCCCTGTGAAGATAGTTATGCAGACTGCTCGAATACGACGAGAAGTCAAAATGTTCCCGGAATTGTGTCGTAGTGTTGGCAATTGTGATGCAATCACAATAAATTTTGTACAGTACATTCCTTATGGTGCATAGTTATGACGCTGACAGGTCTGAGCAAGTCTGAACACGCAGTGTGACTGCAGTTTAGCGGAAGGTAGGAGTGTGTGGTGATCAGTTGGCGCGATGTCGCAGTTCGAGCAACAGGCGAACATCAAGTTCATGTGCAGATTGGGAAAATGTGCTTCAGAGACTTTGTTAGCCCTACAAACAGTTTACGGTGACGATTCTTTAAAGAAAACAGCCGTTTACGAGTGGTTTTCAAGACTTAAGGGTGGACAGGAATCGCTGGAAGACGAGAGTCGCAGTGGGAGACCTTCAACCTCCAGGAACGAAGGAATGGTCGAGCGAGTGAAACAATTAATCAGAGCAGACCGCAGAATGACCATCGACGAGTTGGCACAAGAAGCGGGGATCTCTCATGGATCCATACACGCAATCCTGTCAGATGATTTGAAGATGAAACGTGTCAGTGCAAAGTTTGTCCCGCGCTTGCTGAATCCGGATCAGATGGAAACTCGGAAGTTGACGGCGGCCGAATGTTTTGAAAAAAGCACAGAGGACCCGATGTTCTTGCAGACAATCGTTACTGGTGACGAGACTTGGGTGTACGCGTACTACCCGGAAACCAAGTTGCAGTCATCAGAATGGCACACATCGTCCTCTCCTCGACCAAAGAAATCACGTCATGTCAAATCGAAAACAAAAGTGATGCTCATTGCGTTTTTCGACAACGAAGGTGTGGTGCACCATGAATTTGTACCAGCTGGACAAACGGTTAACGGTACTTTTTACGTGCAAGTTTTGAAAAGAGTGAGGGAAGCAGTTCGAAGAAAACGTCCAGGCAAATGGCAAGAAGGATGGTCACTCCATCACGACAATGCTCCCTCCCACACGTCGATTGTTGTGCAAACATGGCTTGCAGAAAAAAACATTCCAGTCCTCCAGCAGCCTCCCTACTCACCGGATTTAGCGCCATTGGATTTCTGGCTCTTCCCCAAGCTCAAAAAGGGCCCCAAAGGTAACCGTTTTGACACCGTAGAAGACATCAAAACCAACGCGACGGTTGAACTTCGGAAGATACCACAACAGGACTTTCATCGTTGTTTCCAACAATGGCAGGAGCGGTGGAGCAAGTGTGTGTGTTCAGACGGCGCCTACTTTAAAGGCGATTAAGTGACTGTGTACCTATGTTGTGGTAATAAAGAGTTAAAACAAAATTCCGGGAACTTTTTGACTCCTCCTCGTATATAACACAAGGCAAAACAGTACTAGACATTTATAATTAAGAAGTTGGGATTATACTCTTCTCCACATACAAAAAATGAATGAAAAGAATAGGGCTTTAACAAACTATTAGGTGTACCAAAGCGATTGACGTTTTGGAGAATTCTGTTTTCTTTAACTTGCTAAGGTATTTTATTATTTTGGTTATTTAAGCATCATTTACTTTTATTGGAAGTTTTCAAGCATTTTTTTAGACTTCATAAATTATTTTTTTTAAGTTAGTAATAATTATTACTCTACTTACCCCAATTTATCATTATAGATATACTCGAAATGAAGCAACAATCAAAACGAAGGTCTGAAATGGGCACAAGTGCTCTGAAGAAGGCGAAGACCATACACTCGAATCGAAAGGCTATTCTTATCGATTATCTTCAAAAAGCTCCACGTAGAAGGAATAGAAGAGCTTTTTTATTGGGACACGTGTTCACGTTTCGACCGTTTCAATAGAAAAAAATTCATGAAATACATTTAGAACTGCATCGATACCCATCTTGTTTTCCTAACGTAAAAATCTAGCTCTGTGGCAAGGAATTTGAAACGGAGAAGAAGGTAATCATTGAAACTAATGCATATTTCGAACAATTTGATAAAACTTACTTTCCTGAAATTGAAAATAATAATTTTTTGCCAAAAAGTTTGCGTTTTCTTATCTAGACTCACTGATTACTGATCTATCCTCGTATTTTTAAGTCACCTGAGTTAACCAGAATTCTACAACTAAAACACTGAATAATAAATCAAATAACAAAAGACCCTAAATATATTTTTGAGGAATTCTACATGTATTTACGTATCGACCTAATAATTTTAGAAACAGTATTTACAAAGAAGAAGGTATCACAAAAAAAAATAAAATATTTCAAATGTCTAATCCTATTTATTGAGCAATTATTTTTCTTAAATTTTTGAAGGTGAGAAAAAAATATTTAACAAGATTTCGTTGTCCTTGAATTTGTTCTTTGTGGTAATTAATATGTTATTTACAAGCTATTATTTATTTATATAAGCTATATCGTAATTTAAAGATAAGGTGCACTCTGGTAAGTGTCTTTGCATAAATGAAAAATATTAGTCTCCAGATCAAGTTCTTAAAATAGAAATGATTATATTAAAACGTGTAACTGCATACAAGTAATTATTGCAAAATATGTTTTGCAAATAGTGCAATATTTTGTAAACGATTTATATTATGCGGAAATGAAAAACAATCTTTTAAATAGGTTTTATTAAGTTTCGAATAAGTAAAATTATTTTATTGAGTAGTAAACTGAAAGGATATTCAAAATCAAGTATTCTAGAAGATGTAAAATGTTAGAATAAAACTAATAAAATTTGAAGCAATAATAATACTTCAAGAATCTAAAATAATGAATATTATCAATATAATTATATTTACGACGAGAAGTCAAAATGTTCCCGGAATTGTGTCGTAGTGTTGGCAGTTGTGATGCAATCACAATAAATTTTGTACAGTACATTCCTTATGGTGCATAGTTATGACGCTGACAGGTCTGAGCAAGTCTGAACACGCAGTGTGACTGCAGTTTAGCGGAAGGTAGGAGTGTGTGGTGATCAGTTAGCTCGATGTCGCAGTTCGAGCAACGGGCGAACATCAAGTTCATGTGCAGATTGGGAAAATGTGCTTCAGAGACTTTGTTAGCCCTACAAACAGTTTACGGTGACGATTCTTTAAAGAAAACAGCCGTTTACGAGTGGTTTTCAAAATTTAAGGGTGGACAGGAATCGCTGGAAGACGAGAGTCGCAGTGGGAGACCTTCAACCTCCAGGAACGAAGGAATGGTCGAGCGAGTGAAACAATTAATCAGAGCAGACCGCAGAATGACCATCGACGAGTTGGCACAAGAAGCGGGGATCTCTTATGGATCCATACACGTAATCCTGTCAGATGATTTGAAGATGAAACGTGTCAGTGCAAAGTTTGTCCCGCGCTTGCTGAATCCGGATCAGATGGAAACTCGGAAGTTGACGGCGGCCGAATGTTTTGAAAAAAGCACAGAGGACCCAATGTTCTTGCAGACAATCGTTACTGGTGACGAGACTTGGGTGTACGCGTACGACCCGGAAACCAAGATGCAGTAATTAGAATGGCACACATCGTCCTCTCCTCGACCAAAGAAATCACGTCATGTCAAATCGAAAACAAAAGTGATGCTCATTGCGTTTTTCGACAACGAAGGTGTGGTGCACCATGAATTTGTACCAGCTGGACAAACGGTTAACGGTACTTTTTACGTGCAAGTTTTGAAAAGAGTGAGGGAAGCAGTTCGAAGAAAACGTCCAGGCAAATGGCAAGAAGGATGGTCACTCCATCACGATAATGCTCCCTCCCACACGTCGATTGTTGTGCAAACATGGCTTGCAGAAAAAAACATTCCAGTCCTCCAGCAGCCTCCCTACTCACCGGATTTAGCGCCATTGGATTTCTGGCTCTTCCCCAAGCTCAAAAAGGGCCTCAAAGGTAACCGTTTTGACACCGTAGAAGACATCAAAACCAACGCGACGGTTGAACTTCGGAAGATACCACAACAGGACTTTCATCGTTGTTTCCAACAATGGCAGGAGCGGTGGAGCAAGTGTGTGTGTTCAGACGGCGCCTACTTTGAAGGCAATTAAGTGACTGTGTACCTATGTTGTGGTAGTAAAGAGTTAAAACAAAATTCCGGGAACTTTTTGACTCCTCCTCGTATAATATTCCATATCGTAAAATAGTGAAATCAATAAATCGCTAAACGTATATCAGAATATCCCATTTTATTGCATTTTGTCAGTAACTACAGCTTCAACTAAAAGCCACTATCAAGCTGTATATACTTCAACAAAGTCTTAATTACGTTATATACCACGCGGAATAATTAATTAAAAATGAATTACATTTTACAACTCTAAAAAGCAAATATTACCAATGAACAAACCAAATTATAGAAGAAACTGTATTGCTTCCAATAGATTCGTTAAGCCATAAGGTACAATACATGCAATTGTGGGCATGTGTAAGTAAATGACCACCTATAAAAAATTCAATTCTTTAATAATATTGTTTCCACATTTAATATTTTTCCACTTTTACTCTCATAATAAAGTTCTTGGAATTGAAAATGTATAGCCAAATGAAAAAGAAAGCAGTTTGTGGGCAAATATTCCCAGTTAATACTACTCAGGTAAGCTGTCCGTTATCGATGGTTATTTCGATATCTACTTAAGGAGGATCAAAGTGTTGGGTAGAATTATAGTGTCTTCACTCATAAAGGAACTTGTTTACTACATGTACATGTGCCTGTGAATACTTTGCTGATACTGTAAGTAACAATTAATCAATTAATTTTATTCTATCATCAGTATTCTGATAATGTTAACTTTTCGAAAGAGTAGAGGAATGTCTAGAATATCGAAAATCGACACCAGATAGAGATTTTTCATCAAGGTCGACGATAAATTGCAGAAAGAACACATCTTCGATTTCTAAAATTATCGAAAAGCACGAAGCAACCGGTTTGGTGGCTAATAAAAAAAGGGCGGGAAGGCCAATCAATATTTGCGATTGACATTCTTACGTAATAGGATGAAATCATCTAAAGAATTAACAGGAGACCGACGGGAGCTTCTGTGCATCCTTCTACCGTTCAGCGCCATGTACTTAAACAGGGACTTAGAGATCGTGTTGCAAGAAGGACGCCATTACTGCGAAGGGGCAATAAGTGGAAACAGTTGGAATATACACAAATTCGTTCCCATTGGACATTGGATGTGTGGCGATGCGTACTTTGGACAAATGAAGCCAAATTTTGAATATTAGGTTGTAAGGGTTGGACGAGCCTCTAATAAGTATATACAATTTCACTGCATGTAATTGAACGAACTTAGTGAAGCCATCGATAATTTCAAAAATGTACCTTTTTCCAGTAAGCGTTTTTTCGACTGAGCCATAATGGTCGATATGTATGGTCGTAAATGGACGATTACCTTTGGGAATACTGTGTAATGTTTCTTCAAGTTTTCCAAACGACGGAGAGAATATTTAATACAGTTCCGTATATACCTGGATACTTTTAAAAATCACAAGTGATTCTAAATAATTAAAACTGCCGCTCTTATTTGATGCACTTTACTTTCATAACATAAGTCTACATAAGTTTACCATAAATACCAGGTTGTTCAATAAGTTTTGTCGTTCGATAAAAGATGGCATTATTAGGTCCGTCGTTTTATTTTTCTAAAAATAGAACTACTTTTTTATAAACACGAGTGAAGTTTGCTCATTTGATATTTTCTCATTCGTATATTTATAGGTCTTCAAAATTAATGTGTTACAGTATTTTTTTACAATAGAAAAAATTAAATACCAGTGACAAAATTATTATTTTTGGTAGGCGAACGATTGTTAAAGGTGTGTAAGGACTATTCACCTTCAATTAGAACAGTAGACAGGTGGGTTGCTGAATTTAAACGTGGTCGTACCAGTCTTGAAGACTATTCACGTGAAGGATGTCCAGAAAGTGCATTAACACCGGAAATCGTAGCAAAAGTACAGGATATGGTTTTGGAAGATCGTCGATTAACCGAGAGAATTTTAGTAGAAGTCACTAGGCAGTGTAAACAATATTTTGGCTGACCTTTTGGGGTTCAGAATACTGTGTGCAAAATGGGTACAGTATTCGTTACCAATAGAACAAAAACACATTCGAATGCGACTTTCTCATTAATATTTGAAGCATTTTAGAAAGAATAAAAATAATTTTGTTGGTTGTTTCTTTACTATGGATGAGTCTTGTGTCTACCACCATGATCCTCAATCGAAACAAGAGTCTAAGAAGTGGTGTGAACCAGGTACTTCGGCTCCGAAGCGAGTTATGGTCCAGAAATCGACCAAGAAGGTGTTAGCATCAGTTTTTTTTTGGGTGGCAAAAGGAATTTTGTTCGCGAATTACCTTCAAATTAACAAAAACAAAACTATAAGCTCAGAATATTATTGTAACATTTTGGACCAACTAGATTAGATGAAATTCGTGAGAAAAGACCTGGTTTGCAGAAGAAAAAGATCATTTTTCATCAAGACAACGCACCCTCTCAATCAGCTTCTGGCTGTTCTCACATCTCAAAAAATCGTACGTGGAAAACGATTTTCATCGAACGAAAATGTAATAGCAGCCGTGAAAACGCATTTTAACAGTTTTCCGGATTCTCACTTCAGAGATGGAATCCATAAATTAGAAGATCACTGGAACAAGTGTATATAGGGAGATTATATTGAATAATAAAATGTATTTCAAACCAAGAAATCGTGTTTTTCTTATCAAACGACAAAACTTATTGAACAACCTGGTAATGCTATCTGCTTCTGGGTTTCCGGGCTGGAACCGCGTCACTAGTATATCTGCCGACGTTTCGTACCCATTTGTATGGGACATCTTCAGGGCTGAACTACTGCACTGAAACTGGTAATAATAGTTCGACCAATCATAAGACTGACATTAGTGATAATTACCAAAACGAGTTCCTCAATCTAGTTAATTTCACAGTTATTAAAAACGGGAAATTTAAATTGAAATGTTTATCACTACAAATATTTATATTTAAAACATAGATATTTAAACCATATATATTCGATTTATATATATGACAGGTGTTTCAGTAAGACACTTCATTTTCAATAGCCCGCCATTTTAACAGTTGTCATGACTCAACCTGTAACCACTTGACATATGACAATTAAAAACTACGCCATCAATAAAAACGGAACGATATACGCTTCAACAACGCACTGAGATTATTAAAATTCACTACAAAAAAAGGGGAAATTTTCGCGGTCACAGTTCGCAAAACTAGAGTACTTGAAATGCATCAAACTGATCCGGAATTTTATCGAAAAATCATCTTGAGTGATGAGCCCCATTTTCACCTCGGAGGCTACGTTAACGAGCAGAAGTGTCGCATTTGGGACTCTGAAAACCCAAGAATTATTGTTGAAAAGCCTCTCCATCCTCAACGTGTGACTGTTTGGTGCGGTTTTTGGTCCGGCGGGGTCATTGGACCTTACTTTTTCGAAAACGAGGCTGGAGCAACTGTTACGGTGAATAAATTGCGCTATCGAACGATGATTAATGATTTTGTATAGCCGGAATTGTAAGATATTGATGTGGATAACGTTTATTTCCAAGACGGCGCTACATACCACACAAGTGACGATACCATCGCTCTTTTATGTGAAAAGTTTCCTGACTGTGATTTCTAGAAGAGGCGATCACAATTGGCCACAGAGATCTTGCGATTTAACACTTTTAGACTATTTTCTTTGGGGCTACGTGAAAGATGAGGTCTATGCTAATGGCCTACAATCGATTCAAGACCTCAAGGATGGAATTCGTGAAGTTATCGAGGACACACAGCCGCGAATGTGCGAATTGGTGATGGAAAAGTTCATGAAAAGAATATGGTCTTGCAAGCGTAGCCATGGCGGCCATTTGGCTGATACTGTTTTCCATTATTAATGGCACACCCTCCTCTTTGCAATTAAATAAACATCCGAGGATTTCGCTTAAAAGTACTCGTTTTTTTGGAAGACTCGTTAAAAACAGGTCTAATAGTACAGAGGACGTAGATGTTTATAGGTATGTGTAATACCTATTACATAGGAGTGCGTAATAACAGTAAATGAATTAAACTCATAAAATAAAATTTATTATTTTTACATGTTTGCAATTCCGTAAAATTTTTATTTTAATATTAAAGCGGTTCATTATTCGGCGCATACGATATGCACCGAATAATGAACCGCGCCTATAAATGAGAGAAACCGTCCAGATTTACAGATTAGTGTTAATTCGTATCTAGAAAATAGTTTCCCTTATTAATTATGTTCTTGAAATATATTTTAGAAATATTGAAACTGATTCTAATGTAGTAACCAATAAGAATATTTTAAATAGTAATTAATGACGAATATTGCAAATACAGAAACCAATTATTTACTGAGTAGTTAGTAGAAATGTAAAAATTACATTTTAAATATATTTTCCAGCAACCATTTAAATATAATTTTCTATATTATTACTGACAATTCTAATGTAATTTTCTTTTCTCGTTACCGATGACGTTAGTAAATAGTTTAGAAACTTATTATAAATTTAAAATATTTTTACTTTATTGAGCAACAATATAACGTTTTAAGATTAGTAGTGGGCTAACAATTAGCAACATCTTTTTCTAAAGACTTAAGCAATTGAAGAAAATATTTTAAAAAACTTTCTTTTCATTTAATAAATGACACTTAAATATTACTGCAAAAAGTACTTACTTTAAACGTTGTATACATTGGCGTATCTTTATCCGGTATCTGTCGCAAAACTCCAGCAGCCAATAGATGAGTACAAAACTGTACAGCTAGTATTTTAAAATCCTGAACGTTGTTGAGTCCGGCACTGGTAAACTGTTTCTCAGTCAATTCAGATAGATACCAATTGAGCAGCATGTGACCTGTAGACATCAAAATAAAACGAAATAAAGTAGGAAAAAAAAACAATCAACCGTAAACAAAAACAATAACGAACAGGCAGCAAACAACGGTGACAAATTCGCGTGATTTGAAAATTGTTTTCACTTTCCTACATGAGGATGTATGCCTGAGCGGTCAACCCTAAAAGCAGGATGAATTAATCAGACAGTTTTTGTGTAGTCTTTTTTTTCTGTGTATAAGAGTCTAATTGGAAACTAAATTTCAAAAGTTATCTAATTACTGAGAGCTAACGACAATGCATTTAAAAAACAAACAATAACGCCTTTGTTAATATTGTTTTTTAAATTATGCAAATAACTAATGATAAGAAATTATCTCTTATTTTTTATATAAAGTGCTAAAATTAATTTATTAAATAACTTCATTTTATATATTAACGGCATGTTTAATAAAACGAAATATTTTATATTACGTTAGTTATGTACAAAAGTGCGACGATAACTGATTAAACTGTGCATAGATGGTGCTGGTATCCAAAATATTTGGCAACAATTTAAAGGCTTTATGTGTTAGTTGGCGGCAAAAATGCTCAATATCGTGAAAATGGTAGCTGGCGTTTGTTACATGATAATGCGCCATCTTATCGCTCGATGCTTATCACTGATTTTCTAATTACAAATGGCATCGAAATGATATGACAACACTATCAAGGAATCGTTCATTAATAACACAAATCTGCCCGACGATCGGTGAATCTGTGAAACATATGTAGTAGATAGGGTGTTATTAATAATAGAATGATTCCTTTTAACATCCTACAAATGGCAGTTTAATCATCAACCATTCACCGTATTCCCTGGATTTCCCCCCTGTGATTTCTATCTATTCTCCAAACTACATTTTCCGATGAAAGGACAGCGTTATACCGACGTCGAAGCCACTAAAAAAGCGTCGGCAGCGCAATATTCATTCGATATGTTAATTGACCATGCAAAACGTTGTATTGAAGCCGAAGGCGACTACTTTGAATAAAATAAATGAATTTTACCAAAATAGTAAGTTTTTGTTTTTATTTTAAAAATGTTCAGTTTTCTCTGCGACAGACTATATAATTCAAGAACATAATTTAACAACGGAAAATATCAAAATTAGTACTATTATTATTTTTTGCATACGAATGCCTATACCTAAGTTTAAATGTGGACAAACGTTCAAGATGAACCTCGTTTGAAAGTAGGAATAGTAACAAAAGTTCAAAATATACACTTACAAATATCGAATTAAACAATAACCTAATATCACAATTATTGTAATAATACTGTATTCTTTAAACTCTTTCTATGTAGAAATTTTTTCGTTAAGTAAAATTTAAATAAATAATGGACTATGGAACAAGAAAAGAAACGCCCACCTATTAATTACAATGGAATAAATTTAAATTTAATGTTGTTCTCTACATACAGTGTATTCAAAAAATATTTATCCATGAGGAAAATAAATAATTATAACAATAAATAAACAGAATTATGCGTTGTAAAATTGAAAAGAGCAAATTGTAAAAATAAGAACAATTGAGTCGAACATGCCATCATAGATTCTAACTAATAGATTAAAAAGCAAGATACACTGATAAGAAATTTCTAAGAAAAGTTAAAGCAAACCAAAAGAGGTAAAATAAAAATGATGTAGTACAAGTAGAGACGGGGACGGAATCAGTTTTGGATGTTATTGGAATGAAATCACTTCAAGTGGTTTGGGAACCTATGCATAATGAACGAAAATAAGCAGGTAGGGAACATATCGAAAGTGAAAAGTTTTAAGATGTAGAAAACGAAATCGATCAAGGAAACCATGGAACGATGAATTGCCTACAATTATGAAAAAATAAAAACTACCTCGAATTAAAAATGTCCAAAAATTTACTTAATCAAGATACGTATGTAGCATGTGAATAACAGACTGTTGTGTCGAACATGTCATCAGTTAATGTTTTAACTACTGCTACACAACAAATTATTAAAAAAAATTATATGTTAAAGGTGAGAAAGCTATCAGTCAACCTTGGCTGTACGTACAATTCGGAACAGCATGTATCTCGAAAAACTCCATATTAATTGGTATAACTGGTTTATTTGGTGTTGCACACCCATGTAAAATTTGCTTCATGCTTCAAGACTTGCATCCTGAGTCAAATTTGATGAAGAATATTTCTTAAAAAATTTCCATAATGATTGACTTAATGCGTTTGTTGAGAATCGCAAACCTGTGTCAAATTTTCCTCATACTATAAGGCTTCCTATTACAGCTAGTGATTTAAAGATTCAACGAGTTGATGAGTTTATTCGAGAATAAAGGCCTCTAAAAAATGTACAGTCGATACCGAAACACTTGAAGTTGAAATTTAGTGAGAATTTCAACAATGGAGGGAGCACGTAACTACAGCGGATTAACTTTAAATGAACCACTACATCATAGAAAATAAACAGACGAGCATGGAATGACGCCTCTAAAATTATCCATTGCTAAAAATTCCCAAACTATTCCCTCACCAGGCAAGGCATTGGCTACAGTATTCTGAGATATCCAAGGTATTCAATTCTGATAGATTTTCTAACTGATCAGAAGATTAACAATGCAGAATATTACAGCCGACTTTTGTCTAAACCAGAGACCCTGTAAGAACAAATCGACGAGGAGGATTGAGTAAATGCATCATTCCTCTTCACGATAATGCATAACATTTAACATAAGGAACACTTGAACAGTTACGATTGGAAATGTTGTTGCGGGTTGAACCGAATAAAATAACTTTAGGTTCATCGATTCGAAAAACATTTTTCCATTCATGAATAGATCAATTTTTAAGTACTCGCGACAAATTTAACGTTCAGCAATCCAACAGCTTTCAATCAATCGTTAACTGAAATAAAATTATACTCCCTTCTTTCATATAGAAATGAAGCTATTCGAACGAAGGAAAATATAATCCAAATATTTAACCCATCTTATCCACTTTGTGTATTTCGCATAGTGAAAACGTTGCTTAAGAGGGTCAGTGTTTATTTACATTTATTACCTGTTAAACCTCTTACACTTCTTTGAAGCACGGGCCACTGACCGGACCCTTGTAATAATATTTTCATAAACTAATTTAGCGACACCCCAAATTCACTCATTTGTATTAACAGGTAGTAAAAGGTTCTCCTTGGAATTTACCGGCACTAGTTCTAGTAATTTCCACTTAATATTCATGAAATGTGTCAAAATGTGTATTATTTAAATTAAGAAAACGAATTATCAAGTAAACATTTATTATTAGATATTTACTACATGTTTCCAAATATTGATAGTGAATATAATTAAAACTGAAAGAAATCCTAAACATATAATATAAGGTGTTGGAGGAGGAATGGTATATAGGAGGTAGTAGTATGGAGTATTTTGAATAAAAAAGTTCATATAAACACGTGTTCAATTCTTAAAGACTACAGAGACATATGTACGTAACTGTATGAATGTTGCCCATATAAAGACTTACAGAAGGTGTTAAGCGAATGCAAATAACTTATTGATTGCATTTATTAATTAAGTATTTAAATGATATAAAACACAGGAATAATTAAGTCAGTTATTTTTCAAAAATTCCACTACTGACTTCAATGCTCTTTCAAAGTCTCTTGGCAATACCACGTGTGTGCCTTTACAAAACCTATAAACAAATATCATATCGGAATCACTGAAAGTTGATATATAGACCCCTTTCCACATTAAATTTCGTATTCTGTATACGTATTTCGACAACTAAGTTGTCATCATCAGAAGATAATTAAACAGTGTTGCATCTGAAAAACTATTGCAAAATACCTGTACGAAAACAAATTCCGCACACGAACCGTACCGCTGAAAGCTAAAACGCACACGCAGTGTGCAGTAATCACACCCAGGTTCCATCAAAATCATCATCATATCGGAATATGTAGTATGTGTAAATACGTGCGATATGATTATATACACTTGTAATACCAAACAGCGTCAAGTTACAACTGTCACATGTCAAATGCCTATTTCAAACTTCTGAATGTTTATCAACTATTTTAAACGTGCGTATGTATCTGTATGCGTTAACTTAAATGGCTATGTCTCTGTAGCGAGACACATGTTTATATGAACTTTTTATCCAAAATATTCCGTATTACCACCTCATAAAATATTCAGCATTTCTTCAGAAATACCCTGTATATTATAATATTAAAAAAAATAATCGACCACTAATTTTAAAAATTAACACTGCTAGCTTTTAAGCGAAACTATTAAAAATGGAAAACTAAAAATAACGAGAACAAAACGATCACAATGTTCAGACATTTCTTCAAATAAATGACAAATTAATATTTACTAAGACGAATTAAGATACACAGACTAATTAAGATACCTACGCTTCTCCTGTATTTAATTATTTACTATAACTGTATTAATTTAAAATCCCAATGTATGTAGTAGTGTTTAAGAAATGATTTTTTCTTAAACACTACATTTCTAAATTAGAAACATAATATTAACTGAAATTTTAATAAAATCGTCGCCAAAATAGTACATATTTGAAAGACTTACCTTCGAATTTTTCGTATAGTTTGAAGTCTAGCTTCTCCGGGACAAACTTTGGTTTGGTCACTTCGACGGACAATTTTTCGTTTACGTTCAACGATAAAGAAGCTACCCTTTTCAACACTAAACTGTCCTCTACAGGTCTGTGAGAATCTCCTGGCTCCGACTTAATCCTCTTGTACGCAGCTGAATGAGAAGTCACTACTTAGTAAATATTTGCATTTGTAAATGTCTACGCAATAAATTTGGATGGGGATAATTTTTGTTTTGATATTAGAACAAAATTACCTGAATGAGCGTTATTCTTAGAAATAAAGATTATATCATAATATGAATGAAATTAAAATGTCTAGACTAAATATACATATTATTATTGTGAACGTCATTAATTCCAGTAGCTTTAGAGACTACTAAAATTGTTAGTAATTAAAGAAGCAAGAAAATACATAAATATTTTCCTTGTGGTAGAATAAAGTGTTAATATATTATTAAAATTCGATTATATAGCGTGTTTCAAAAAGAATGTACGTATTACAAAGTATTATTTTGTCCAAACTATCGATCGCTGCGCCTCGGCTCGGCTATTGGAGAAACGAATACATAGTCTAGTCTATTTAATAGCCACTAGATGTCAGTTGTCTTCTATTTTCTTGGTAACCGTCATGTGTTTAAAATGGCTACTCCGCAGCAGAAATCATTTTGTGTTCTCGAGTTTGCGAAGTGCAATTCCGTGATTACAATGCAAAGACGTTTCAAGATGAGCTACCAAATTGATTCTCCGAATGGGTGGAACATTCGCGGATGGTATCGACAGTTTATAGATACTGGATGTGTATGTAAAGGAAAGAGTTTCTGAAGAAAATGTTGCACGAATTCAAACTGCTTTCCAACGAAATCCTTCAAAATCAACTCGTCGTGCCAGTCGGTAGTTACAACTGCCTACAAAAACAATTTGGCGTGTTTTGGGACGTCGGTTGGTTCTGAAGCCGTACAAGTTACAGTTGTTACAAGCTCTGCGTCGTGATGACAAATGGAAACGTGTGGCATTTTGTAACGAGATTCATTATGCTATTGACAATGATAACACTTGCGCACAACGCATCGTGTTCAGTGATTAAGCGACTTTTCATGTTCGTAGTGTGCTAAACAAACATAATGTTCGAATTTGGGGTCTACAGAACCCACATGCAGCCATTGAACATGTAGGAGATTCGCCTAAAATCAATATGTTTTGTGCGATATCCCGATCATCTGTTTACGGCCCATTCCTCTTTGATGGAAACACGATTAACGGTCAATAATATCTCGCTATGTTACAAAACTGGTTGTTTCCGAGACTGCACGAAAACAACTTCACTTTTCAACAAGACGGGGCAGCCCCTCACTGTAGTCGCCAAGTGCGTGAATATCTGAATGAAACTCTATCGAACCGTTGGATTGGTCGTCAAGAAGCTGGCGACTTAGCATGTTTCAGCTGGGCTACACGGTCACCGGATTTGACGCCCTGTGACTTCTTCCTGTGGGGTTTCGTTAAAGTCAACGTTTATGTACCACCACTCCCACAGAACCTGGAAGAGTTGAAGAACCGGATCTGTACTGCCATAACATCAATGACGAAGGACATGCTTGCCCGAGTATGGCAGGAATTTGAGTATCGATGTGATATTGTTCGTGTCGCTGATGGAGGACATATTGAACATCTGTAATCTGAACTTGAGAGGTTCTTAAACATGTGTGTAAAGTTTCGTATTCGTATGTCTTAAAATTTAATAAATATATACATTCGAAATACGTATATTCTTTTTGAAACACCCTGTATTTATTATTTTATAAATTACTTAACTCACAAAGTACTAGTACAAAAATAAAATTAATCATACAATCGTTAGCATTGGTTGAAATAATCCACTCAGTCAATGCAAAATGCATCCACTCAACTTCCGTTTTCAGTCTCCTAACAATGCATCGGCATGTTTACCAATCATTTAAAAAATGTTAAAGATTACTTCAAGAATTAATACTTTTAAGGTAAATAAAAAAAATATTTTAAGTAGACGTTATTTCAACATATTCGTTTTTAATAAAAATAGTTTATAATTTGCTAGTTCCAAATTTTCGTGTGTACAAGGGAGAAACTGCATATTAAAACAAAATAATAATTAAATTGTACACAGAATTGTACACGTTCATTTCTCAAATAGAAGTCAAAGGACTTATATCGCTTTAACCGCCATTCAACAGTACATCTATTGACCAAGCAAACCGCGACTTGTGTATATAAATGCAACTAAATTATCAAATAAAAGGTAGTTAATTAAAGCTACTGCCAAAAAAGCATTACTGATAAGTCGATATTATCGACAAATTATTCGTTCTTGGTGAGTCTTACTATCGAAACGTATTATTATATCTACATATATAATAGAAAATAGGCAAACGATTGATAGGGGGGATACATGGCGAGGTCACGTCCGTAACTAGTTACCTTAGATATTCCGTAAGGATCTATTTTGGAGCCTTTACTTTTTTTATTATACCGGATGACCCATGACATGATCGCCACAGGTTAAGGATGTGTTACTGAAGCAATTTCGAAAAATGTCTAATGAATATATGACCAAAACTGAGCTACAAGCATTTGAAGTTGTAGATAGTTATTTAGATATTAGAGATTTAGATTTGGATGTTGTTAAAGAGTCGAGGTTTGCTGTGATTCATCAGTTATTATTAGTTGTGATAGTAAACGTCAATTAAGTTAATTTAGAGATGTTTATTTTTCATGTTACATTAAAATACTCTTAAATGTATGTTAATTTATTCGAGTGAAGAATACGCCGATATTCACTAAGGTAATGGACGAACGGTAGTTGATGAATATCCTCGGCGAATAACACCAGGAATTCACATTGTTGGGCACTTGAAAATTCACTCCAAAATAGAAAATTCCATTTTCAAGATAGATTTTCGGTGAATGTTTGTTGTGGTATTATTGACCATCGTTCTATTGGTCCGTTTATAATTGAAGAACGTCTCACGGCACTTCGTTTTTTACGTTTACTACAAAATGACCTTACAACACTACTGGATGACGTTCCTCTTAATATAAGACGACGAATGCGGATATAGCGCAAACAAGTAACAGATTCTCTTAATCAAAATTTTACGAACCGGTGGATCGAAATTGATTCAGTAGTTACTTGGCGGCCAAGGTCACTTGACTTAAATCCCCTAGATTATTTTTTATTAGGAAGGTTGAAAGACAACTTGTTACTGACAAATGCCGCAGAAACTATTCGTGCTGGTCCTGAGACTGTTAAATGAATTACCTCTTCAATTCTACGTAAAGCTAGACTGTGTACACAGGAACTAAGTGGACACTAATTCAATAAAGCAACTTCTTTTTAAATGATTCTCACTGAGATTTTCTTGCCGTGACACATACACAGTCTATCGCAGAGAAAACTGAACTTTAAAATAATAATTCTTAGTGGCGCTATCTATTAAAATAAACATGCATCAGTAAGGTAGATTTTTCACAAATACAATTGCATCATTAGAAGCAGAGAAATTGCGCATAACGTAGCAGTGTGCATTGGTCGAAAAACGATTTCTGAACGAAGAGCAAATATCAAGTTCTATTTTAAACTTACTAATTAGTCAAACAGTTAATGTTGTATAATATCTTGGTGGTATAAAGCGCATCTATCGGCGCGTATTCGTCATGTGAGCCCTCAATATCATGAAAATGGTAGCTGGCGTTTGTTACATGATAATGCACCATGTCATCGCTCGACGCTTATCACTGATTTTCTAACCGGTAAACCGTTTACCGAAACGTTTAATTTGATGAAACAAGTGTACGGTGATGCGTGTTTTTATCACGTATGGGTGTGTATGAGTGGTATAAACGATTTCAAGACGGTCTTATGGACATAAATAACGACGAACATCCTGGTGCAAAAAAATCTGTGGTTACGGAAAGTAACATCGAACTTGAGCGTGAATTTATTAGAAATGGGTCGAAATCCTCATTGCTATACGTAGAAATGGAATTAAATATTTCCAAAGATTCAATTCATCGCATCTTGACACAGCATTTGGGACTGAGAAAGATTTGTGCAAGGTTTGTGTCACACGAGCTAACTGATGATCAAAAATTGCTCCGAATTTAACATTGTACAGACTCAAAAAGGACAAAACTTCAGGTATTCTATTGTAACTGGCGATGGAATGTGGTGTCTTCAATATGATCCAGAGACTAATCGTCGAAACTCTGAATGAAAGCATCCAAACGAAGAAAAATCGAAAAAAAGCCGTTTGGAGAAGTCACAAGTGAAGACAATGTTGATTTGTTTTTATGATTTGAAAGGCATAGTGCACAAAGAGTTTATACCAACTAGTCAAACAGTCAATACAGTCTTTTGGCGCGTATTCATTGTGTGCGCCCTCAACATCGTGAAAATAGTAGCTAGGATTTGTTACATGATAATGCATCATCTCATCGCTCGACGCTTATCACTGATTTTCTAACTGCAAATGGCATTTTAATCATCAACCATTCACCGTATTCACCCGATTTGGCCCCCTGTGATTTCAGTCTAAATTTGCCGATGAAAGAACAGCGTTATGTCGACGTCGAAGCCATTAAAAAGGCACCGACAGCGATCTTGAAGAACTCTAAAGATGAACTTAAAAATTCATTTGATATGTAAATTGACCGTGCAAAATTTTGTATTGAAGCCGAAGGCGACTACATTGAATAAAATAAATGAATTTTACCAAAATAGTAAGTTTTTGTTTCTATTTTAAAGAAGTTCGGTTTTCTCTCATACTTTAACAGCTTTAACATGTAATTGTTGTTTCATTGTTATTGTTTTATATGTATGACATATTCTATGTTTTTGACATTATGAAATGTATTGAATATTATTATTATTATTATTAGGGAAATAGTCAAAGATATACGTCCATCTCTCGAGTAGATATAAATGCACTTATGGGTGTAGCAACATAACTATGTAGTTGTTCCCTTTCGAAATTTTATAAATCGAACTGAAAATTACCTATGCGCGAACATACATAAATGCGTAGGCAGTTGTTTTCTTTCGGAATTTTGTAAATCAGCCAGAAAACAACTTTGAATGAACTCTTTCTTAATCATTGTTGAAACTAAAGCATGTGTTCCTTATCTTGAAATTCTCATAATTTAGTCCAGTGAATATTTATAATTTTGTCATTGAAGTAAAATAATTTGACATTTTTAAGAGATTTGCCTGTGCATCGATTAATGTTTATTTAACTAACTATTAATTAATTCAACTTATAAGAAAAATGACAATCAATAGTTTGACAAATTAAGAAATTCTCTTTTCTCGGTGTAAACAATCGCAAAGGAAGGGTATATTAAAATACATATAAGAATTTCTAAAAACGAATGAGTAGAAACAAACAAAACAAATTAGTCAATTTTTCAGACAAAGATATTTGTTGCTATTTACAATAAAATATTACACAGTGAAGACGATTTGGAATAATTTTTTAAAACAATTGTTTAATTAGGTTTTTTATTCCTATAGTTTTAATAGACTTCTACTAAAATTACGTAAAAATCCATGGAAGTGTGAATTTTTAAACTTGTTTAACCTCGAGACAGTAATTATTATTCACGGCATATTTTGCATACAAACACATCATGAATAATAGATTCTAACATTTTAAATGTGTGTATGCTTAAAAATAACACATTTTAACAATCCATTCTCTTAGATATAGAGTGTTAATTATCAAAAAAACATCACCACAATTAATTAGTATTAAGTGAAAAAAAATTATCGAAAATTGATCATAAAAGTGTGCATTTATATTGGAAATTGATATAAACAAATAATTGATCGAAAGAGAAATTCGGAACGCACGGCCAAATGTAGCACTAGAAAAAACGGTTAATAAAATGAAAACCAAATCCGCTGGATCAGAGAGATACTCCAACTAAACTGGTTATTTTATTAGAAATATTCTAATTCTAATCTTCAACAGGCTGTCAATAAGAGAAGAAAGAGGATCACAGAATTTTCACATTTCCGTAATCATCTTTTTGTATTCGTTAGTCACAAAGATATATTGCAATTGCATAAAAGTGTGCAAAATTAAACTTTCCGCACTAGTACAGGAAGTAGAAATAACAAAACCAATAAATCATTATATTATAATGTAAAAGTACAAATATTAAAACATTAGCTTCAATTAAATTTGTTAATTTAAAGTTTCTTAAAGTTTTTAATATATGTATATACGAGGGAGCGTTTTTATATTCGCGGAATGGGGGACAAGGGGTGGAAATAAAAAAACCAAATTATTTTTCTTTTTCAATATATTCACCTGCAAGACAATTCCACTCAATACACCATCCTTGTCTTCATTACAGAGGTCCAAAAAT
Source organism: Dermolepida albohirtum (assembly GCA_031893035.1). Taxonomy (NCBI): domain Eukaryota; kingdom Metazoa; phylum Arthropoda; class Insecta; order Coleoptera; family Scarabaeidae; genus Dermolepida; species Dermolepida albohirtum. The sequence goes on along the minus strand of JAVIWB010003578.1, from coordinate 388,062 downwards.
GCACGCGAACACTCTACGCGCTGTTGTTTTTGTGGCGGCGTGAGCATTCTCGGCACCCATCTTGCGCTGACCTTAGACATGCCGAGATGATCGTGTAGGATTTTAAAAATTGTTGTATCGGATACTCCAACCATTTCTGCGAGTTGTTTCTTCTTTAGTCGAGCATTTTCGAGTACAATTTGTTCAACTTTTTGGATAAGTGCTGGCGTGGTCACCTCAATGCTCCTGCCCGGCCTCGGGTCGTCTTCAAGGGATTCCCTTCCTTGTTTAAATAAACTATGCCACTTGTACACCATGGTTTTTCCTGGACAAGAATCGCCGTAAACCAATGACATCTCATTCATTATGGTCGCGACTGATTTTCCTTGCCTGGTAAGGAACTTTATAACGGCACTATATTCGATTTTTTCCATATTTCACTTTTCACTCCTGATTATGTTACTTGGTTGACGATAGCTCAAAGACTAACTGTCTAATAACAATGAAACTTCGTATTTATACTAATCATGAGTCGCTGCACAGGTCACGCCCCCAATGCACCTACTCACCCCTCTACAACCCGCTCATTCCGCGAATATAAAAATGCTCCCTCGTAGTAGAATTTACAAGTTTAAATTAATCAAATTTAATTCAAATTTGGAAATTCCATGATATCTATTAAAAACTTTTAAAAAACTTCATCTATTGTCTATATTTATAACTGTTAATTAAATGTATGTATAAATGAAAATATAATTCATTAAGCCAATTCTCTTTCCAGCTAACACCAGTTTTCAAATTGAAGTACAAGAAAAAATCACTAACAGGATTAAGTCTTGCAACTTTTGCTTGTGCGATTAATGATGACGTATTGTACTGGCCAAATGCATAACTGCTAATTCAATGTAGGTATAAATGAAAATAAAACACATCAAGCCAATTCTCTTTCTACCTAACAACAGCTTTGAAATTGATGTACAAGAAGAAGTCCCTAACAGAGCTAAGTCCAACGAATTTTGCTCGTGCAATTAATGATGCATTGTATTATCTAATTGATATATAAAAGATAACCCATTAAGACAATTCTCTTTCCAATTAACAACGGCTTTCAAAATGAAGTACAAGGAGTCACTAACAGGGTTAAGTGTTGAGATTTTTGCTTGTGCAATTAATGATAAATTGTATTATCTATATTCACAACTGTTAATTTAATGTAGGTTTCCCAAGAACCTTCTATTATAATTATTTCTGGAATAGAGCCTGTGAAAAAGTATGGGTTATTGCTTATTTGTCACACTAATTTAGTTTTCATTTAGAGCTTCACGAAGAAAATATTAAATTTTCACGACAAAACTACATTTTGATACTTTACTTTTTAGTAATTTTTAATATGCTGTAGTAGAAAATTGTGGCATGAGCCTAGAAGGATCATCAAAATTCTGTGATATAACAAAAACGAAGAGTTTTGCGACAAGTGTTAAAAACAAAAGTTTAGTTTTCCCAAATTGTACAAGAAATTGATTTAGTATAAAATCTTAGTTTCGTAAGAAAATGGATTAACTAGTGGATAAGCACAAGTACATAAAAAATGTAGATTGCCACTAAAAAAAACACCACCAAACACAGATTAGCTTTCGTAAAAAAGAACGTTTATTTTAAAAATTATTTGAAGAAGTAGTATTTAGCGATAAAATATTAATTTGCATAACGCTAATGGGTTTACTAACACTATCTAGAAAAGTAGAGGAACGTTCTATCACGACGATCTTTAAAAGGTGGAGGTACTATGAAATGGGCAACATTTAAAAAAGGTTTTGAAAATAAAACAATTTTCTACATGTAAAAACAAATACCAAAAATTATCAACAAACTTTTAAAGAACACGTACTGCCTTTGATCGTCGAAGACCAAGAACAACATAATACACACAGTACAGAGTAGTGTCGACAAAAAATTCTTTAAAAACCATGGAATATAGGTATTGGAATGGCCAGCATTAAGCTTTGATCTTTAACTTTATTGGTAATCTCTGGTCTATATTAACACAAAACGTTTACAACGGCATACTTTCAAAAATTAAAATTAATATTGAAGTTAAATGTCGAACTGTTGACGCTTGAAAAAATTGACGATGATATATTGAAAACTTAAATGTTTAAATAATGTTTAAACATTTTTTGCAACTATTCAATGTAGAGTGGATATGCAAGATACACCAATATTCGTCATATAATCTATATTTGTTTGTTTGTCTGTATGTCATTTATGGAATCGTAAACTATGCATTTGATCATGTGATGATCTTTAGCAAAGTTGCTGTGCATGAGCCCACGGAGGTTTCTAAGTAGGTACGACCAATTTTCGACAGATGGCGCCACTGCCATTTCAATTGGAAAATTCAAAGGTGAAGACGTACTGTTGCCACGTATCCCAATGATCCCGATAGATATGCCATTCGAATTCAAACGTTTGCAGTTTCCGGTACGACTCGCTTTCGCAATGACTATCAACAAAGGACAATCGTTGTAAGTGTGTGGATTAAATTTGGAGAATCCATGCTTCTCACATGAGCAGCTCCATGTGGCCTGTTCACGCATCGGAAAACCTTCTGATTTATTCGTTTACGCACCAGATGGAAAAACAAGAAACCTTGTGTATCCCACAGCACTTCAATAAATATCGAATTGAAACGAAACGCAACAATGTCACAATTTTTTCAAAATGAACAAAATCAATAAAATGACTCAAAATGAATTGCAGGGTACAGCTAGTTTAGAATAAAAACTAAGAAATTTGGTTCCGACTATGCCTAACACAGCAATAAAATTACGTTTATTTTCTTTTAAAATCAGACAATATTTTATCGCACTTGACGGCCAATTTTCGAGCCCTTTCGATTTATTGCTAGTTAAATATTGACTATTGCCAGGTAAGGATAAGAAACAGGTACTGATATTCTTAACAGGTGTTTAGATCTTAAGATCAGGTAATATAAACATTGGTTTCCTGTACTCAAAGGTTTATCAATCATGAACCTTTGCAACTACTATCATGTGTAGCAATATTAAATATGAATGAAATTTTCATAGTTTCATCAATTATCAATGATAACGAAAATGCACAAAAAGTAATGTAAAAAAAAGAATTATATAATATTTTTAGATATTTTTGCAATGCAACTTCTACCTGACTATACAGTGTAGTTCACTTCTAAATACACAGTTTCATATGCCTACATTTTATTTTTCAATATCTCATCACTTTATTGATGTACACTTTCAAATCCTCCATCTGCCATCATTAATCTATTGATTTATTGACTGAAAAGTACCAACTAGACACATCCCAGTAAAATTTATAGTATCGATAATGAGAAAAACGAATCAACTGTATATAGGAACAAGCAATAGACCTGTCTTATATTCTTAATAAATTTGAAACTTTATTTCGGGTCTCAATTCCAGCTACAAAGTTCTTACATAACACTTTAATTGCGTCATTTACAAAGGGTACTAGGAAAGTTTTGCAATACAGCTTTGTTTATTTAATTTTTTCAAAGTAATTTCCTCTACACTCAATAGACCTCTCCATCCTCCGAAGCCAATCTTTAAACCAGTTCTGCCAAGTTTCACTAGGGAGTAAAGCACACTTGTTTTCCCAAGCCCGCAGAAGGTCGTCATCACTGGAAAACCGCCTCCCTCTTAGCTTCATTTTCACATGCGGAAACCGTGCAAAGTCGCAGGGAGCGAGATATGGACTGTAGGGAGGGTGCTCAAGAAGTTTCAATCCTGTCGTGGTCAAATATTCGGTGCAGGCTTTGGCGCGGTGAGCTGGAGCATTATTGTGATGGAGGAACCAGGTGTTCATTCTTGACTTTGGCCGCAGGTTCTTCATAGATCCAATGACTTTAGGCAAGCACTGTTTAGTATACCACTTAGCTGTGACTGTCTTCTGTGTGTCCAAAACGACGCATTCCACAATTCCACTCGATTTGAAAAATACATACACCAAGGTCTTCCGCATTATCGATTCTTCTGAGAGAATAGATATTTATAAAGCAACCAAAATCAATAAATACAGTTAACTTTCTTTGCGTAAGAGGCGAAACAACATTTGCCAATTTCAGTTTATGTTGTATAGAATACCATTGCACAATAATATTCAGAATTTGGCGAATATAAAATCCCAAGTTTTAATAAGTAAGAAAATTTCCAATTCATCTGCGTAGTTAAGGACAAGACAGGAGAAAAATGTTGGAAAATCGTTCATAAGGGAAATGAACAAGAGCGGTCTCAGACGTGACCCCCGCGAAACACCCGATAACGTTAAAAAAAGTAGATTTGAAGCCATTATACAAAATATAACCTATTGCTTACGTAAGATCTTAAGTGTGTTAATAAGGAAAAAACTAAACGAAATGCTAACAACTTAGAAATAAAAATTACATGATCAATCGAGTCAAAGACACTGCTAAAGTCAGTGTGTATAACATGGTCGTGGCGACGAGCATCAAGATTCTCACTAATAAATTTTTACAAGGTTTGTAATAGCACACCTACCACGTACAAAGGCGAGATATATGATTTGGTGTTCATGTTCACCCAAGAATAAATAACACTTGCAAAGACCTTGGCAAAGTTGGATGACATTGATAATTATCAAAACAGCTATTGTTTTCTTTTTCAAATACTGGATTTATTCTAGTATTGTTATAAGCTGTCGGAAAAGTGGAAGTTTGAATAGCCATATTAATAATCAACATTAACGGCTTACAGTTTCGTCCAAAAAAAAAAACAGAAATTAAGTCATCACCTCCGATATGCTTTTGTTAAACTTCGTCATTATATTATTATTTCTTCTTCCGAGAAAATGATTGGAATATACACTGTCATAAAAATAATTGGCACTAATACTCGAATATTTTTATCACAAAAACGAATACGAAGGTGAATTTCTGGGTGGATGGTGGTTGCTCTTGTGAATAAGTATTTACTTATTACCGAGTTTTACTACTTTATTTGGAATAGCATATTCTTGTAAAATAAATGTAAGAAGAGGAATAATTAAAAATTGTTATTAAATTTTAGGAACTTGTGTAAATATGATTTCATAAAAGAGATGGCATTTGTAATAAATAATGCGTCATTTCTGATTCACTAAGAAACTATTAAACTACTAATATTATATATAAAAGGACGACACACTGATATTATTTTCATGATGAATAATTAAAAATTGTTATTAAATTTTAGCAATTTTTTGCAAGTACACACATGATAGAATGATGATTTTTGCTTTTTTACTTACGCAATACCTATTTATAGATAAACAAATTTGATAAGAAATTTTCTTATATTTTACACGGTTCTTTTAAAAGCTACAAGCAAATAAAATTATAAAACATCCCCATGAATTTAATTAAATTTATTGTAAATAACATTTTAATTCCGGAGAAATGAATTTTCGGAATCTACTATTAGCACAATATTACGTAAAATGGAACGGAAGTATAAATGTTGAATTTTAAATTTACATGAAACCCGGATATACGATATCGTCCGTGGAAATTAAATTAGATTTATGCGAAAAATATGTATGTATATCCGTACATCAGTGTTTAATATGACCTATCTTTACCAATATTATTTCAACCAATCTTATTTGAACTGTCTCTTCTTCCGCATGGCTTCGACAATTTTTTACAATAGTTGCCTAATTATTTCTTATTTCCCAGTGCTTTTTACAAAAATCGAATATTTTTGAATACGTTCCAGACGCTCTCTATTAAATATAGGTCGGGAAAATTTCCAAACCATTCCAAGAACGTTAAGTTTATAGCGTTTCTGCGGCAAAGAACGTTGTCGCTAATAAATGCATATGGGACCTTGTTTGTATTTAATCAGTTCGTACAGCAGTAGGTGGTGTTTTAACATTTCTCTGCACAATTATTATTGACCTTCTATTGTTCCATAATCCCGAACTGATTACAGATCTCATTACTAATTACAGTATTTAAGGAATATTTTTAATTATATAGTTCACGTGGTAGTTTTCTAAAACCTAACCAATCATGTTTTACTACAATTTCTACTATTGATTTATCTCTACACGTAGTCTTGGAGAAGTTAAAAAATAAACTGAATTTTTTCATGAGAAAACGTTAAAAAAAGATTATTTTTTTTAACAGAATAATTTTCTATCTGCTTCTGGGTTTCCGGACTGGAACCGCGTCACTAGTATATCTGCCGACGTTTCGTACCCATTTGTATGGGACATCTTCAGGGCTGAACTACTGCACTGAAACTCAGTTTCAGTCGGCAGATATACTAGTGACGCGGTTCCAGCCCAGAAACCCAGAAGCAGATAGCATGGACCACGACCGCGGAAGTCTACGTACCAGAATAATTTTCATTTGGATCACTTTCTTCTACAGAATTTTGTTAAAACTTATCTTTAAACTTCATATAGTCATTTTTTAGAATGTTTAGTGAAGATACATTCATTATTTTTTCAATTAAATTTCAATTAACTTCATTATTTGAAAAGTGGCGGTACTCCATTCTCATCTTTATAATTTCCTCTTAGTATGGTCGTCATATTTTTTCACTAGTCTTGCCATAAATACTGTCAGAAACTTTGCTACCTAGGAAAAATTGTTGTAATAAAACCATGTACCTAAAGCCTCACATTTGATTCTTTCAAACCATGAACAGGCAAGGCAAAATTAGTTTTGTAGAATCTTTAAAATAGTTAACATGGAATGGGGTAATAAAGTCGCTGTAATGTGGAAAAGTACCAGGAGAAAATTTCTAAGTCTTTAAAATCAATCCATATATTTGTCTATCGTGCCATATATCATTTTAACAAAGCATCATAAATCAGTGGCCGGCCACAATCTGATAGACTTTGCATTATTAAAAGATTTGATAAAAGAATTCGCCAGGACTCGCTGGGGAAGCAAAAAATTCTGATTAGAGGAGTGCAGATATCGACAAGAAGTATATCTTTCATTATTAAAAGTAACTAAGATGGAAACTTTGAGAAGAAGTGCAGGGCAATAGCTAACCAACCCTTTAAACAAGATAAGGTTGGGTAGATCCGAGATAATACTTAAACGATATGCTGATAATAAAAATCAGAAAACTTTATTTGCTGAAGAAAAATATTTACACATGAAAAAGGTACAAAGGCTACACCACCTCTCTTCTCTCATGGTTTGATGGGAAATTAGCTATGAAAGCGTCATAGAACTGTAATTTTGCAAAGAAGTGTTAAACAGCATCTAAAAAACCATCAAAGTGACATTTTAGAGATATGTGTTAAACCATTCAGTGGTACAGGATTCACCACCAGCACGTAACGCAGTAATAATACAAACTTAGCTAGAGAAGAATTGAAATTTTTTTCGAGCTTCTCAGTGGCTATCAGGAAATCCAGATCTAAACCCTTTAGAATACAAATTATGGTCTGAGCTAGAAATGATGACCTGCGGTAAAAAAATATTTAAATATTAAAAGCCTCAAATAATCCCTGATTTGTAGCTGCCAGTAATTTTGCCATGGCCCTAATGCGTACTGCGTTTAAAGGCGCGCGTGAAAACTGGAGAAAGGCATTTTAAATATTTTTTGGGTTTTCGTCTTCAGAATAACTTAACTGGCTTTATTAAAAATGTTTGTTTTACTAAATCCTAATGTTTCATTATGTTTGTAACAGTATTTATGGCGGGACTAGGCATATTCCATAATAATGTTAAAAAACTATACGAATGAAGATATTAAGAACAATTTCCAATATGTGTTATACTACAAATCAAAAAAAAACGTATAAGTAAAAAAGGTCGTTATCTTCGTTCGAAACCTAATGAACTAGTCGAGGAAGTTATTTAATAAAATTAGTCAAAAAGGTAAAAAAGCCTCCCGTCACACTAATATTTATATTCTGGATACGTATTTGAAAAACTGTCATCCTCAGCATAAATTAAACACAGCATCGAACATGAGCCCGCAGTAAAATTACACAGAGTAGACTGGGAAACCCTCGAAAGTCCACGCGAAAAACTTAGTTGCCAAAATCATATTTGGAATACAAATATTATGTCATAAGGGGTTTTTTACCTTTTTGATGATTTACTTTGCCGCTTCTCCAACAAAATTTGTTTTAATAACATTAGAATGAACAAAGAAGAAAAATTACAGAAGACACCAGAAAAATCATACAGAAACCCTCAAAATAATTGCAGAAACAACAATAAACATGAATTTGTAAACAAACAGTTATCCCTTGTCCATAATAAGTTAAATAGCAGCATCTAAAGAAATTTAATTGCACTCTTTAACCGCTTTAGTGTGACACTAGCATTTAGGGGCTTCTCATCCTTCCAAGACCCAACAGCCATTTTAGCTGATTTCTGAAGCTTCTTACATTGAGCCCCGGAAAGCCTTTTCTCCTGCAGTTCTGGTGGACATGCTTTCGTTTCCTTTGCGGTCTGTTCTAAGACTCCTCCTCTGGGTTTAATAAGTTTATGTGCTAATACTCAATATATTAGTATTAAATAATAATTTGAAACATTACTGAAAATATATGAAGTGCTATTAACTTATTTAATAATAATAATAATAATTCATTATCCAACAGCATTAATCCATTAACTAATTAATGTAAAACAAAAAGAATAATAATAACATATACTAAAAATAATCTATTGAAAAATGAACTTAATTATAAACTAAATATAATACATAGTAACTAAAACCCAATAAAAAAAAATGGAGCAAAAGAAAAGAATGAAAATTATTTTCTGAACAACACAATAATATTAACATTATTACCACGACACATAGACAAGATGAGAGATTGAGAATGATGACGAGTACTAGTCACCGGAAGATAGAAAATTGCACCCTATCTAGAGTCAACTTTAGGAACGGATACAGAAAATTAGGCTAAAAAGTTTGAGTCACGAATATGGTTATTTCAAATTTATAAGCAATGATAATTTGAGATATTATCCTGTAATTACGCTGAGATAAATAACCAAATTCTCTCAAGAAATCATCACATACACTACCGGTCATATTTATTTGCCCACCCCAATTTTATGTGTTTCCTAAAATACGGATTATCTTTCGAAAAATCTGTATTATAATTATTCAACAATATTATTAGTGGAAGTAATTCCATATGAATTTCTACGAAAATCTTAAATTGTTTATGATATATCGTAAAGGTGTCATAAATTGGAAAAATACAATAAATATTATATAGGCTAATCCCTACAGTATTAACAGTTTTACCTGCATTTTCGAAAGGTATTACCAATATTGTGTTATTGTACTAACTAATTACAATATTAGGATGTGTTATTCAAAAAGGAAAATAAATTTTATGTCAGTCATCGTTCATCTTTTGTTGCGATAACAGTGAAATAGAGAGTTATTTTGAATATTTTAATGCAATGCCGAAGACGAAGGAATTATCTGGTGAAGTGCGTGCTATGATAATTGCTTATTATCGTACGGGTAAAAGTAATCGCGAAATTGCAAAAGAATTACGATTAAATCGCAGAACCGTTGATTATAACGTTAAAAAGTTTGAAGAAAGTGGTACATTTTCCAACAGAAGAAGATCTGGACGACGCAAAGCGACGACATCTGCAGATGACCGGCATCTAATACGGAATAGTAGACGCGATAGATGAAAAACAGCACCAGAAATTGCTGCTGAAATGAATACAGCGCGTGCTAAACCAATTAGTGTGTCCACGGTACAGAGAAGGTTAAGGCAAGCGGGTTTATGCGGAAGAATTGCTCTGCGAAAACCACTACTACGAAAGCAAAACAAGATAAAACGACTAAATTGGGCTAAAGAACATAAGAATTGGACGATTAATCAGTGGAATAATGTGTTGTGGACAGATGAATCGAAGTTTGAACTTTTCCGTAGTAAAAGGCGAATATTCGTAAGAAGAAGGAGGTTCAGTAATGATTCGTGGGTGTTTTGGAGGAAGATCTATAGGCGATCTCGTCAAAATTGAGGGAATCCTAAGAAAAGAAGGCTACAAGGAAATTTTAGAAAATAACGCAGTTCCTTCAGGACTAAGGATTCTTAGCGAAAACTTTGTGTTTCAACAGGACGACGATCCGAAACACACTTCTAGATTGTGTGGCGATTACTTGCGTCAACTAGAAGAGCAAGGGCAAATCTCTATAATGGTAGGGCCAGCTCAAAGTCCTGATCTGAACCTAATAGAGCTTCTTTGAGAAGAATTGGACCGGAAGGTTCGAGAATATGTTCTATCATCCACCACTGTACTGTGGGAACAACTTCCAAGATGCCGCGGTTATGTGTCGCAATTATCAAAAATAAAGGTGGGCACATTGATGAGAGCAAAATTTAATAATAATTAATGATAAAGTTTTTAAGAAAAATATAACTCTTTTATGTTTATTTTACACTATTGTATTGGTACAATAAATAAATTTTCAGTACACATTTGATAATTTAATAATTTTGGCTAAAACTAAGGGTGGGCAAATAAATATGACCGGTAGTGTATATAATTTTTTTAAATAATTTTGAAACTAATGATTACCATATTTACTAAAATACAAAGCCCTACTAAATTTTCTCTGAACACTCAACTATGTCCTTGTATTTAAAATAAAGGGTTTTCCAATAAGGACATGACAACTTTTTTTCAAAATAAAATGCAGACCATTTGAGATATTTCAAAAACTTTATTATCGGGTTGAAGTACAATCAAAACATTTATGAATGGAACTCGACTTCGTTCATATGGCCACCGCGGGCTCTGAGCTCTTCCAACGTTGTCGGCTTGTTGGCGTAGACCAATGACTTGACGTAGCCCCAAATAAAAAAGTCTAGAGGCGTTAAATCGCATGAACGAGGCGGCCAATCGACTGGTCCATTTCTTGAGATAACACGCTCATCAAACTTACTCTTCAATAAATCGATTGTAACGTGTGCTGTGTGGCTTGTGGCACCGTCCTGCTGAAACCACATGTTGTCCAAGTCCATATTTTCAAATTCGGGCCAAAAATAATCGGTAATCATGGCGCGATAACGATTACCATTCACAGTAACGTGACGATCATTATCGTCGACGAAAAAATATGGCCCTATGACGCCACCGGTATGCAAACCGCACCAAACAGTTTTTTTTTGTGAATGTAGTGGTGTTTCATGAAGCACATGTGGATTTTCACCCGACCAATAACGCATATTTTGCTTATTGACGAACCCATTGAGCCAAAAATGAGCTTCGTCACTGAAAATGATTTTGCGATGAAATTGATCATCTTGGTGCAGAGCCCAATCGGAGAACGTACGTCGCTTCAAATGGTCCAGCGGCTTCAATTCTTGAATCAGCTTGATCTTGTATAGGTGTAAACCAAGAGCCTTACGCAAAATTCGCCACAAAGTGGTCTGAGCGATGCCCAACTCTTGAGAACGCCGTGGAATTAACTGATTTGGATCATTTGCTACGGACGGAGCGATATTTTCGACGCTTCGACCAATCCGTTGTCTCACTGGCACGGCAACATCACACAACGAATATGTAGACTTAAATTTTTGCACTAAACTTGTTACTGCCTGTCTACTAGGGCGAGAATTACGACCGAAAATCGGAGTTAACGCTCTTAAAGTAGCGGTCACCGACTCCGAATTTCTGTAGTAAATTTTTATAATTTGCAGACGTTATTCGTTCGTGTACTTTACCATGATGACAATGTTAAGTTTGCTGAATAAATTGACAGTGACAGTTCGATGATTAGTGAAAGGGTGCGTTCACAAATTGAACTAAAAGTTGGCAAGTCCCTATTGGAAAACCCTTTAGAAAGGGTACCACATCATATTTGAATATTAAACCAAAAATAGATATTCAACCATTTTGGAATATTCTATATATTATGAACACGATACATTTTTATTTAAATATCTCTCTCCAAAATAAAATTAATTCACTTCGAGCTTACTTAACGAATTTAATCAATCTTTGCTCAATCAATGCTAGTTTTATTGAGATTAAATATAATAATATAATAAATTACCTCGTAATACAGCAGCAGTCCTGGGACAAGTATTTAAAATAGTCTTTCTTTCATGTATATACCTAATATCCATTTCTTTATTTTATTTTTAATAAGAAACATATATCTTGTCTACAGTAAATACACGTGGCAGTGTATGTAGCACTATTAGAATGTTCTCTACTAAAGAAGATTTGACAAAAACAATTAAAACTTTTTTAAGTATTGTTTTATACCAAAATAAGGAACTGACGTCGACATAATATAGTGCATCAAATGGCGCCTATTTTGAAGAAGACCTAGTATATTTGGATGACCAATAACTAATATCCTGTATTTTATTTCATAATTCTTGATATTGGTTTGCCAAATTGTATTAAGATATTATTATATTACGAAAACAGGATGATTTATAAAAACATACTACTACTTTTGTTTCTTTGGGATAGTAGAAATAGAAGTGTTATATATTCTGAAATGACAACTAAAATGGTTTATAACATCACGTTGTATTTAATTATTAATTCTTTTTTGAACGACATTAAAAAAAAAGAATACTTAGCCTGAGAATTTTGCGTGCAACTAAATATGAGTATATAAACATGGAAATTCTACTTCTAAAATTGCCAGTTCCAACGATTCAGCTACTAATTTATATTAAACAAAATATATAGAATTATCAATTATAATAAATTTAAAAAAATACATAGAATTAGAGGATTATTTAAAATATATTGAATGAAACGTATACAAAACTAAAATAAAATAGCATAAAATAAAACTAGTAAATAGTCATTTAAATTATTACAAAAGAATCATCAAAATAACCACATCTGAGGAAGTAGATAAGGTAAATAAGATATTGACAACTATATTTATCGAAAATTAAACTTCATTATTATTAAATAAAAGGATAAGGATAAAAACTGCACAACATAAAAAATTACAATACTATAGGTCTTTATAGCAGTAAAATCTTAAATTAATTTACTTATAAAATTTGTCAGCAATAAAAAACAAAACCGTTAAATTAATGTTTATATTTAAAATTAATTTCACATTTTTGTTATGTAGTTCTCCAAATGTAATACAATATTAAATTTCTCAAAACGAATATTATTGCGTTTGTAAGAATGTTTTATGTGCACATTGTCATTTAAACATATTGCAATATGAATTTTCTTGAATTTGTTTTCCATGATAATAACTAATAAGTAAGGTCAAACAATCTTCTGCGTAATCAGCTACAGGAATCGATAGAGAGGCGAGCTTACATCATGTGGATGATGCGAATATGTCTCGTAAAAGTGTATTATTAACTGCAACGAACGCAAATAAATTTCTAAATCGTTTTTCTACATTAGATTATATATATATATATATATATATATCCAGTCTTCCCGACGAGGTTGTACGCTACTGCGAACCCGGAGATTTGCTCAACATTAATAATGAGTTATTTACTCATCATTATTGACGCCCCAATTCTTACGTCACGCATTATATACACTTGACGAACAAATTGTGTCCACTAAGCAATCTTATAAAAGTTAATTCTACCAAATAGAAGAGTAAACCTCAATACACGTACATTCCATTGTGAAAGCTTAGAACTTAGTTTCAACACATGGGAAATGTAAATCCTGAAGTCGAACTCAATGTACAAGAACCACTCTGGAAGCTGTTAGTTCTAATTCAAAGAATGAAGCTAGAAAACGTACTTTAACGAGACTTGAGGATCACAATAGTTCCAAGGGATTACTCTAAAAGGCATTGTTGATTTTTAAAAGCAGAAAACGGAGGATTAATATTGAATGAAAAGGAAGTGTTGCCTTAATCATATATGATGCTCCAATATCATTTACAAAAAAAACTACTAACTACTATATTAGGTATACATATTATACATGGAGAAAGATGAACCTCCGACAAAACCTCGACATCCTAATAATAGATTATATAATAACTTTGGCAAGGGTTATCAATATGTACGTATGGGAACGAAAAATCGAAAAAATCATATTCTCTAATACAAATCCTATTTTATAAGGAAAAATTTTTACTAAAATTGTTAAACGTCTATCATTATTTGCTGGGGTGAAGACTATATTCAATAAATTAGGAAACAATAGTACAGACCAGAAATGAAGATTCCGGTAAATTTATTATCAATTCATTAATCCCGAGCATAAGTTTGGTATTCTAATCATATAGTGGAAAGTTTGAAAATATCTTTTGGTATAAGAAATACCAATAGAACGCATAATCGAAAGAGCTATTACAGAATAAGTTAGGTGAATACTTTTTTAAAAGGATGGATTCTGAACAAAAGGTCTACAAAACAATTTTTCCCTTCAGTTTAACACAATCTAAAAGAATATGGAAATTTTACGCATTCCAAAATAGAAGAACTTCAACATCTTCCACTTTCTTGCATTACGTAATTTTAAATGACAGAAATATTCTCTTTTTCTTAGTAAATATAAAGGCTGTACATGTTTATTCACTTAAACAGATAATAAATATGTTACGATATCCATTATTATACTCACTCTGGTTTAATCTATTAAGTATGTATCGCGACAATTGTATGAGAGCTTGAGTATTATATGGAACAATTACGTAACTAGGAAATTTCATCGATGCAAAGTTATCCTAGGAATTAGTCTTAAATATTCATGGTAATACATAAATTGTAAAATATGGCTACACAAATTGTTATCCAACTTCGGAACAAATTCGAGAAGCAGAATCTTTAACATCTTTAGTTACATGATTCAAAATTAGCAAAAATAATAATTTAATTGCGTAATATATAACAGACTAATTAAAAATTCTTATAATCATATTTACCAACGAGTGAGGAATGATCTGATGACGAAACATTGCTCGATTTGCTATCATCGTTGTCCGAGGAGGCGTCTTTGGGAGACATATCTAAATCTTCAGATTTTAAATATTCACCGCGATCAACACAAATTCCGCTCTCTCCACTTACATTTTTATCTGATTCAGACAAGTTCTTCGTAACGACTTCCACATTTTCCGACGAAAACGATTCGTTTGGCTCTGCCTCCAAACTAATTTGACTGGTCTTAAATATGCCCAGCTTACTCAGTTTTTCATTCAGAATCTTTTCTCTTTTAAATTTATGTTCGTTCAATTTAAAACTATTCAAGGTGAAATTGTGCGAAAAATTATCCTGTACGCTATTCGGTATTTCGACGTCGGCTAGGACACTTTCTTCGCTGCGATAGCACAAATTAA
The DNA here is from genome assembly GCA_031893035.1 of Dermolepida albohirtum. Taxonomy (NCBI): domain Eukaryota; kingdom Metazoa; phylum Arthropoda; class Insecta; order Coleoptera; family Scarabaeidae; genus Dermolepida; species Dermolepida albohirtum. The sequence goes on along the minus strand of JAVIWB010003578.1, from coordinate 372,766 downwards.
TTTCCGTAGAAAAACCCACAGGTGTTTGAGGATCGGTGAAGACGGAATCTGAACTCGATTCACCGCTCTGGGGCGAAGTTTTGTTTTGATTCTTCGGCACTAGAGTTCCTTTTTCCTTCCCTTTTAACAGTGATGTTTCTTCGTTATCCAAAAGTACTTCCTTTTCAGCAAGGATTTGATTGGAATGACCATCAGGAACAACACCAACAAACTGTGGTTCTTCCGATTTACCCCTTTTACCTCTGATAATTTTCAAACCTTTACCTTTACCACTTTTCGCGGGTTTCGCATCCCCTGTTTGTATATTCCCCATTCTGAAGCTATTATTTCGATTACGAGTGTATACACGTACAAGCCTAACAATAAAATATCATCGAATAACTATCTATCGTTTACAACGGTAGAACCGTGATTACACCTCCTCCACAAAATAAAAATATTCACGCACTGTTTAACAACAATCGCAACAACAATCAACATTTCCTGCTTCCCGTTATATAAAGAATCGACTTCGATACTAACGTAATAATTGATACCAAATAAAAAGAACCTTAACAAGTGCACATTATCACATTTTAACGTTGTTACTTCATTTATTCCCTTACAATGAACTTGTGCGACTGCGCTTGCTGTCTGGAGCTAACCGCCCCAATCGATTCTATAAGAACACGTGTTACTTATAGAGGCACTTCTTATGAAAAACCGGTTTTATTTGATCTTATTAATTTAAAATCTTTAAAAAATTGATAACAGAAGCAATTTGCCCCAATGGGTCAACACTTTCTTTAATGTGTTTGATGGCTTATCGCCGTACTTAATTCGTGCTTTTAATTACATCAAAAACAGAAAAAAACCGCATCCGTTGAAAACATTTATAAATAATTACATACGAATGTAGAAAAGTACTTCAATCTCTAAATAACGTTATTAATAAAGTTTTGATAAATGTTTCTTTAAAAGAAAATATTTATTTAAAAAACAATTCATAATTTTTTAAACATACATCAAAATTTAAATTTTCTTTTTTAAGTGTCCATCTGTTATCCCCTAGCTAAACTAAACAATACCAAGTTGCCCTACAAAATAAAAGTAACACTAAACGAGTTCATAAAGTAGAGAACGATAATTAATTGTAATAACAAGTTTATGTATCTTATGTATGGCACGCAGAAACTCAGTTTGGTTTTTGATAATGTTTTTAAAAGCTTTTTTAATATTTTAAAACCATGGCGGAAGTCCAGCCTAGCAGATATGAAAAATCGTTAGGTCTCTTAACGACTAAATTTGTAGATCTGTTACAAAAAGCGAATGGAGGAGTTTTAGATTTAAAAATTGTGAGTATATATATGTATACTTGTGCATCCTATATAAAATGTAAAAATCTTATTTAGGCTGCTGATATGCTTGCAGTACGACAAAAACGTAGGATATATGATATTACAAATGTGCTAGAAGGTATTGGATTAATTGAAAAAAAAAGTAAAAACAGTATTCAATGGAAGTGAGTTTGATATTTTCATTGTATATGTTATTAGTTCTAAAAGGATAATATTTTAGGCCATATGCGTATAAAGACACTGTACCTAATTGTAACTCTCAAGAAATAGCCACTAAAGTATTGGATCTAAAAGGTGAATTAAACAAACTTGAAAATTATGAAAATTTGTTGGACCGACATAAATTGTGGATAGAACAAAGTATAAAGAATTTGACAAGTGATATTGATAGTAAAAAGTATTTATATGCTTCGAGTGATGATTTTTTAAAATGTTTTGGCACTGACGATAGAATAATAGCTATAAATGCACCTTTGGACACAAATATACAAATACAGGTAGGTATATCTGCATAATTTATTTTATATTTGAAATGTTCCCAATTGTTTTATTTTAAGGAAAATAAGACATCATATATAATGAAAGTAAAATCAACAGCACCTATCTTAGCAAATATTAAAACAGATATAGAAAGAACTGCTAAAAGACAACATGATGAAGTGTGTATTTTTTGAATTATAACTAAAACAAAATTAAATTTTTCTTTTAAATTGCAGGCATTTAGTGAAGGTGCTATTAAAACCGAAGTTTCTTCTTCTGACTCGAAAAAGAGATCAAGTACTGTTAAACAAAATCCACATGACTCAGATGAAGATTCAGATTTAGCAACAGCAGAGATTTTATTCAAAAAATCTAATCTATTCGAAGTAAAAGATAAAGAAAGAAGAACATGTGTGAATGGTGAGAATTCTTTTTTTTACATTTTAATTTTTTAACAGTATGAATGAATATCTGTAAAATATTCTTTATAATTTCAGGAAATGGTTCCTTTGAAAGACTAAGCCCTCGGCAAGGCGTAGATGATTTTTATTATAGTCTTTTGGATTCTGAAGGAATAAGTGACCTCTTTGATGTTCTTAACAGCATATGATGTAAAAAATTACATTCAAACTGTTATTTTATATAGAATATTTTTTATGTTTATTATACTACATATATATTGTGAATACAAAATAAAAGGTTATTTTTTGTTAAATTCTTCGATTTTATTCTACATATCTTTCTTATTAATTTTGAAACCACCGCCATAAATTGAAATTGTAGATTTGTTATTTGTTTATTTAAAAATTTCCTTAATTGTTTAAATATTCATATTGACATATATCAACATAATCAAAAGATTCACTATGGCAAAAAAATAGAAGTCTAGTGTAGGTATACCTTAACTTGAAAATCGGTTTTTAAAATAATATGCAATTTACATATGTAGTAAACCTCTATTACGTCTCTATATAAACATGTAAAATGAGAAGATTAGATATTTACTATTGGAATACATTATAAAAACAAATGTTTTTGTTGAGGAACCGAAATTTATCTAGAAAAAAATGTTTATCAAGGAATAAACTATTGCCACAAAATTAGAAAAAATAGAAGTCTTTAACTTGAAAATCGGTTTTTAAAATAATATGCAATTTTCTACAGAAGTAGCAAACCTCTAAAACATCTCCATCTAAACATTTAGAATAAGGAGATTGTATATATCAATATATTTTTGTTTACTAACCGAAATTGACCAAAAATGTTTGTGATGCAGTTTACTGAAGAAAACGATTTTTTTTGCTACTCTCTCTTTTATTAGAACATTTATGTATAGATGCAAATATTTTCAAAAAAGCACTAAATTGTACAACGTGCGCAAAGATATTTTGTAGAACAATGACTTAAAAAATCAAAAAATAATATTCATGAAATAGATACAAAAGTAGACGTTTCAATTTTGCGCCAATTATATTATAAACTTTTAAATTTTAATCAGTTAAAATAAAAAAATTTCTTTTTAAAAATTCTTCAAATGTTGGAAAGATTTATTATTTTCTGTATAAAAAGTCAATTTAAAAGTATAGAAATTTGCTTCCTATACTAAATTAGAATAGAGAAATATACACATTACTACTCTTGCATTATTTATTTCTGGAAATGATTATAATTATTTAAAATTATTCTTAAAAATTAACAATTTATTTGTTGCACCATCTACCGGTAAATGAATCCATAAAAACATTGACGCTTGACAATTTATGAAATTGCAAATGGCAGAATGTGTCATGTTGTGTTAAAAAATTAATTTTCATTCAAAAAATAAAAAAGTGATATTAGGTCAGAACCTCGTGTTAGAAGACTTAAATATTTAAGTTGAGCCCTTGCATGTCCAAGTGTTTAACGAAATGGCAAAGTTGGTGGACGTATATCGCCCGTCAAAAATTCTCAGCAGGAGACAGTTGCCCTTAGTTGTTGATGAAACTTTAACGGTAATAAATATTTTTATATCATGACCGCAAAATAGATATTAGCAAAATTTGAAACTAATCTGATCCCTACGTCATGTGAAATCAAGAATATTTATACAGAATTAGTGACCTACAAAATAATCACTAGAACAATAATCAATTTTTTTTTGTTTTGTAGATGGTGATGGATTTAAAATCTGTCGGATTGGTATCTGATAATCAACAGATCAAAGGAAAAGAACTTGAAGATTTCAGTCGAAAAGTATCTCTTTTAAGTGAAGATGAATTGAGTAGTTCACTAGAAGTGTCACGATCTGAAATTTTAAAAGTTCTGAATCAAGCAGTACCTTGTGTTGGATGTAGAAGAAGGTATTGATTTAATAGGAATATGTTTATTTAATATACCATTAATTTTTTAGTGTTGAAAGATTATATTATCAACTGTTTAAATATGGTCATCCCACCTTAGACCCTTTAGTTATTAAAAAAGATGGTATTATAACAGTACGTGAAGATAAGCAAAATTCTCCACAGTTTTTATGTAATTTATTTCATGGACACAGGTAAGTTTTATAAAAGTCAATCATTTTTTAGAGATATTTTAGATTTTTATTGTTTAAACTTTATACATTATAAAAGTTAATATTAGTATATGTGTATATACTTATCTGTTAAACAATTTTTTATTTCTATTAAATTAAAAAATAATAATATTGTAATATAGTATTAACAATTTAAAGTAATGTTGCCATAAATCATTGGATTTATAGCTTAATGCATTAAGATTTCCTACTTTTTTATCTAAAATTGAAATTTATCAATTCTTTTTTTTAATGATGTATTTTGTATGTGAACCTTTCACCAACAATTGATTTGTCAATTTATTTCTTATATCCACATTCAAGAAACCTATAGTTTTTCCCACACTCAAAGTTTGGGCATTTATTACAATTTCATCCCCCACTTTTATTCCCTTTATAAAAGACACATTCAAATCAACTGAAACAGATGGACATCGAACCTTATCATGTGAATATAAGGCAAATGTAGATACTGAATCTACCAGAGATGCAGAAAAACCACCATGGAGGGTGTTGACGTTATTAGTCGCTTCTTCTTCCACTTTATACTCTGCGAGGCAATTACCATTTCCAACAGATATTATTTTTAAACTGTGGAAAATTTTTTCAAAACCCTTTGTGTTCTTTAATCTGCTAATTATCTCTGCAAAGACAGTCGGATTATTTGACATTTTCTGGATAAGTATTATTGTGATATAACGTCAATAGCGTTGCCAACTTAAACATGCACGATCCATATTGAAAAATGGAGGGAAATGTCACCTAAATGAAAAGCTGGTTAAATATCTTCACATTATTGTTTGCTGTACGTACATTAAAGGTTTTGTATAGATTTATTAATCCGTATTTGAACTTTCAAAGATTATATTTATTATATATTATACACGAAGATTGGTACGTTAATTATTCAACTTAGGGGTGAACTTGTTTAACAAAGAAAATCATGTCGCACATTACAATTCTAGAACTGTATTTACATTAAATAAAGATAAATATTTTCACTAGTTGCTTAATTCAGAAACTAATAGATAAATAATATACAACACTTTTCTACTAATCTTATTTCATTTTTACAGTGCACAAATAAAACATAGGGGATTTCTTTTGCCTTAAAGGTAGAAAATTAAGTAATAAAACTACAGAAAATTTACTTCTTACAAACATTGGATTTGAACTTTATCGATTTTTTTCTTATTGCTTGTCTTGCGATTTCCGTTTTTTCTCAAAGAAGATATATAGTTGATGCCCTCTAATAGCTACTTATTCTATTTTTTTTTTTGATTTATTGGCCCTAATTTCTTTGATCACACGTTATGATGTTAATTTTCTTTTCTTGCTCACAAACATTTTTTTATCACCCACCCATCCAGATATAAACCTAATGGAACCAAACTCTCCATTTACTTCTAAAACTTTCATGTTCTTTATTTGGAATTACAATCAATACTCCTTTCCAATCTTTTCTTCGCTTTTTTTCTACCTTCAACACTACCTACTATCAAATTTCTCTTGGTCTGCCTCTGAATTTTCTTTTTCCTTTCTTTAATTCGTTTCATCAGCCTTCCCTTCTTCATGTCTTTTATATCAAGTATTTTAACTAGTTTTCCTTCATCACTTCTTGAAGAGCTTTTTTATTAATTTCGTTTTCCTAAAATTTTTGTTAGTTATCTTACACATCAAAGCTTTAGTTTTGATATTTTTTAGATATCGTATCTATACGATTTTAAGCCCCGCATGGTAGTGATCATTTTCTTTAAATATCAGTTGTTTCTTTTGGAGTTTATTTCTTACCGAAAAATTACAGTGAATAATTTTCCTGCCGAAGCTGTTTGTCCTTTAATTTCTTCTCTCTTCCATAAATTATTTTTTTATTTTTTACCCTGTGATTCTGCCCTAGCCATTCCACTACCATTTTTAATTTATCGTTGATTATCATTTTTATTCTTACTAGCGTTTTTCTGTGTAGCCCCAAGTTTTTATTTAATGTTTTCTCATCTTTATCAAGTAGAACAATGGCGTCTATGGAACTTATTTAATATTTCTTTTTCATTTTTGTATAAATCGTATATATTTCTTTCCTTTTTAATATTTCCATCTATCATTTCTATTTCTTTTGCCAAAAGCTTTCTCATGTAAGGCATATGTGACGGTTCTGCCTTCTTTAATTATTTTTCTAAATCTAATTATGAGAATTGTACTTTGAACTACTCATCTAGACTCTCATTTGGTATTCAAGTTTCTCTTCAATTGTGCATTTAGTTTCTTCAATTAATCTGGCATACAATTTTACTACGTTACTGAGCACGGTCATTTCTTGATACTCCTCAATATTTTTGACTCCTTTTTTTGGAAGTCAGCAAGCGTTGTTCCTTATTTTATTACTATACTCAATATTTCCCATAATTTTTTCAAAATTATCTATAAATGCTTTTATTTATCTTCATTACCGTGTTATTGTGTCTGTTTTTTCTAATGACCTTAATTATATTTCTTTAGTGTTTATCTTTCTATTAAGAGTATTTCTTGTTCACTTTTTATTGCAAAAGTAAAGATCATGCTTGCGTCTGTAAATCATAAATAAATTTGTCTTCACATCCTTCTGTTTACATCTTTTTATGCAAATGGCTTTCTTATTTTAGCACAAGACTCAATCACGTAGTGGACAGTCAACCTAGGCGCAGTAAGAAAAGTCACCGGTGCCTTTTGCATTCATTAGATTCTCAGAGAAGTCGTCCGATCACACCCGCTTGGAGGGACGTCTGGGAATGCATGAGGCCCGAATGTAAGAGGGATGTTTGTATTATAGAAGCTACTAGTCTGCACACCACTTTGGAAACGTATTTGCGCAAGCATAGGTTTTGTGGTGAATGCCGCACTAAAGTTCTCAAAGGTAGGCGTATATATACATATATATATATATATATATATATATAAGAATCAAAAATAAGTAAGAATAAAACCTTGTAAAGGATATTTGTAAAATTAAGATAAATTAAAACTTACGAAACATAGTGGATCTACGTTCAAACAATCAGAACGAGTTAATAACTGTCTTTTAAACAAAATAGAACTCTAACCGAAATGCATCGAACAATGTTTGAGATTTATAGTAACAATTGCCTGCTTAATCTTCATGTCTAGTATAGTCTTAAGAACATTATATCTGTATTATGAATAATTAAGTCGACTAAGTAAAATCGCTGAAGAAAATATTGGAAAAATACCTAAATTCTTTAAAAATAAACAAACAAAAACATTTCATAAGAATTGCGTAAATGGACCTAGAAGTATCTAGAATTGCTATTGATTTAATTTTAATATTTTTGTCTTAAAAGGTAAATGCAATGTTTGTTCCACATCACTTGACAAACAACTAAAAATAATTCTGAATTCAACTTTTCAAAGGCATCGTTAAATATGTCAAAAATTATATGTATTTTATTTACATTTTAACCGATGATGAAACATAGTATTTTAATTCAATCGTTAAACAAAACACTATTCACCATTTTCATTTGATTTAACTGAGACATGATTATTTTCTGTTTCTTCGACTTCATTTGCCCACACAAAATGGTTATTGCAAATGAAGACTGTTAGAAATCAAACAAATGAATTTCTTCACGATGTGTTAATTTTGAAAATGCTTAGGAGTTTTTGTGACAAATAGTGAAAATATTCATTTAAACAAAGGAAAGAATTCCTAACAACAATGCCAATTTATTTACTGATTAGTAACAGAAATGTTAACACGTCGAATGTCACAGAATTTACCGGTGACCGAAACTATAAATTTTATATATGATATCGTCTTAATTAAAACATTATTACAAAATTTGAAAATATAAAGTATGGGGATTTTTCAGCTTATAGCTTATTAATTGAAGATCCGGAACCATGTAAGGAAAAGGGTTACGTGTCCACTTTATACGCGGGCATCAAGCGTTGCATACCAGATAAACATATTCATCTACAAACAAAGACTGAATACATAGCCAAGTTGATAAGTAGAGCGGAGCCAGAGTTACTTGGTAGCAGGCGCGAAAGGCACGCGAAAACTTTGGAAATAGCTCAAGAAGAAGTTCTCACTTGTATAGGTAAGTAAGTATGGTATAGAGTAACACAGTCAGAATATATAATCAATTAATATTGTTGTTATCAACATTAAAGGAATGTTCTAATGTAGGATATCTGTAGAACAACTCCAGTCGTTTATCGACGGCTTATTACAGTTGATCGTGAATACAGCATTAAAAATACCTAAATAGTTTTTGTTTAGACAATTGACCAATACATCATTTGGCTACTCAGTTTTCGTTTCTATGCAAAAGCCACATAATTCTTTATATTTTTCTTTCTGGAGAGAATAAAAACATCAGTGGAATAAATACAGCAAAGATTACCATTGTTGTGAAACATGCACAGCCTGTTGCAGAGAAAACGGAACTTTTTTAAAATAGTTATTCTTAGTGGCGTCATCTAATAAAAAAATACGTGTCGGTAAGGTAAATATTTCATCAATATTATGTCAAAACATCATGATATTTGCATCATTGGAAGCAGATAAATTGCGCATAAACTAACAGTGTGTATTTGTGATTGGTCGAAAAATAAATTTTGAACAAAGAGCAAATATCAAGTTCTGTTTTAAACTCGGCAAATCGTTTACTGAAACGTTTAATTTCATGGAACAAGTGTATCGTGATGCGTGTTTATCACGTACGAGTGTGCATGAGTGGTATAAACGATTTAAAGACGGCCGTGCGGACATAAATGACGATGAACATCCTAATGCAAAAAAATCTGTGGTTACGGAAAGTAACATTGAACTTGAGCGCGAATTTATCAGAAATGAGCCGAAATCCTCATTGCGATACGTGAGAATGGAATTAAATATTTTCAAAGATTTAATTCATCGCATTTTAACACAGGATTTGGGACTGAGAAAGATTTGTGCAACGTTTGTACTACACAAGCTAACTGAATTCAACATTTTACAGACTTGATTAAAGACTCAAAAAAGGTCGAAAACTTCAGGTATTCTATTGTAATTGGCGATGAGACGCGGTGTTTTCAATATGATCCAAAGACCAAGCGTCAAAGCTCTAAATGCAAGCATCCAAGCGAAGAAGGACCGAAAAAAAGCCGTTTGGAGAAATCAAAAGTGATGACAATGTTGATTTGTTTTTATGATTCGAAAGGCATAGTGCACAAAGAGTTTGTACCAACTAGTCAAACAATCAATGCTCTATATTATCTTGGTGTTATGAAGCATCTTTTGGCACGTATTCCTCGTGTGCACTCTCAATATCGTGAAAATGGTAGCTGGTGTTTGTTACATGAAAACGCACCATCTCATCGCTCGACGCATATCACTGACTTTCTAACTATAAATGGCATTTTAATCATCAACCATTTACCGTATTCACGGGATTTTGCCCACTGTGATTTCTATCTATTCTCCAAACTACATTTGCCGATGAAAGGACAGGCGTCGACAGTGATTGAAGGACATCTCTAAAGATGAACCTAAAAATTCATTTGACATGTTAATCGACCGTGCAAAACGTTGTATTGAAGCCGAAGGCGACTACTTTGAATAAAATAAATTAATCTTGCCAAAATCGTAAGCTCTTGTTTTTATTTTTAAAAAGTTCCGTTTTCTCTGAGACTGTATTTCTGATATCATATATATCTCTGAAGTCACATAAGAACAGAAAAAAATTTCAGCTTAACAACTTCTTATTGCAAATCTAATTTGCTTTCTTGAATTGTCATTTACACCTTTTTTACCTTTATCTCTCTCTACCCAGCTTATTTCCTTTTATTCTTTCAAGAGAGTTAATCTTTACTGGCTTATCACACCGGGACATTCAGGATCGAGTCCGACAACTTGATATCTTAAAAGGATTTTCGTGGTTTCCGTTTCCCGTTTAAGGGAATGCTGACAGTCAAAGATCTTAAATTGCACCAGAGACACGGGAGTAATAATTTATGGTCTGCCAATACCCCCCTTAATTGGCATTAATCTGCTGGGTGGATATAAAAGCATGGATTATTATTATTACCGCTTTAATTTTTGTCATTCTACTTCTGTTAAGCATATTTCACTCCATTATCATATTACAACAATCAAAATATATAAGTAATTTGTATATCCAAAATTGTTTTGGCAAGTTTACCTCATCCAGATTAATATTTACAAATTATATTGATGAATTTTCCGTCAGAAACTTAACACATAATATATTAAACTTATTCTAGTAATTTTTTACATAATTCTGTTGGCAAGACTATTATCTTCTTACCTCGGTGCACCAATAGTTTTCTCATGCCTATGAATACTTGTTTATGCAGTTTAAAATTGACTTTTTCAATGAAATACGATAATTTTAAAGAAAATTGAAAGGAATTTTGGAAAAATTGATTGTATACGGATTATGCAAGAGAGTTTATATTTTCTTTTTCACATTATTATCTCATCAAATAATGATGGTTGAAAGAAATATAACGAAAGAAAATTGCGTAATTATATATTTATAATGTAACTAATGTATTGTTTATCGTTCTTGCAGGTATCTGTATGTATGAAAGGTTGCATCGCATTTACATGCGCATGCGCGAGGAGGAATGTACTTGTCAAGTTTTCGCTGCCGTTGCCATCGATGCCCTTTGGCGAAGTTTCGAGACTGCCATCGAACATAAACAGGGTGTATCACAATTAGAATTACTTTATGCCGAACTGACTAGGGAAGAACAACAGAAACAACTGCGAAAGGAGCAGAAAAAACTGAAACGCAAGCGCAAAAAGGAAAGGATGGCCGAACAGGACGGTAAAGAAGCGTACAACGACTGTGAGGATGTGGATGAATTCGACGACAAAGAAGACATAGAGAAAGAATGTTCTTGTTCGCCAGATAAACTGAGCAAAAATAACGAGGTGCTGAATTGTGTAGAATGTATGGAATTATCACCGGTAAAGAATAATAACAACAAGTTTAGTACTAAAGAAGAGAATGTCAGTGATAAAAATAACCACCATCAGCATCATCAGAACGGCAGTAGCAAAAAGAATAGTGGTAATAGTTGTGGTGAATTGTGGCTGAACGACTGTAAGTGCGGTATAGGTAGTGGTGGTGGTGGTGGTGGTGTCAATAACGTAAAGAATAGCATCAAAAAGAACTACAAATGTGATAATTATCTAGCGGCTGGGGAATTTAAGAAAGAAAACAACGGCTCATCAAGTGATCATTCACACGATTGCGGTTATTCCTCTGAAAACAATAATGGATGCTGCGAAGTGACGTCGCTGAGTTCTAGCCTGCCCAGTTCACCGGAGGGATCGGAGGTGGCTTGTCCTGACGGTTGCTGTCAACCTGAACCGGATTATATACCGTATAATAGATTTTCCCACGGGAACGGGCATCAACTCAGTCTACAAGAAATGCTAGATGTAAGTAAAAATAAAATTATTGCTCTCATTATTAATAATAATCATAAAATAATTTTTTATTTATAAATTGGGATTTTTCTCTTCAATATCAGCCCTTTTCTTGAATATATAATGCTTAAATGTCGTCCCAATTTTATTACTTTCAAAATTATTATTGTTTGCATGTATAATTTTGTATCTAAAAACTAGAAACGCCATGATTAAACACAAGTAATTAATGTAAACAGATTTGCTTAAAAATGACACGAACGTGACTTGGACCTTTCTCTTGACTCGGCTGTCACCGGTTTCCATTCAATTACGCTGTCTTCATCCAAGATTACTGTGATTACGTAGTTCATCAGACTACTGTACTCTCCAACTTTCTTTAATCCAAGGATTCTTAATATCTTTTGAAGATTCGCAATTTTTCTTCGTCTTCACTTTCTTTTACAGCATATATTGTGATAGGTCTAATAGCAACTCTGTATATTTTTAATTTGGTGTTCTGCTAATGTTTTTGTCTCTTAATGATTTTTGATTTTTCCAAAAACCTTGTTGTATGGCTCAATGCATTTACTGATGTCTATTTCCCCTATTTACTCCTAGGTAGTTCAAATTATCTGCCCTTTGCAAGAGGTATTCATTTTAATTGATCCTAGTTGATTGCTTTTCTTTTTTCTTGAGTCATGTTATTATTAAGTCTTCTATCTTCTCCCATTAGTGTTATGTCACCTCCATATGCTACGAGTTAAGTCAAACTGTAATGTGGTCCCTTTCATATAAGAAAATGGTATAAATTTCTATTTAATAAATTTAAACACAAATCGGAAGACTGTGTCAGACGATGGATAAGACGTTATCAATAAACTCATCTTCCAGAACGCGGAGAAAGCTACTCTACTTAATACAGGCAAAAGCTACAAGTTTATACAAAATACGCTCTCATGTACTGCGAAAATGATTGCAAATGCTAAAAAATGGAGAAAAGTTAAAGAAAATCGTAGTGGAAAAAGAAAAACTAGCCCTATAAAAGACAAACATTATAACTTGTACAAAGAAGACACCTTCATAAGTTCAACTGCACTTAAAAGTTAGTTACACTTCTACTATTAGACGAAGATTGATTCAAAGAAAGTTGCGTGGAGGAAGGCCTAAGAAGGTACCTTTATTAAATAAAAGGCAAATACAAAGTAGATTGTCATTTGCTCATGAACACGTACAATAGGACGAAAAAAGTGGCGTAATGTACTGTGGTCCGATGAATCGAAAATAATTTCATTTAATTCCGGAGTATACCAACAACACGTACGAAGACTACCACTGATAGCATTTTAACCCCAATACACCAAAAAGACGGTAAAATTCGGAGGCTCAAGCATCATGCTGGAGGTGGTGTGGTATGGCGTAGGCCCTTTACACAAGATAGAAGGCATAATGAATGCTGATGTCTATGTGAACATATTTCAAACTGCGCTTCTACCATATGCAGAGAAAGCCACTAAGATGGTTGTATATGCAGAATAACGATCCGAAGCATGTTTCTCGTAAAGCGAAAATATGGTTTCGTGATAATAACGTTGGCGTTTTGGATTGGTCGGCACAATCGTTAAACTTAAACCCCATTGAAAATTTATGGGTGGAGTTGAAAAAGACCGTATCTGCTGCTAAGCCGCAAAATACTGACGATCTGTAGAGAATGTGCCAAACCGGATGGTAATCAATTTCAGCAGAGACATGTAGGCAACTGGTGAACTAGTTGCCCCATAAGTGTCAAGAGCTGATAAATAATAAAGGTCAAGCAATAAAATATTAAGTGTTTCAATCTAATTGACTAAGTAAAAACGACATTGGTTAGTATTTTGGCACGACTGCTATGTTAATGCCCAATTATTTTGTTTGTCCTAGAATATAAACTGTTTTACTTTCTCTTCGGTATTAAGACACCTATTTATTTATTGTTATAGTTCAATAAACTTGAATTTCTTTTATTTAAGGTACAAATTGATATTTCAGCAAATTTAAGACCACTGCTATTTTCGTGTACATGACTATATATATATATACACACTCCGCGCAACATGAATAGGACCAACTGCATATATGACATTTGTAGTTGGTATAAACATGGTAGCGCGCTGGAATTGTTATTTTCGAAAATAAGAGGGTTGATAAAAAGATGTATGTAGGTACCAAATATAATTTTTGTAAAAGTCAGTGCAAATGTACGTTACTAATGACAATAAGTAGAGTAATTAAAACCCATCCGGGCCATCTAAATTAAACTTCTTCTCGTCACTGAAAATAACAGTTTGCCATTCTCTTGTCCACCCCATTTTTGCTTGAGCAAACTGAAGACGTGCAGTGCGCTGAAATTCCCTTAAAGGAGGCCGTCGTTTAATTTTCAAACGTTTTAAATGCGGACAGGTCTTCAGTAACTTCTGTACAGTTCTTACCGATGCATTCGTTCCAACGTTATTCGCGATTTGTTTTGCCGTTAATGCCGAATTCGATGCTTCGCGTAATATGGCTCGACGTTCTCTCTTAGTGGTAACGGATGTTGTTCGCCCTTTAAAACGTTTTCCATAATTCTCGGGATCCCTAATAAAATTGTTCACAACCTGGTGTGACCGACTTATTTTCTTTGCAGTAGCCCTTGAGGAATATCCTTCTTGATGGAACGCTTTAATTTTTCCAATTTCTTCCATACTTAAGCACTTCTGTCGTCCCATCGTTGCACAATACCCTTAATTACAGATGTTTGTTTATCCGGATACACGTTGTAACTCGACACTCATCCGGTAGCTTACTATTAAATACTGGTCGTATCCAACCGGCGCCGTGCATTTTATATGTATGTGGTACTTACGTCACCCAATGCATAACGTTAGGCACTATTGCGCAATAATGCGTATTATTTGCCATATCATACCATTACAAACTTGCATTGTATTTTTAGTAAATGAATTGTTTTTCAAACCACCGAAAGCTTGCAACAAGTCGGGTGGTCCTATTCATGTTGCGCGGAGTGTGTATATATATATATATATATATATATATATATATATATATATATATTGTTTCATTATGCTACTTAACGCACAATTTATAGAATATTGCAAGTACCTAGAATTTAACAAATATTTTTCCTATTTTTGTAGGTGTTTTTAAAATTGTACCTTAATCGTCTAATAATGGGATAATGGGACAATGTTCTGTCATTAAACCTTTCTGCACCTTCTTTTAAATATATATATTAACCTAGTCCAATGTTCCAAGTAATTTGAACAGGGACTGTAAATATAGTAAAAGGGTGCTGTTAATATTTTATGTTTTTATATAGCGTCTCTATCATTTTGTGACCCATAAAAATGTTGGAGCGGCCCAAAGTTTGAAAAAAGCTGCTCTAAAGTAATTAGGTACATTATTTGTTTATAGACAACATAAATTGCAGACTTGTAGCAAGCCAAGCCCCACATTTGCATTTGAAACGGGTCTACAATTTATGTTTTCCGTATGTAAAGAAGGTGTCCCATTATTTCAGAGGACGGGTATGCATTCGTAGTAAATAATATTTACTAACTGTAGAATTTGTGCCATTTTGACTTTTTCTACATAAAATTAACAAAGTTATTTTAAAACAATGACAAATACAATTATAAGAATAACAATAAATAATACAAGATCTACAAGAAAATTGACGAAGTAGGAATTTAATTTTTTTTCTTTAAGTTTATTTGCAATCTGTCAAAGAACAATAAGCAAATGTTTAGGCGATCATCATAGTTATGATGATTAAATAACATATTGACATACTAGGGGCACTCAATGATCTCTGTCTCCTCATTAACATAAACAAGAGTATTTGTGACAATTATATTAACAAAATATACAAAATTCATGTTTCTTTTTAAATAAAATTCTAAATTGATCACTTAAATCTGTTATAGTTAGTTACAGTTGTAGTGCACACGTTGTAAAGTTCTACTTCTTGTAATTTCATTCATGATTAATAACAATCCCATTTTTTTTCAATTTACAGGACCACTTTTATAGCGACGATGATAGTGAGTGTTACATAACGCCTGAGGAGGTGCAAGAATTCAAAACGAACAGCAGAAAGGTGTGCGAGATGCGACAACAGTTAAGGGAAACATTACAGAAAAAATTCGCCCAGTTGTGCGTGAACGGACCGTTACAAGTTCCGAGGATACTTGTACCGTCGAAATTCGCTTCGAATTGATGTGTTCATATTAATTTTGATGCAATTTTCCAGAAAAAAAAGAAGGAGAAAATGCAAATGCAGAAGGGAAGATAAAATGATTACCCTCCGCCCTGTCGTTTTTAATGTTATTTTTTTCCCCGTCAAAAGTATGTATATATAAAACTCAGTATATAAATATATATATATATATATACATAAGTATCTCTATCTCAAATATGTGGTTTAAAAATAACTCTAATTTTAAAAACTATATATCTATCTACATAAATGCATTGCTACAAAATTGATTGAAAATTATCATTTTTCTTTTCGGTTTTTTTTTTGTACTGCGCAACATATTTACTAAATTATTTTATCTTCATTTTTGCATATATACCAGTTAGTTAATTTTTTTTATATAATTTGCCAGAATTTTTATTTTGTATTGTTTTTTATGTTTACATGAATCAAATATACTGAAGACTATTTTGACATCTTATGTTATTATTGTGGTCTCAATCTTTTTTGCAATATGTCTTCATGTTTATCGAGGATTAGTATTGAAAGAAAGGATTTTGGCAAATATAAAGCGAGTTTTTAAGTACAGAGCGAGATACTTCTATTTTGTTCTTACGATGATAATTGAGCATTATATTGTTTGATTAAAAAAACCAACAAAGTTGTCGTTCATTAGATGAGTTATAAGTAGAGCGTTCAATTTTTATCGGCGCGACAGGATAGGATCCGATGTAGTAAGTGCGTAAATACGTATGTAGCAACAAACATAACAGCAGGGCGATCGGCTTTGGTCGGTTTGGCCAGTATGTACTTATTACGAACCTGGTGTGCGGTTAAATGTGACCTCTCTGTTTATAAGTGATCTTTTTATTCTTAATATGATATAATATATTTTTCAATTGAATCCTACAAAGTAATAGTTGAATTTATTGCTATTATTCCTTTTTTTTTATATTGTAGTTGCAATATATTTATACGTAGGTGTATTTATAATAGAGTTTTTTTTAGCAAAAATGTACGACACTTCCTAATATCTACTTTTCAGTTAAATGTGGATTCTACACTTGAAATTCTTAATTTCGTAATTTATATATATGCTAAAATTGTGCCATTTGCAATCAAAATATTTGGTATTGAATGCGGCTCAAAATAAAAAATATTCGTCATTAAAGTAAAGCAAGTTATAGTAAAAAAAAGAATTTATTTGGCGCCCAGCACACTACCAACTAGACGAAATGCACTGAAAAAATGCGTCGTCAACTAACATTCTAATTCTTTCATAAAAATATTTCAATTTTTAAGACTATATCGGTAACTTCTTTGATAATTTTAATTAAAAGTAGTAATACATCAAGACGATGAGCTACTAATGCTGCTAATTATACCTTAATAATTTTGAACCTGTTAGCCGTTGCCCCGTGGTTTCCCTTCTCGTTTAAGGTGAATGCCAATAGCCTAAGACCTTAGATCATACCACAAACGCAGGCGTAAAACTGTTGTTTTTATTATAACGCAATTTAAAAACTTGAGAAGCTAAAAGAAAGAGAAAAGCTTAGAAAATGGATTGTACATGTCAACAAAATAAACGATTGAATACAATGTCTCTATTAGAGCAACTTGTTTGTATAATTATGAAAATTATGTTCAAAAAATGGTGAAAATTGCAAATGTTAAAATTCATTTTTAAAAAAGTTAAACGTCGTATCATGTATATATGTTATTTAATTCAAAAAGCACTATAATAATTAATAAATTATTTTATTAAAAAAAAGTACTTGTAATGCATTTACGCCTTAAAGTAATAACTAGAGCTGAGTAGTCGTGTCTGCTAAGCAGAAGCGGGAAGTATATATAGTATGTATTCCCTTGTATCGAATACTACATGACGACCCGCCCACATCAGACAGATCGAACTCCAGTAATAACTCGTTCTGTACTTTAAAACTTATTATATAGCAAATGCTTTTTCAATATAACAACTGGATTTTAACATGTCGGACGACAATCAGTAACATCTACATATATGTTGAGTTTCAGGAAAATTAATTAATATTTATTTACTTATTAGCACAATAAATATATATTAGTCTAATAATGCTAACAAAGAAATAAACTAGTATTGAAAACAAATATGTAAGTTATTAGGTATAAATACTTTTTAATTTATGATCAACATGTTTACATTTAATAAAATCACATGTTCAAATATTGGCTTCATAAAAAAAATACTTTAAACATTACAAACAGTTGAATGAATATAGTAAATTAAACGCGTCGATATCTAATAATGTAAATAATTATTTCACATTTTAAACATTTGTATTTGCTAAAAATAGATTTCAGAACCATCTCGACATTACTATCTATAAAATATTATATAAATTATTGGAAATTCTAAATATATCACAAATTCCTTGTGTGGGAATATACACAAATATTCCTTACATTTCTCGATTTCAATTTAATCCTTTCTTTTTAAATTAATTTAAAACTAATCCTCTATAAAACAAAAGAGAAAATTAATACAAAATTTTGCTGCCGTTTCAATTTTTTTTACTCTTAAAAAATTTATGAAAAGTACCTGAACTACTCCAGTGCTTATTGGAAGTGTTTCAAGATTGTGGCAACCTCCCCAAAAAAAAAAGAAAAGTACCCATAACAAATCGTTGTTTTTGCTGTTCATCAGAAATGTCGAATGTACATGACATAAATACACATATATTCTTGAGAAAAATCACGACAGGTCTCCACATTTTAAAGGAAAGGAAAATAAAAGTGGATCTTATAATAGGATCTTCTATTACATTGTTGCATTCCAAAAAGGGTTTATTGTTATAATTTGTTTTTTGTCTCGTTTTCTTTTTCCTTTTTGTATGGTAGTGCTGATTTGTAAGAAGGCACCAGTTACTGTACGTAAATCCTAAATAAATATTTAAAATTTATGTCTTATGTATTAATCAACCATATATTCTATTTAGTACCCTATTGCATCGTGATCATCAGCTATACAAGTCAAGTATATTATACACTAGACAATATCATTTTAAATATAAAGTAGCCAAATAATTTGCATAATTTTTGTTTGTAACACAAACATAAATTTAAAAAAAACCCTTTTAATGATATAGTAGATAATATTTCTAAACAAATTGTAATGCACGCTACACTTTTTTAATATATGTACAATGTGAGCAACAATGAGTGACCTGATCCTACACTTCTTTCCATACATATCACCTCAATATTTACTTCCTCTTAAAGGTGAAATTAGACAGTGTCTCACGCAATTCTAATAATTATAATAAAAATATGCTAGCTACTATGTAAACAACAAATTCCAATGAAAGCGGCATTTTCGCTGCGTATATGTGAACTGAAGACTTTAAAAAGACTGATGAAGGCTAGCATATAAGTATAAGTAATGGATATTAATCACAAAACAAGTTCTGTAATACTGCACGTCAATGAAAGGTTAGTGACATAAGCATAGAGTAGGAAAACTCCCAAGAAATTACTAAACTGCTAACTTCAAATAGAAAAAAGGAAGTAAGTACTGATACGGGGTGTGCGGAAAGTAGCAAAAGATCCGGTCAGTCATTGTTGCTCACTCGTTAGTAGTGTGTGACCACTTACAAAAAATTCAATTCTAACAAAAATACTTTCATATTTAATATTATTCTACTTTTCCTCATAAAAAAGTTCTAGTACTTGAAAATGTAGTGTTAAATAAGAAGTAGTAGTTTCTGTGAAAATACCATTCAGTGCCATCTAATTAAACAGGGACGTAGGGGTGTTGTAAGAAAGAATCCATTACTGTGAAGGGGTAATAAATAGAAACGTTGAAATATGCACGAATTTACTCATTTGGACAGATGAGTCCAAATGTGAAATATTCAAATCCAAAATGAAAGAGTATGTTCGCAGAAGGGTTAAAGAAGCTATAATTCATCATATATACTGTTATTAAAATATGGAGGTGGGTCTGTACAAGAATGAGGTTGCGTTGTAGGCAAGGAGTTGACCTTGCCTATTAATTAAATTACTGGAAAATTAATATCGGTAAAATATTTAGAGATTCAGCAGCAACATGCTATACAAGCAAGAACGCAATTAATTGGAAATAATTACATTTTTCAGCAAGATAACGATCCGAACCAAACCATTAGATTCGTTAAAAATTATTTAAATCAAATTGAGTACTGAGGAATTGCACAAACTTTAGTCTGGCTACCACAAAGTCCAGATTTAAATATCATCTAACATTTGTGGAACTATTAAGATTGTGTGAAATAGAAATGATCGTCAAATAATATTAAAAGTTTTTTTGATATCCCTTTGGAAGAATGGAACAACAGCTAACAAGAATTGCTGTTCGATAGCTTACCCAAACGCGTCAAAAGTGCAATGTCTGCTAAAAGTGACTACTAAATACTAGGATTATTTTTATTATTATTATTTATGTGTTTCTGTAATATATATGCAATTATTTTTGTTGTATTATTAATATTAAAAAAATACTATGTAGAAGAAAGCTTTTTTTAATTATTTTTTAAAAAATGATGCAGAACGATATATTTTCACATTTATGCACGCCAGAATCTCGCTACAATCAAATTATTTCTCAAAGAACTTATTCACTACTCTCAATAATAATAGCACTATTACGTATTTGCCGGATAATCAGTAAAACACTGAAATGATAGAAAAACAACTTTTACATTTATTAGCCGTTAATTAAACGCTAGATTAATAAAGTCAAAGCACTAGTTACATGTATCACAGTACCGGTTTTGACAAGTCACTGCCAGTCTGGCTAGTGATTGCTAGTATTTACAATGTACTGCTGCCTATATGAGCTCATCAAATAGAGAATACTGTTTATTTAACGTAATACAAAATTAAAATATATACCAGTTAAATAAGGAGCTTTCAAATTTTAATAAAGCACAATTTTTAGATATGTTGCACGACGCGAAACTACACTGAAAATCTCATGCTACAAGAAAAGAAAAAACGGTATAATGGAAAAAATATATTGACTGATTAACAGGTTTTCTCTATATCTACATATTAAGTTATTGTTTAACAAGCAAATTATATCTTAAGCAAGCCTCTGTGCACATACTACATATAGGATCCGAAATTCTACAGTATAATATCTTCCATATGTCTCAGTGATACAGAAAATGATCTACATTAGCACATGCACTTGGAAACTAATGTACAGTTAGTAGAAAAAGTAGTGTTATCATCTAATATCGGCCACTCTTTAAGATGGATTCGTGTGTGTTCGCTTTCAAATATGTAAACAACCAATTTGAAACCGGATTTGCCTTAAAAGGTAATAATGAAATTTAAACTTCATGAGAGGAAGACAATTACACTTTCCATCATCAAGAAATTTGCTAAGACAACTCTAACCATTGGATTAGTGAAAGTTGAGTTGTTTGTGTACTTATACACCAGATAAAACAAGATCCCACAGTAATAGCAATTTATAAAGATTATTAAATATTAGGTATGAAAAATACATCCATATAGTAGTTTTCTGATTCTTCGAACTACTTTGCGTTTTTTGCACATTGGTGCTATCACTTTCTTTTTCATATTTTTTTGCTAATATTAGTTTAATTAATTCTTTGAAAAATGCTTTTCACTCTAACAAAGATGCATTATTTAACTTCTTTTTTCAACCTCATTTCACCTACACATCACGATAAACTTTCACAGACAGCAACGATACAGGAATTACAAACCACGATTCATTAAAAATTTTTATGACTAACAGTTTTTCTAAGGACTTGTTTGCATTTCTGAAAAAGTATCAAGTGTGTCTGAATTTTGTAATTTTAAATTAAACACGTTTATGTAGATTCTTTCATTACTCCTGGATGTAATTCAGTTCATAATTGTAGAAGTAACAAGAATGGTGATACTTCTATCTTAATCAGAAGACTTTTTTCTCTAGTTTTATACCTGTTTGTAGTTTACATGAAAAATATCACTTCCTTATAGTCAAGATATAACATTACTGAATAAACATTCTAAGTATTATACCATAAAACCTCCATTTGTTCTAGTGGGAGACTAATGCCCTTTATTCTTTTCAGGGTAGTTTAATATCTAATCAAAGGGGCATAATTCTCTATCAACTATCTGAAGACATGAATTTAATTAATTTAAATAACTGTACCTCCACTTTTCCTCTCCCTCCAGACTCTGGAGGGAGAAGAAAGGAAACAAACCAGTATATAAAATTTAAAAGATTTTTTGAGCAAATAGAAGAACAACTAGAATTTATCAACTACCATTAGAGGATTTTTATGCTAGGATCCAGTATTATATTCCTAGAGTCCTACACTTTTCTTCAATACCCTATAACTTTAGAGAAAGTTTTATTACCACCATGTTTCGAGTAAGGTTTGATCACTTTCTCTCCTGAGTATTTACATCGAATTAATATTATTGAGGATCCAAAGTATAAATCTGGCCTGGTACACGATATTAATCATCTCTTTTTTAATTGCTTGTTTAGACGTCATCAGATTAATCGCCTCATTGACAAATTTAAAAACGTATCCCCACATAGTACTTCGATATTACTTCTACATACATAACTGTGTCAAAGTTTATGCACGCCTTTATTCCTACCTTGATTAAAATAAAATCCCTATATAATTGCATATTCTTGTGTCAATTCTTTTCTTTACCTACGTATCATAGACAATTTCTCAAGAGGTAGGTGCGTTCTTTTCCGAGGCTCCATTTAGGGATGTGTAATATGTCACCGGAGCTCCGACACGTTCCTTTTGAAGTTTTAATTTCCCGCTACAGGGTACCAACTGGTATATAGTGCATGAAAAGAATCTATAATTCGACTCAAATATCAAAATATTTAAAATAAAAGAACAACTTCTTTTTAAATTATTTATTAATATTTTTTTTACAATATATTACAATAAACTTTTAACATTTATAAAACAATTATCAGTTAGTTTGTGGTACCATCCAGTAAACATTGTACAAACTTTCTAAGTTCACGATTCAAGTTTCTAACCTAAAACACTCCATCTAAATGAATGCTAATAGTTTAGATACTCTATCAGAGAGGGTACAACAAAATTTTTAAACTTTGCGTTATTACTACATCTTGAAAACGTGTGATTGAAAATAATTACTTCGGATTTAAGCACAACCAATTACTTAAATTTTTAAGTATAAATGCTAATATTTAAAAATTTATAACATAATTCTCACAATGTTATTAGCGCCATCTAATTACTACTATGAAGTTTCACCGATTTTAGATCTAATTTCAAAAGTTTAGACACTGTGTCGGAGATGACGCCACAATTTTTAATTAACTTAATAATTTCTCTTTACCGTATGATTTATAATATTAGATGGTCAGAATATATCACATAAATTACTTGTTTTAATTTCTATACTAGACCTACATAATATTACGAAATTATAAGAATGACTTGTATTGTTAGTATAATCAATATCTCGTGCAGATTCCAGAAATTTTCATTGTTTTATTAGAAAACATGAGCGTGCTTTTTAAAAGACAATTTTATTGTACGTGAATATACATGTAAAATACTTCATATGTAAATACTTATGCAATACAATATACATCAGTTATTTTTTGTGCAATGTGCATATTTGGAAGAATGAAGGAGTACATTAATATTTTCCTTTTTTATAAAATGGCTGAGCATATTCGGAAGTTACTACTTTTCCGTCTTCATATAAAAATCTCTTGCTTTACAAGCAAATTACATTCTTAGGTTTGTATGCGCATATGACATATAAGATTCAGAAACTCTAGAACATTTTCGTTGTATCATTGGAGTACAGAAACTGATCTAGTTATGACTACCTTTTAACGCGGGCCCGTGCATTTCCTCTTTCAAATATGTAAACTTCTCGTTCGGAAACGATAATTTAGGAATGTCTTAGAAGATCGTATTGATATTTTACCGTGATGAGAGCAAAACATTGCACCTTTCACAGACTGTACATCATTAAGAAGTTTGCTCATAGAAACAAACTTCTGAATACCATTGAATTGGCGAAAACACAAGGGAGTTGAGTTAGGTAATTAATAAGCAGAATTTTGAAGTTCTGCAGCAGTATGCATGTTAAAAATTAATGTATTTATATGTCAGATAAAACAAGATTCTACAGTAATAACACCTTATCAAGGTTATTAGAAAATATGTTTCTTATGAATAACTTTTCAAATTCTTCAATAGGGTCCCTTGCTTTTTCCACAAATCAATGCTATTGCTGTTCAATATGCAATATATATCTTAAATAATTGTGGACCGCCTATTAAATAACACTGTAACTTTTACACTGCAGAGTGGTACTGCATTTGTGTTTTATATAGTTTACACCAATCGGTGGTGAAAAGTAAATATAATTTTTAAGGAAATATTACTGTCAAGTGATCTTGTTAACATATTGTACAATTCCGATTAATCTATCATTTCAGAGCTCTTTAATAGTATGATCATCATGAAATGATAGGGATATTGGATTTTTAAAACATTCCACCCAATCTTTCTGTATTGTACATAATTGAAATCATCAAATTATGCTCCATCCGTTACAATCAAAGCCACCCACAATTTGTATTTAAAACAAGAAAGTTTGTATAAAAATCTTTAAACACAAAAGATTGCAATATCATATTTAAATTCTGTTTAAAAATGTGTGTTCATAATGTCTAACTGCTATTTAGATATCTTTTACACAAAATAAGCTAGACGACAAAATTTAGATTGTCGATTTTTAGTTTTTCCTATATAGCGCACGCCTTGTTCAACTTTTCAAAGTTTTTTTGTTTAAACTAGTTAGACCCTGGCGTGACGCACATTTTGTCGCATTTAACCAACCCACTATTAGAGATCCCAATGGCGAGCGCATTATCTGAGCTAGTTTGCGTATTCATTTTAAACAAACTCTATAATACTTATGAAATCAATAAAAATGGGCAACTTGACATAATTTGTTATTGCCTATTGACATAAATAAAGCAAATTAAATACTGCAGAGCAAAATCTAAACGAAGATGAAAAAACGAGCGAAAACTAAAAAAAAGTATGAGTATTTAAGTAGATAACAGAAATGTAAATTAAAGCGGGTCTGCGAGTGCAGTTAAAACTACAATTAGGCAGAATCAAGTATACATTTTAATTAGTGTTGTGTTTCGTTATCGAAGCTACGTTCGAGTAAAATCATATATACAACCATGCTCAGATGTATTAGACACCCCAGGTAAAAACCCTTATTCTCGGTATTATCCAAGTCTGACGGAAATTAACCGTAAAAATAGTTAATGGTATTTACAGAAATGCGTTTTTGAAAACCCTAGTTAATCCCCTATTGAAGAGAATAGGTGGAAAGGGGAAATTGTGGATTTTAGAAATTTAGTGTCATTCTAGCAGTGTGTGAGCAACGTGCGTTTGAGTTTGTGATAGAGATCAATTAGATTATCCTATTTTTTCACGTTATGTCAGTTATTTGTTGAAGAAAAATGCCTAAAACACGCGAGTTGTCGGTAGGGGAACGCGCACAAATAGTGCTACTGCATTCCCAGAAGTTATCAATAGCTGCAATTGCAAAAAAAAAATGTTTGCGATGTGCAGTCCGTACAACCATTAGTCGCTATCAGGAGAGTGGGTCGTTTGTTAACAGACGAAAAAGTGGCAGAAAACCCTGTACCTCGATTAGAGAAGACAGAATTTTACAAAGACTGGCTCTCAATGATAGAAAAAAATCGTCGAAACAGCTCGCCAGTGAGCTGAAACAGCGTTATCGCGTAACAGTTTCTGCGCAAACAGTGAGAAGGCGTCTCCAGTGTGCTGCTTTACGAGGGTGTAAAGCGCGACGTAAACCGCTTTTAACTGACGCTCATAAAAAGAAGCGGTATTTATGGGCCAAACAACATGAAAATTGGACAATCGAGAAGTGGTCGAAGATTCTTTGGTCTGATGAATCGAATATCGAGGTATGTAAGTACATCTTCATGACTAATATTCTTATCGTTGTATGCAATTCAGTCTACATGTAACATTAAACAAAATTAATCCTGTCTAAGTGCTAACTTTCTTCTTTTGCCTGGCAGCTTTGGGGACTACCTGGGACGCTATACGTTCGGCGTAGGCAAGGGGAAGCTTATGAACCACAATGTATCATTCTCACAGTAAAATTTGGAAGTGGTAGTATCATGGTTTGGGGTTGTATGTCTGCATACGGTGTTGGAGAAGTGTACCTGTGCGATGGACGGATGAATAGCCAACGCTATTTAGCCATGTTGGAGGAAGTATTAGAACCGTCTGTGCTAAAACTATTCGACCAGGATATTCCACAATACATTTTTCAGCAAGATAATGCGCCCTGCCACAAATCGGGAGCTGTAATGCGTTGGTTCGAGGAAAACACAGTGGAGGTATTGGATTGGCCGCCACAAAGTCCCGATTTGTCGCCCATTGAAAATTTGTAGCGTATCTTAAAAACTAAGATCACGGAATATAAATGCCTGTCAAAAGCAGAATTATCAACAAAAATTCGCGAAATATGGGCTGCAATACCACCGGCAGAGTGTTACAATTTAGTAGCAAGTATGCCTCGACGAGGCATACTTGCTACTGATAAATTGTACTATATTACTAAATAACACTTTGTACATAATTTTCACAACAGTTTTATTTTCCTCACCTCTCTTTTGACTAAACTATATATGTATGTATGTACATAAATTCGTAAGGTGTGAATACATTTGAGCATGGTTGTATATATCAATATATATATATATATATATATATATATATATATATATATATATATATATATATATAAATTTATATATTGTTGCACATTCTCAAACGATAGTGCAATTTATGTTTTGTGTAAACATATGTTTAACTGTTTACTTGAGACAAATTACTTTGAAAATTTCTTGTTGGCATCTTCTCATAGACATTGTATGAATAAACAAATATATATTATATGTCTAAAAAAATTACAATTAAAAATTGAACTCTAACAGGATATCTAATTCGTATATGTACAAAAAATGAGTGAGTGGCTCTGTTGTCACAGTTACAATAATAAATACAAATTGTTAATATGTATCAATTTCCTGTTTAAATCGTCTTCGATACTTACAAAAAATGACAATGGTATAATCGACCCTTCCCTTTTATAGACAGTTAATCTGTTTTTTTTTTTGCAATGAACGCCTCACCTGCAGCGTATTTAAAACAAAATTTTTGTCATAATTACTAACACATTATAAATGCTGTATTAGATGTAGATTAAAAAAAATATATCGACTTTTTGAGAAATCCCATATAATTCTTTAATTATAATTAATTATATTTTTAGACTATATATACGTAAGTTGTTCTTAATTGTCTGCAAAAGGACTGATTGTAGGCCTAAAGGAAATAAAAGTAGGTAAGCATAGATTATGTATTGGACCAAACTACCACAACTAATTTGGTTGAAAAAATAACGTAAAAATATTTCTGTTTGTGAATGATCATTAAAAATCCCACTTACTAAAAAAATATATTGTATCACAATAACAAATCACAATAAAAAAAATTATTCACAATATTCAGCAATGCACACACATGCATTAGTCCCACCGAATCCAAAAGCATTTTTTAATGCTATCCTACGACTAGACTTTTCCCACTTTTGTGCTTCTTTTGGCACAAAATTTAATGTACTATCTTCTGGAGTATCTAAGTTGACTGTTGGTGGAAGTATACCTTCTTCAACGGCTTTAACTGTTAAAACCGCTTCAAGGTTTCCAGCAGCACCTAAAAGATGCCCGTGGGCGCCTTTTGTCGAAGATACGCGCAGTTCTTTGATGTTTTTTTTAAATAAAGTCTCTATGGCTTTGGCTTCTATACTGTCACCTAAAGGTGTGGATGTGGCATGGGCATTTACATAGCCTACTGATGATAAGTCAATTTTAGCATCACTGACTGCTCGTTGCATTGTCATTATGGCACCTGTACCGTCCGCTCTGGGAGCTGTTAAATGCGAAGCATCTCCTGCAAAAATTTTACTATAGAGTATTGATGATATTTTTTTACGAAGACAGATAGCAGAATCAATATAATCTTAATCTGAAAATATTAATTTTTAAAATAAATATTCACGATTTCTGGTACGTAGACTTCTACGGTTGTGGTCCATATTATTTGCTTCTGGGCATCTAGGCTGGAACCGCGTCACTGGTATAACTGCCGACGTTTCGTACCCACTCGTATGAGACATCTTCAGGGCTCAACTACTGCTACTGTCTGCCACACTGAAACTGTTTCAGCCCGGAAGCCCAGAAGCAGATAATCTAATGAACATATTATTATTTCCCCTAAGACCTTAAACTTTACTTTTCAATTAAAACTATATCTAACTAGAATATACATTCTTAACATATATATAATTATCTTACCTGACAATCCATAACCTAATATTTCTGCATGAATGTGCGCGTTTCTTCTTTTAGCATGTTCTAGTTCTTCTAGAATTAAGACTGCACTACCTTCACCCATAACAAATCCTTCCCGGTCTTTATCAAAAGGTCTAGATGCCCTTTCTGGATTATCATTGTAAGATGTGCTTAAAGCTCTCAACCGGCAAAAAGCTGCAATTGAAAGTGGTGATATGCATGCTTCTGTGCCACCACAGAGCATAATATCAGCATCTCCATTACGAATAAATCTAAAGGAGTCACCTATTGCATGAGCACCTGTGGCACATGCAGTTGAAACTGAATGATTTGGACCTCGGAAGCCATATTTGATACTGATTTGGCCTGCGGCCATATTTGCAAGAATTCTAGGTATAAAGAATGGACTTACTTGATTGTAACTCTTTTGTAAAGACTTGTTTGTTTCACATATATCTGTTAGATCAACCATACCCATGCCAACAGCAACACCGATAGTTTTCTTATCTTCATCATTTAAATCTAATAAATTCGCATTTGTAATGGCCTCTTTCGCAGCGTATAAAGCGTATGCAGTTGCTGGACTTATAGAACGAAGTTCTGATTTTGAAAAATAATTTGTTAGATTAAAATTATTATTGTTTTCTTGTAGACGGCCAGCAATTTTACACGGCAGATTTTCGTATTCTTCACCTTCCAGTCTTTTAATTCCAATTTTTCCACGAATAATATTATTCCAAGAATCTTTTAAGTTATTTCCTACGGGAGATAATACTCCCATTCCTGTTACAACTACCCGTTTTTGCATGTTTTCATGTTAAGTATTTTAGAAGAAAATAAGGTTAGATCACTTTAGACATATGCTCTATACTGTATCTTCGGTTGCATAATTTCCAATTCAAATTTGGGAGTTCATTTACTGTTTAAATGGTTGCCTATGTTTTATTTTCAATATAAAATTATTTAAAATTAGAACTTACATAATAATATATAGAATATAATTGAATTTCAATACGCCTAATTTAAATATTATTAGAAATTCCTGGCTTGTAAAGAAAATTAAAATTTCGAGCCAATTCAAAAAGTAATCAAAGTGATCGATATAAAATTGTAATTATAGGTAGAACCACATATGTAATTAAAAATTTACTTACAAAACCCTAATGCAAAAAGAGCAAATATATTTTTCAAAGTGACTTATTTGCAGAGTATTACAAATATCGCGACTGTAGGTAAATTTGCGACATTCCTTCTTGCTATTTGACAATTGCTTTGTTCTTTGTATGATTATCCATCTCTCTTCAGGCCTTCTAACTTCTGATTCCAAATTGTCTTTAGTTTTTCAGTATGCTGCTCACATTTTCTGTATCTCATTCATCTAGAGTTCCTTTTATGATCTATTTAAATGAGAAATTCAACTATTTCGTAGGTAATTTTGATGAAGCCTGTGGTTTATTAACTTAATCACTTAAGGTTGATATATAACCTCTTTCCATATTAATTACTACTTAGTTGTCGAAATACGTATACAGAAACGAAAATTAATGTGGAAAGGGATTATAGATCAAACTTAAGTGATCAACTATTTCGCCCTGTTTTGTTCCATAATTAATAGACTTTCGTAATTTCTGCAAATATGCTTGTTTTCATTATATTCGTTCATTCTACCATAGGCTTCTCAATGTTTATCATTGACAAACATTGTTTTCCAAATAATTTTCTTTTAAAGTCTTCACCTCTTCATAAAATAGTTTTTGATTTACTTTTCCCCTTCATCCACTTATATTTCAAAATTTTCCCAGAATTTTTGTATCTCCACAATTATTCATTTTTTCATTATTTTTCTTTAGCACTGTTACATTCTATGGATATTTTGTTATCTTGCTTAAATAATTTTTTTTCTTCATTTGGATTTGATTTCTTTTTATTTCTGTTTTTAATCAAGCAGTCAGTTT
Organism: Dermolepida albohirtum; assembly: GCA_031893035.1. NCBI lineage: Eukaryota > Metazoa > Arthropoda > Insecta > Coleoptera > Scarabaeidae > Dermolepida > Dermolepida albohirtum. The sequence continues at coordinate 342,308 of JAVIWB010003578.1, read as the reverse complement.
AATGTAAATTTTGTCAGGTATTATATTTTATTATATTTACTCAAACTTCCTATTGTCTTTCTTTAGAAAATATTCTTAACTCCTGTCTTTCACTTACTCTAAATTATGTTTCGTTTCATTTCTGAATCTTAACTAAAAAAGAAACTGAAGGTCTAAGATTTCATACTTTTCGTCACAAATAAGGGCGTCGATTTTTTTTAATTTGAGGAAATATACATAAATTTTAAATATTATATTAATATTTATTATTCAAATTATTCATAACAATTTAATATAAACAAATAAATTGTCTCACAAAATATTTCAAGAGGTTTGTTTTAAAAATATTATGCTTTCTGATTTATTTAACATGTAATGAATATTATCTCCGAAATTTATTACTTTTAAAATAACAGAATAAAAATTATGAAAATAAAGACATACGATAAGTATAAGAATTGGATATTAATGAACTACAAGTGTCATACACGAAACCTTAATGAAAAAAAATTGATCTTTTATAAATAGAAACATCATTATATCCTATTGTTTTTTTTTATTAGTGGACAAAGATATCAGAATAAAAATTGCTTATTAATAATTATATGTTTCAGTCCTAGACATTTTTTGTTTAATTCTCAATACATGTATTGAACATATAGATGAATAATTTATGATAGTTATAGATAAAATATAAATTTTGTACCATGCGGATCCTATCATGACGACAAATTTGACTAAAATATATTGTATGTCGTTTGGAACGGGACGTGATTGATATTGCTCATTAAATTATGTATGCATTATATTCTTGATGTAAAACACAATAGAAACATTTTATAAATAGTAACTCATGAAGATAATTACAGACAAATATAATAGATTTATTTATATACCGTTTTGCTCGGGTATAAATTCAAAACGAAATTTGTTAGCCGCCCATTTATTGCTACAGTCCAATAAGCTTTCATCTATACGTAGATGTCACTGTACAGTTGCAAAAAAACGGTGCTTCTGTCAAACAAAGTCAGAAACATTATTAAAGATTAATAAAATAATTTCAGTAGTGTCTAATATATTTTATTAATCTTTAACGAGAAAAAAAGATTTGTTTGAAAACAATGTAAGTACTATATTTTATTAATGAATTTTGTAATCGTTATTAACACATTTGTAATTGATTGTGGTTGTACTTTTGCAATTAACTTATGTTTTATGAGCACACGTACCTATTTTCTAAAAGCATGAAGGAATGAAGATGATCCCCTTATTTATTTTAATTTTATGCCTTTGCAGGCATTCACAGAGCACATCATGTTAAAATTCTATGGACCAAAATAACAAAAAATACGGATTTATAAATGGCAATGTTGACATTAATCAAGTATTAACAACTGACGGCAATGAAAAGAAAAAAGTAGCTCGTAGACGCTGGGCAATTTTGGCAAAGGCTTTGAAGGTCTGTTTAAAAATAATCAAACAAATAAATTACCTGTTCACATGTTCTTTTTTTTCTGTATTTAATTTTTACTAACGATGTCTTACACAGAGCCCGAGTGGAAGTGAACCATCTAGTCCTACAGATGAATGCTCCGTGCGACGGATTTCATCCTTCATGCTTTTAAAAACGCAAAAATTAGAGAATATTTTGCAAAGTATAGAAGATGTGCATATTATTGATAAGATTGAAAAGCGCACTTGGTATAAATATTGTATGAGTATTGATGATCGAGAGTATTTTGTTGTGGTTGGGCATAAAAAGCGCACTTTTTCTGCTGAAGATTTGATGGGTTTCAATAATACAGGAAATATTTGTATTTGGCCATCTGAAGAGACTTTAAGTTATTATATTGGGGCTAATTTATATCTTTTCCAAGATAAATCAGTTTTGGAATTGGGAGGTGGAATGTCTTGCCTGGCAGGTCTCTTCTGTGGTAAATATGCTTCAGCAAAAAATGTCACTTTAACAGATGGTAACAAAATATCTGTCGAAAATGTGCAAGTCAGTATGCATTCTAATAAATTTACATGTCCTGTTAACTGTCATGTGTTTAAATGGGGTGAAACGCAGACAGAGACAAAATATGATATCATACTAAGTGCTGATTGTTTATTTTTTGATGAGGCTCGATCAGATCTAATTGACACAATATGGGAAACTTTAGATGTAAATGGTCTAGGTCTTGTTATGGCACCCAACAGAGGTAACACTTTGCAAAATTTCATACAGCAATCAGAAAATAAGGGTTTCACTTGTAAAAAAATTGCCAATTATAACGAAACTGTATGGGAAAGGCATCTGAAATTATTAGAAAATAATGATTACGATGAGAACATTCATTATCCTATACTTATAGAATTGACCAAGCTATAAGTGTCCTTAGTACAATGACATCTAGTCTAAAAATTTCGTATTATTACATTATAAAATAACATAATATTCCTAATCTAGTCTAATGTGACCTACTTTTACCTTATCTGTGATAATCGATACCAATTTCCTTATTAATATAATGTATTACTATATTACTGATATATTATATGACGATGGGATATATGTATATTATACCTGTATATGTAGAATCTTTTTGCTCATATAATTAATATTTTTTAAAATTTGGATGAAAAACAGGGTGATTATTGTAATTATTAGAAAGTATTTATCATAGCAGTATTTCTTTTCATATAGGCTTTCCATTTGTGTTATATTTAAACTGGAAAGAATTGAGTTAATATGATAGTGGAAATAAAATATAATTTTTTTAAGATTTCTTTTCATCAATCAATACAATTTGCTCAATAATTTTTAATTTTAGAACAAAATTTATGGTACAAAAATCCTAGCATTCCATACCTTTGCAAGTTTGCTTGTAGATGATTATGAGAAAAGACATAGAACAAGTATGTTTGTTTTCCATAATTTTTAGTTTATATAGAGGTTTAAATAATATTCATTTTATCTCACCATATTATCAAATGTTTTGCTTTACTTTATAGTGAATAAAGGAATAATTGCTATTGCCTATATTACCTTGATTGACAATAGTATACAATTTTCTGAATAATTTGGTATACCTGAAAAGATTAAATAATTAATTATATTCGGTCAATTTGGCAATTGTTCAAAATATTGAACAAACTACAAAATAATAAATGATTAACTTTGTAAGTAATTAGTGATTTGAGGACAAAATTTCCAAATTTTTTTTTGGATCACCTGTGTGATAGATTGCAATACTTTCTAATTCTATGCTTAAAAATGTATGTATAAATTAGTTTTTATTACAAACGAAATTATTTGTTTAGAAACGCGTGTAGGTTATTTTTAAAAAAAGCGTAAAACGATTTTAAAAAATATATTTGTTCCAAACTCAATTCTTTTCGGTTTAAATGATTGAAAGAGGTCGCTAAAAATGTGTGTTTTCTAAAGTGTTTTATGCCTGAGTATTACTAATTGCCCTCGTATAATCTATTTCGATTATTTTTTTTTAATAGTAACCCTATGATTACTAAAGCATTCTGACTAAGTTGTGATATTTTAATCTTTTATTGAGCGTTAGGTAATTCATATTATTGTGTTCTGTGAGTGGAATATTTTATTTTGTCGTAAAAAAGTAATAATAAGAATTGGAATGTCGGAATTTCTAAATTAAGACTGTCATAAGCAAAATTAGTATTTTTTAGAAACGTGATATTAATTTATTAAAATTATTGCAATCTTAAATTTGTCATTGCTCTGCTTTTGTAAGTCGTTTCAAACTTATTTTTGGATGTAGGACTTTGAGTAAAATCTTTACTAATTCTCGATCAAGAAAAGCTTATACAGTAGTGGACAAAAGTTAAGCAGTTCTACGAAATATTCATATATTTCGTGAATGCTATGAACAGACAAGTAATGAACGCAAATAAGAAGGCTATTCTATCAATTTTGATAAGTTATAGTCTTAAAAAGAAATGTAGCTTTCACAATATAGTAAATAATGTGAAATTTATAAGTTAAGCAATTTTTAGTTTATTCCTAACAAGGAAAGTCAAATTCTCACCGTCCTGACATAGAATCCATCAAATTGTAAAGAATTTGTAAATTAATTTGTTGCCACTTTGATATGCTTCAAAAAACTTGACGGTGTTTTTATCCACCAATGTTTCAAATATTAAATTTGAATTCATCACTAAATAAAACTGTTTTCCAATATTGTAAGTACCACGACGCGTCCTCCTTCGCCAAATGTATTCTCGCTTTGTGGTTATGCAATATTAAAGACTTTTACGCTGGTCTTTTACTACAGAGCCTACCTACTACTAGACGTTTCACATGGTGCGTGTATTTACATTGTTCCATATAGTAGTTTTTATTTTTTGAGAATTTATCTATGGATTTAATTTATATTGGCGAAGAATTAATTGATCCTCTATAACTAGTTCTTCGCAGTCGTCCAAAGTAAAACTTAATGAAAACCGCAACACTACCTTGATGTCTGTATATCATATTCGATACTATAGACTTACGTACTTCAAAATTGTTATATATGCTTGTCAAATATCATTTTCGTATTTCTCAATAATTTGTAGTTTTAAATATATTGAATACACTTCTTGCGACATAATTATTAAGAATATTTTCAAATTCCTGGGGCAAATTTTGAACCTTATCGTAAATTAAGGAAAAAGCTCAGCACGCAAACAAAATTATACAGTTCCTGGTCGCAAAATTAATGTCACTTATTAATACCATGATTTTTTTGAAATACTGAACCAAATTAGGAAGTAACGCACAAAAATTTATTGAAAACTTTACCAAGATGATGCTTGAAACATTTTATTATTTGGTGAAGCTACTCTTTGCTTTATTTACAGCTCTTATTTTTTTTGCAAACTCTCGACCAAGCGATGATAGTTTCTTTGATTTTTAAATTGTTTTAAATATTAGCTATTAAGTCTTGTTTAGTATTGTTTCGTCTCGAATACACTAGTAATTTTAGAGTACCACACATTTTCTACAGCACTTAAATCTGGCCATGGTAGCGTTGGTACGTTTACTATTTCTAAAAAGTTTCTTTTACTAATTTGGCACTGTGACATGGGAGTATTATCGCACATAAATATGTTCATTAGGATTCAGATCAGCAACGTCCATATTTATATTGTTTTTTATTCATTGTTCATTCGCAAAATATGGAAGCCCTATACCTTCTGACATTATACACAATCAGATCAAGGATTTTAGCACACAGTCTTCATTAAAATATTCAGAGGCATGTCTTCTTATGAACCGAGCTCTTTCAAACACTTTTGTTTCGTCATAGAACGCAATTTAACAAAATAAGAGAATGTATCTAAAATTAATTCACTTCTCCAATCATCGATTGTGTAACTTTCGTTTTACCTACTGATAACACATTTTCTTCATTGAAACTGCCAATTTTGTTTTATTTTAACGGAAACCCACACTTTAACTCAAGTTAATAAAGACATCTACAAACCGTACGCTTGAATATTTGATGCCAGACAGCTAATTTGCTCCCACTGGACAATATTTCATTTTTATTACTATTTTTATGATACTATACACCGATCATTTCGACTGGTAGGTAGTACCCACTTTTTACCACAAAACGGTCTTCCAACAATTGTGGTGGGAAAATTATTTCTCGTTAAAATGGATCGTTTCTCAACTCATTATTAGGGCTGCCCAGAATCAATAGTAGGTGCCAAGTAATAAACGAATAAATATTCAAAACACATCCAATTATCGTATGACACTAAGTATATGGCTAGTGACTGTACAAATAGAAGTGTAGGGTATAAGATTGCATAACTTTTGTCATCTTAATTTTCACTTTCATTAAGAACATTTTTTTTATATGTTTGAATATATAAAATTATATTCTTCAATTATATTTTGATATTTTCATTACTTTTCTAAATAGGTATTATTTTTGCACAATAATAATTAACTTTTGTCTACATTACTATGCAATTTCATATTTAAAAATTATTATTAATATTTTTTCTTTTAATTAATATTTAAAAAGATATTATTTTTATATTTTCAATACGTTATGTTACTGGAAAGAAGTTCAAAATTATAAAATTTTCAGTCAGTACATATTTAACTATGTGTTTATTCATGAACTAAAAAAAATCATTTGATATTAATATCTCAATTTTTAACGGCTGTGACTGCCAAAAAGTATACCTGCTTCATAAAGACTGCGGAAGTTTTTAATTATCTTTTTTTTTAAAATAACATTTTTCACTATTTTATACGCGAATTTTATTGCAACAGTTTGTCCTCGAATAAGATTCGAATTACTAACCATGACACTGTTTTTAAATCATTTGAAGTACACAAAATTACGATAAGGGCATGCTCTCTCTTAGGAAATTTAAAGCATTTAAAATGATTCGCAATGTTACTCATTAATTAAGAAATTGTGATGCCGAATATCTTTTGTTTTTTAATTGATATAACCATAATTACTTATATAGGATTTGAGTAATATACAAAAAAATGATTTTTTGCATTTCGTAGATTAAATTAATTCCCTCATTTCAGAAGAGACTTTAACTCTATAATTACAAAAAATTAATTCTCCGAGGACTAAAATTTATTCTTCCGAGCACCACTGAATTAAAAATAAATAAATGTAGAATGTGTTAGCAAATAATTTTGTTAATGAAAGTCAATATTTTAGAATATAACATTTATCCAGAAATGATCGCGACCTCGACTCTTCGTAACTTATAAAACGTATTTCTTGGTTTGTTATGTCTTTATTATATATAATCTTCAAATGTCATTGAATGTCACTGAAAAGGACTTCCATCTATTCGCCTAGTCACCTGGCGAAGAGTTCAGGGACTTTCGAAAAAGTTACAATTAATTAAGGTAGTTTTTCAAAAGTATTTTTTCAATGGATTGTGTAATGCATCCATGGTTCCTTATTGGACAACAAAATTTTAGGTGTTGTGTGTCAACTTTTCGTAATGTTATGCATCCCTGTACAGTTTTATAAAAACGACTGGGCTATTCATTGAATTCGTAACGACAAATACCCAGTCAATAGTTTGTTATTTTATTATTAACCTAAGACAAAACTCCAAATCTCTACTATTATTAATTAATAATTCATCCAACTCATTTCTCCTATAGGCTCCCGCCACGCCCATGATCTGTGCGACCTAAAAATTAAACAAATTGTCAAAATCTGGTACTTCCGCGGTCGTGGTCCATACTATCTGCTTCCGGGCTTCTGGGCTGGAACCGCATTACTGAAACTGGTTTCAGAAACCAGTAGCAGTAGTTGAACCCTCAAGATGTCCCACACGAGTAGGTACGAAACGTTGGCAGTTATACCAGTGACGCGGTTTTAGCCCAGAAGTAAATTGTCAAAATATCTAGAAAAAATCTATTCCTATATAAATTAATCACTTTAAGCTTGGATTGGTCAACTTGTTCGGCAGTATGAACTTTTAAAGTCTTTTGGTACATCTGTACATTTTTCTTTTTAAAATATGTGGATAATTTAAGTTTATCAATATTATTTTGATCATTTTAACCATCGATTTAAAGATGGAATGAATTGTATATGGTATAGAAGTACGTACAATTTTACTTTTTTCATTCAAGTGTGCTAAAAATTCTCTTTGGTGTGATACTTTTTTTTTTTGATGGCAGCATTTTAGTCTTCATAAGATTACTCGTACACTTTTGTAAACTTTAAAGATAACAGTTTACTAACAACCTCTTTAACGGATTTATCGAAAATTCGTCCGTGCTATATTATTTTTGTAAATTCTCATTCACAAGAATATGTTTTCACAATGGCAACTATTAGTTTTTAATTTATTTAATCGTCGCTATAGTAAAATAATATCTGAGATATTGAAAATAGAATTACAAAACTTTATTAGCATTCATAGTATGTTCGTTTTAGAAAGAAGACTGCAGGTTCAATATCGAAGTGACTTCTTTTTAGATTATAACAAATTTGTCATAGGCCGAAGCAATTTGTTTTTTACGAAAGTAATATTGAAATTGTAGCAAAATAATAAACATTGTTTTTTAATTTTTAACTTTTAATTTACGGAGTGCAAAAAATAGTGTTAATACTACAGTACTGAAGTAATTTAAGTCTTTTAGTAATTACAGTGAAACCCGCTTATTGGAATACTCATATTGTCCGCCAAAATTATTCCAATAAGCGGATTATTCCATTATCCGTTTTTAACTTATTTTTTCTTATAACTAGTAAGTTAAGTATGTATATATACACACATACATACTCCGTATTCTTTATATCTACGATTTTATAACTATAAAATTGACTTCAGTATGATACTGTAAATTTATGTTGCGATTTTCATTAAATGTATTTAGGAATACATACAAAAGAAATAAAACACATTTCAACCTGTAATTTTATTTTGTTTTCTTGCTTTACACAAAATATTAGTGATTGGTTATCTAATGCATAAAAATGTGCAAAATTACAATCAGTTTTTGATTCTAACAAACGACGTATAGTGTCACTTCTTGAGATGATGGCGCGGTTGATGGAGTATCCTTTGAATATGTATTTTCACCTACAATTTTTTTGAAAGAAATTTGGGAACGACTTTTCCATCTGGTAAACCACCCATTTGTTGCTTGAAAATTTACACTACCCAGATTTTGTGCAATCTGTTCGGCTTTTTCCTTCAAAATGGGTCCTCTAAGTGGAACTTTACGCGCTCTTTTTTCCATCAACCAATGATTTAAAGCATTTTTTACGTTAGCATTCTTCCCGTTGCGTCTTCGTTTTTGTGCAGATTTAAAATTATCACGCCAATCTCTATAAATACTGTCTTTTCTTTTTAACAATTTACTCACCTGTGCTTGAGACACACGAAATTTTTTGGCAACATCTGACTGACAGCAAGTTGTTTCTTCTAAAAACTCAAGCAATTTTACTTTTTCCTTCAGAGCAAGGTCTTTTCTTTTCAAGTTTGTCGAAGAAGCTATTTTTTACCCATTTTCAATTGCAATGTCAAATAAACTGACCAGAAATATAAATTTCCTGCTTTTAAAACCTCCGAAAAATTTTTTGTTGTATGTATGTAATTCGCACAGAATTAGCCATTATCTAAATACTGTTTAAAATCACTTAGGTACAAGATTTTATTGCAATACGTAATTATCCGAATTATCTGTAATTATGTACACAATAGCTTTCTAAAAGTAAAGTAAATATTCATAGTAACTTTTGGTTTACATTCACCTTCAGTTAAGCAGGTAGAGAAATTTATTCTTTTATGAAGACAAAATCGCATTAATGTTCTCAGAAAAGCCATTCCTTTACCCAATATATTCTATTAAGAGATATTCTTATAACCGAATAATTTTGTTAATACTTAAAGGGAAATGGTTTTGTTCTTGATATTTTAATTCCTTTAACCGATATATTCTATTAAGAGGGTTTCCAATAAACGCGTTTCACTGTATTGCTTTTGGACTAAGTCCTCCAGCAACAAACTTTACTCGGGTCATTTCAGTCCTTTGTTATATAATATACCATTTAATGCTGATGTGCTTACAAAATATAGATCAATTCTAGGCGGCTGTAAATACTATTTTCTAAGCCAAAGAAGTTTACGGTGCAAAAATACTCGGATTGTTGACCACAGCAATTTTAAAAGTTAAAAATCGCTCAATTCGATTCTTATATTTTTCTAATGTAATTTAGAGCATTCTAAATAATTTAAAAACGCAAATAAAGTGATCAATAAATGCAGCTTTGAATCTCATCATCTTTTAAAAAGCAGAGAATAACTCATGGTGGGCAAGGGTTGAATTTTTTTAAGAATGACACATAGTAGTATTTGTAAATTTAGAAACGCAAGAAGCTCAATTATATAATTATTACTGCGTTGATCAGAATTTTCATTAAGCCGATTTGGCAACGTGGGTAGCGTAGGTTGAACGAGCTTATTGATTTTATTTTGAAATTCCGACAGTCCTCCTCAGATGCCATTTGCATATAAATTAAAGAGATGCTTGTTTTCTTTTGAACATTTGCATTTCTTTCCTTTGTAATTTAAATGTATTAATTGATTTATAAAATACAAATGCGAATATGATATTAAGGAAAATGAAAAAAATATATTTGGAGTGATTAAGTGTTTCAAAAGGTAATTCTTTCTTTAGTTTAAACAATAGAAACACAAAATCATATTATTTCAGACTGGAAACGTAAATTATCTCCGAAATTATAGAATGAAACGGACTGTATATGATATATTTAAGACCTGTTTATTATTACATATATACACCATGTGACATGTTGTCAATTTGATAAATATATTGTTGCACTTTGTTTAACTGAAGTGTCATACAAGCGTCATAACATGAAAATTATCTTTTTTTTTGTTATTTCTTGACATAGTATATTAATTATAACGAATATTTAAGTAAATTATAAATTTGTCCCCAAATCTTGATTCTAAAATTAAAATCAAATTAATTGCGAGATGCACATCCTTAACAGAGAATTAAATTTTTGTAAAGTATGAATAAAATTTGTATACTTTATAGTGCTAATTTATTTAAAAGTTCGTTATTGCAGATGTATGTGGAATCTATTTCAGTCAATGTTTTTGTAACATTCTCATTGCTTTCAATTATGTAAACTGTGCATATATTTCTCGTTTCGTGCGCTATCTATGCGCGTTTTTAAAACTACTTTTTCAGATATTTGAAATTATAATGCCCTAGCAATGAAGTTGCAAATATAGCAGATAAGAGATCAGAAATTAACTATACACTTTTATTTATTGGCAAATTTTTAACACAATATTAGACTGTGTGCTTATTGGAATTTTTATAAATTTTATTTAAGAAAAAGTTAATTAAGATATAAATATGAATGGGCATATTCACAAAGTAACTTTCCTTTGATTATTAAAAAACCAAAATAAAATTATTCTTCTTTACGCAATGCAATTTTTAATTTCATTAAAGCTAAGAACTATACATTGTGCAACTTAATTCGGTTACTTTTTTTTGTAAAAAAAATGCCTTTAGTTTATAATCAAAATGAATGAACATATTATTCACTACAACTTTTCCCCATCTTTCGGACAATTGATGGATTCCTTCCCAAAAGAACCGTTCATCCTTTGGGGCTAAGAACGAACTAAGCCAATTTTTGATTCCTTCAACTGAAGTGAAGCGTATTCCAATAAGGGCATTCTGCATCGATCGAAATAAATATTCAGAAGGGGCAGTGTCTGGGCTATAAGGTGGGTGTGGTAAAACTTCCCAGCCGCTGTTTTCCAAATAGTTTTTAACTGGCCGAACGTTGTCATGATGGAATATTATAAACTCATGTCTGGTCGCATATTCTGGTCGTTTTTCGGCGATTGCTCTCTTCAAACGAATTAATTGTTGTCTGTACACCTCGCCCGTAATAGAATCACCAGGTTTTAACAGCTCATAATGGATAACACCCGTCGAACCCCACCAAATAGACAGCATTACCTTGGCACCATGACTATTTGGCTTCATCACCAGTAATGATTCAATGCAAAAACGACTTCTTTTTATGGCAGCATTTGCGACATGCAAAATCGTCTTTCAACGTCTCTTGGCTTCAATTCGTGTGGTACACAATTTCCTTGCTTTTGGATGAATCCCAATGCTTTTAAACGTTTTGAAATGGCTTGGTGAGTTACTCCCAACGTTTTGCAAGTTTTTCTTGCGTTTGACATGAATCTTCATCCAGTAATGTCTCCGCTTTAAGCTTCTTTTTCTAATGCAAAAATAAATGAGTATTATTTAACACTAAATCTTGAATATAGTGGAAAGATCGATTTGCTCCCAATTAAATACGTGGATGAGATATTTTTTTCAATGCGACGTATTTGTTGGATTTTGACTCCGGACATAAATTTAACGAGTAAAATTCTTTGTACCAGTACATACTGTACATACTTTAGGAATGAATATAGATTTTCGAACACCTTGTTGGTTAGCAGTGGTACTCATTTCTACTTCATGGACTTTTGATGCGAATCAGAAATTGCCCGTTATATATATTAAGAGCGTTTTATGCAGTACTGAACAGTTTCCTTTTTTGCTCATCGATAAGAACCTTTGGCAATGTTGTAAGAACTTGTGCTAATGTTGACGATTACATTGAAAATCATTTATTCTTACATGATTTATTCTTGAGCGAAGATTATGTTATGCGCACTTTCTTGGCCAAATTTATTTTTCGTATCTATCTTCAATCTATCACCAAATTCTTTACAGCACTTCCTACGAGGCATACTGGAAACTAAGGACCGATTAATTCTCAAAAATTGCGTTTTTTATTGTTTGATAGTGAAAAAGATATGTTACGTGTATAATAAACTATTTTTCCATGTAGTCGCGCCCTACTCAATGCACTTTTGATAACTAGTTTTCTTACACCCTTTTTGAAAAAGTTTGTCACCATCTCCCTTTTACACTTCTCTACAGTTTTCTTCACTTCCATAGTGTTTTCTGAATAGAATCTCTTCCATTGAAATGAACAAATGATAATTGGATGGCGCCAAATTAGGATTGCACGGTAGACGGGTCAGGATATCTCATCCAAATAACTGCAGAAGTTCGGTTGTGAACCGAGCGGTATGGGAAAGAGCGTTGTCGTGAAGAAAGCTGGCTCCAGAATCGCAGAATTCCTTTATTTTAAAACACTCGACGCAGTTTTGTTAGGGATTAGAATGATCAAAGTAATCCTCCTTTCATCCCAGAAGACAAGCCAGGCCGACTGAACTGTTTTGATATTCTTTTTGCTAGCATAGAGCGTGTATGACGTCATTACGTGTACTGGTGTTTTGTTTTAGGCGTCTAATTAGCAATCTATATTTCATCTGGTCACAATTGACTTGGGAGATACTTTATCTTTCTCTGGAAACATTGCAAGAATTCTCTAGCGGTGGTAGTTCGTTTGTTTTTTGATCTGGATCATCTCGCACAAAGCTTTCGATGACCCAATTTTTATTGATTGCTATACCTTGTCTCAGAATAAGAAGAAGTGATTCAAATATTGCGTTAAAATAGTACATATTTTTAAGAGATTTCATTGGTTCTTGAATAGGCAAGTTTAATATGGATAAATGAATACCAGATGTCCGCTATTTTTCATAACCTGTAAACGTTTAATTACATTTTTGCATTGTTTTATTTTAATAATATTTAATCTTAATTTTGGATAAGTTGTACATATTAATCCAAAAAGAAACATTTGTACAATCATACTTCCATTACAATGAATTTTTCTCATATTTTTATATAATAAAGAAAGAGATTAATATTGTTAACAAACTACTACATGCACAAATATTTATGTTTCATATGTTCCGCGTTTTAGCGGGATATTTGAATCACTCCTTATTCTGAGACAAGGTATATATGAAGCCAACTTCAAGAAGTTTCATAATAACTTGATGAAGTTGATCCAAGATTAAGCGCCAATTTCCACAGATGATTTTTTTTCTCGCAAATTGCTACTCAAAATGGAAAGGCTACCACTCAGCTGTTCATCATAAATATACACTCTTCTTTCCTTAAATTCATGAATCGATTTCTTCACTTTACCCGCGTCCATTACATCTTCACTATACACGGAAATAAATTCTCGATAAATTTCAGCAGCTTTAAGATATTTTTAGAAAAGAATAAAAAAACGAAATGAACTTCAATGAGAATTACTGTGTTGGTGTAACCGTCTTGTCCTAGTTGTGCAAACTTTGCCACTACGATTTTCCTCTGACATGCAATGAGAAACGGTTCTTGGTTTTTGAATATGCCTCGTATATATATATATCGATTTAAAATTTCTTTATTCAGGAAGTTGATATATCAAGTATATACAATGATAAAATAACACGTATTGGTTTGTTTCAAAATGATGAATATTCGGAAAGGCATGCATTCGCAAAATCGCAATCGTAGCGTATATAAATACATAGTGGAATTTAACTCTTTAAGTGTATCTTTTTTAGCCGCTTTTGTTAGAGCATATTGAAAAGCAAATTTAAAAAAATATGTTTATGTTTAATGTGAAAAATAAAATTTGATACGTTTCTAGCGTAACTAAAGTTTAAAAAAAAATAAATTCATTAATTTTTAATTTTACGTTTCTTGCAATGTATGAGGCGCACGTTTCTTGTGTTTGTTAAGGCAACCCGTCACTGGTATTATTTTGATTTTCTAATATTCTTGATAATATAATTAATTATTAAAAAATATATTTAAAATACTTCGAGCATGTGTATAAAAAAATTTCTGATTTCTAATGTTACATCTGTTTTTGTACCATCTGGTTGTCCATATTATTATATAAATAATAGAGTCATTATTAATTATGAATTGTGTGTTGTATACATTTATTAGTAGCTTCTATTTGTGCTAGCATGTATAGAAACTATCAAAAATTTGTTCAAATCATGTTTGACGTTAAATTGTGTAACATCGAAGTTAATGTGAATTGTACGTGAAGCACTCTCTATATTAAAGCTCTGTGTACTGTTATAACTTATATTATGCCTATGTATACACAAACACATACATACATGCATACATATATATACATACAATACAATACAACAAACATTCAAAAATATCAATAACTAAAATTTTGTAATAGATATAATAGGCACTGCGAGCCTTCGGTCAGTAGAGGAAAGCAAGACGTTTTGCAGATAATGAATAAGTACTTACCCTTTCAAGCAGCGGTTTAAGTATGTAGATGCATAAAGTGGATAAGATCGGTTAAATATTTGTAACATCATATTATTATTAGTTCTGCATATTCAGTTAATTACATGTAATGTTTTAGGAGATCCGGAAGTGTCACATTCTCATATCGGTCATATACGAACAAAAAAAAAGAAAATTTTTAAATTTATTATTGTTATTATTTCCCCGTGCAAATCTTTAACATTTTTTGCGCTAGCTTTTTAGTTAAAACGTTTACACGTTTCTGAAAATATTATTTTTTAATATTTTTTATGGGGTTTATTATTTTTATATTATCAGTAGTCAATTCACATTAGTTCTAAATTATAAACCGCATATTACTAATGTGAATTGACTATTGATAACACAAAAATAATAACAAATCTAAAAATAATATTAAAAAAGTAATATTTTCGAAATTGTGTAAACCTTTTAATTAAAAAGCTACTTCAAAAAATGTTAACGGTTCGCATGGAAAATTATAATAAATTTAATGGAAAGTGAAAACCACTTCTCGGAGGCGTCCGCTGCTGGATCGAACGCTCGTAGCATCAACTCTAGATATAGTGTAGTACACATATTTACAGTGATATAAATAAAAAAAATTGCCGTCTTTTCTATCTATAAAATTAAAGAAAAAAAGGTAAAACTCTGGGGCCACTTAAAATATTGTTGAGTCGATAAACTGCTTCTTACTGTTGATAGATGAACTAGAATTGGTACATAGTATTTACATATACATATATATGAAATCTGTAGTGCGTTAGTAAGGGTTTGCTTTTTGTGATCGAAACTGGTGGGACATCTAAATGTGCGCTTATTCAGATCGACGGTCAATTAGCTTTAAATGGACTTAGCGATCATATCACGGCTGTTATTCGACCCTGTCTTATAAACTCGAATTGCTATTTCATTATTTAGTAGATAGCCAAAGATATGTAGTTTTATATTTTGTTTACATACATTGCTGGTTTTAATTGTGAAAAGCAAGCCTTGATCACTATTGGCGACTTAATAAGTTACAGTTATCAACTGTTTTTGTTTTTTAAGCAAAATTTTATCGGCATGCGTAATATATATTGTTTGCGTTGTCCTCGTGTTTTTTAAATAAACAGAAATAGTTACATATTGTTTAGTAGCATGTTACTAATTTCTTTAAAAAAGGTATAGACAAAAAAGGAAATCATAGTACAAAACAATGAAAAAACAAAAAGAATATTTTCTCGGAATATTTTTTGAGAACAATGAAAAAGATTGAAACTGAAAAAAGCGACACAAGAGTTTCAAAAATTGACGAAATCGTAGGAAAACGTTATGGACGTCCGGGTACTCAACTGCTTGAAATTTAATACTTACCAGCCAGTCACAAAACTCTTTGTACAACCCGTGAATAGTGAATATCATCTAATATGAATATATAACTATGAAACATATTTATCTCCGTTTAACAACGTTAAAATATTCTAAAAACATCTAGCAATATGAAAACTGTTACTATTTGTAACTATAAAAGAATCTGTTAAATATTTTACCATCGAATATCACAAAATTTTTTGTACACTTCATTCTATCATAAATTCCTAACGAATTCGATAAATTTTCTTCAACGTATTTGTGAAAAATAAGTATTTCATGCACTTAAGAAGTTGAGTTCTAAAAGTAAACATGTCTTGTAATATGTATGTATTAGTTCTACGGTGTAAAGTGTATTAAAAAAATTCAAAATTGCCGTAACTGTTGAAACTGCTCCGACCAAAGGGCGTCCAGAGATCTAAATAGACGCCACGAGTTCTGACATTAGAAAGTTTATCATAATAATCCTGAAAATGTTTGATAAAAGCAGGCGAAACGTCAGCAAAAGAAGTGGCTAAGGTTTGAACTCAGGAAGTTTATAAAGCGTATCAACGTGTAGTGTTAACAAAAGTATATTAAAAATCTAATAATGTTAAAAATTAGGTTGAGTTGGGCACGTCTCCAGTTCAATAGTTTTTTTGTGTATTTCACATACTTCACTACTTCAACTGAATTATTCTTTAAGGAAATTTCTATGTGAAAATATATTTTCTCTGAATATTATTTGGGAACAATGAAAAAGATTGAAATTGAAAAAAGCGGCACAAGAATTTCAAAACTTGACGAAATCATAGGAAAATGTAATGGAAATCTGGCTACTCAACTGCTTGAAATTTAATACTTATTTTTAGTGTACCCAGCCAGTCACAAAAGTCTTTGTACACCCCGTGAATGATAAATATCAAATATGAATGTCTGACTATGATAGATATTTATCTCCATTTAACAACGTAAAAACATTCTAAAAATGTCTAATAGCAATATGAAAACTGTTATTATTTATAATTATAAAAGAATCTGTTAAATATTTTAACATCGAATGTCACAAAATTTTTTACACTTCATTTTATACGATACTTCACTCTGAGCCATAAACCATAAAATTGTAACGAATTCTGTAAATCTTAAATAAGCATTTCATGCACTTACGAAGTTGAGTTGTCAAAATTAATATGTCTTGATATATGTATCAGTTCTACGATGTAGGGTGTATTAAAAAAAATTCAAAATGCGGATCAATGTGTAGTGTTAACAAAAGTATATTAAAAATGTAATAATGTTAATAACTAGGTTGAGTTGGGAACGTCTGTAGTTCAGAAATAGTTTTTTTTGTATGATATTTCACATACTTCACTACTTCAACTGAATTATTCTTTAAGTAAATTTCTATGTGAAAATATATTTTATTCAGAAATATTTTAGGATTTTGTGGTATTCCTTAGCACATGTGAACCGTATTGAAATAATTAACATATTCATAAGTCAGACATTTGGTTCAAGTATTTATTTTATGAATTTCTTTATGTCTGTACACGTTTCTATCGTAAAAAAATATTTGGGAACAATAACAGATCTTTATCCGAATCCTACATGTATTGCTCAAACGTTGGTTATATTTCGCTTTTTTGTTTTTTTAATTTTCTAAATTACTAATCAAGTTTATATACGCTATGTTATTAAAGCAAAAGAATATTTGAAACAGTATAGAAAACATATTAGAAGTGCTCATTTAAAAATAGCTGATAGATCTGAAACAATTTAAGTCGTCAGACGCGCACGCTATTGTAGAAAGCATATCTTTTTCAAAATAAGTAGTCACTTTACAAAATTTCACAATGGTGAAACAGTTGTTATTAAGAATTATGTGTGCGCACATTATATTTACATAAAATACGGCTTTGTTTAGTTTGAATTATTTTCAAATTACGACCACGCATTAAAAACACAAAGCGGGGCGCGATTTCTATTGTTAATTTAAAATTTCGGTCGGGCCGTTTTTATGTGTCGGACAGAATGTGTAAACATCATTAAAACAGCACGCTAGATCTGGCCAGTTAGTGTCCAATGTACGCATATCATTTGATATTGTTTCTTTAACACAATGCGGTCAAACATTCTCGAGTACATATGTATGTTATGTACGTGGCATATTCAAAAATATGGATTTCGAATGTTTAATAGATGTCTGCCTCTTAAGTTTAAAATATTTAAAACAAAAATTCATTATTGACTTGATTGAATTGTTTTCATTCTTTTGTTTAGTTTTTGGATAATAATAGAAGTATAACGTCTTATCTTTAATTATAAGAAATTTCATGAACTTTGAATATTATTTACTCTTCTTAGACCTTTCTGTAATGTTTAACTTTTAGTTTGGTGAATAACTTTTATATAAACCTTCGTATTTATTCTGTGATCTATCGAATTTTGTCTTTCATTATTTGAATATGTAAAGTTTTGTAGTTATTCGAAATTCTTGTTTCTCTAGGGAGAGAGAAGCGTGTTAGATTATCGGCCAATAGCTGGATGACAAAAAGGAGAGAAAGGTTTTGGAATTTTTAATAACTTTCTTTGGATAGACCGCTTTGAGAAATTTCTCTTTGTATTTTAGCTTTTTTAAATTGCATTCTTCCACCTCCTATCATTGTTTTAACAATGGGATATATAATTATTTTACATTGACACCTGACGTTTAATCTAAAGATGTCTTTTCCCAACATTTTAGAATTGTAAACTCCGTTTTAAATTTTCACATAAATATTTGTATATAATATTTTCATTAACACACAACATAAACTTAACATTTTTACTATATGAAAATGACAGATTTATATTTGAAATTCCAATATTTTAATATTGCACTAACACGATTATGAAGAAATAAATTTTAATTAATTGAATGCTACAAATGTTCTGGTGTAATAATAGAGGCTTCGCGACTTCTGTTAAAAGAAATATTTTTAATATTATTTAATTTGGTATTTTACTCTTGAGATGGATTTGAAGTTATCGGAATATATAATTGAATATAACGTAAGTCCGGTGAATATGGTGAATGCTCTATAATTTCCCTCAAAACTTGTCAATCTTTGTTTGGACGTCAAAACAATATATGATTTAGTTTCGTGTTGGCGAAGGATCCTTCACATCTACCAATGTTAGCCCCTTTTAAAATATTGCATGTTTTAGTTTATGTAGCTGAGCATAGTATATATTTGGAATGACCTTTTGACCATACACGGGAGCAACTCGTAAATTTTCAGCGCCCCTTCAAACATTCTTTCAAGATGTAAATCTATTATAACGATTGCTCCCTCTTAATATTAATATAAACCAGCCATTTTGCGTCCTTTGCTACTTCACATTTCAGAAGCACCAACAATTTCGATTTTGGCGGTGGCTTAGTTTTCATTACCTGGTCCAAGAAGTTTCTTTGGATAATTTGTAGAGTACCCAAACACAGGCTCTAATCTGTCACATCAAATTTTTTCAATTATCTTGCAATAGTTGAATAGTCGGTCTCAAAACGATGTGAAATCTCTCGTGTTGTTAAATGGTCATCTGGTTTAATTCCGGCGAAGACTTGGCTATTGTAGATAGACAACCGATTTCGTAAAAAAATGACAAACTGTTGGCAATGCCCATATTTCATGCTAAGCTGTTATTTTTTTGTTTTTCCTCAACAAAAATAATAATATGTGTTGAAATAATAAATTATATTATAATTTACCATGTATGCATATTTATTTCATATTGTCAAATAAAATAATATAAAATGATGATACGTCCATCTCTCGAATAGGTGCGAGAACACTTACACATTATGCAGAATATCTGCTGACATTGCAGTCACATGTGCATATAAGTGGCAAGTGATTACGACTATCGTTTCACTCAATTCCAGAGTTCATTAGGTAGTCTTGGCTTTGGTCGGCAGTAGTTTTTTCATTAATTACGTTGTATATTTGGCAGTTGCTGCTGGCATGCACGTCGACAAAGTGATATAATTGCTTTTACTTCTAACCGAGAAATTGATGTATAGTTCTTTCCCATTACTTTACACACTACATTATTATCGTTTCTATAATGATACGCATTAGGAGCGTGGAACTGTCGAACAAAGCTAAGATTTCCTGACGAGCTTTGAAATTAAGCGAAACGATCGTAGTGGTCAGTACTTTGTTTGGCAGTAATTATAATAATATAAACGTTTATTCAAAATTTGTCTTTCCATAATATCTAGTTGGAAATTCTTCTTCTGGATTATAAAATTATTTAGATCGAGACTAACAGAAGGCCGTTTATGTGAGATGATGGAATCCGACATGTTCTCTTAAGTCGTTTTTATCTTGTACGAGCAATGAATTCTGTTAGAAACTCTGTAGTTTTTATGAAGTAATATTTTGTCTAACAATTTTATAGCAAACTCTAATATTTGATACATTTTTAGGTATATTTTAATTATCTTTTTAGTAAGAAATAATGTAAGAAATTTAATAAATGTTTTTTCAATAAGATCACGCTAAATATTTGGAATGAGTGATGATCCTTCCTTTGCCAACCTAGCAATGTATTTCATCATTTCTGTTTGTTGTATATATACATACCAAGCTAACAATGAATTTTTCTCTATTTTCTATCTTACATGAATCGTTTATCCAACGTGTCTTCTATATATAGCTCCAAATCATATAGTAGAATGGACGGGAGTCTCTCTTCCTTGAAAACTCCGTTTTTTTTATTCTTAAATTTCCTAAAATGTATGCGCTTATTTAAAACAGACATGTCAATTATTAAGTGATATATATCCTAATTAGGTGGCTTAACCTTTCATTCATACCGTATTCTATTTTGTGACAGTATGTATGAAAGTACCAGGTATATTAACATTAAATATAATTTAAATGCATATATATTTTTTGAATAGGCCACGTATATATTACACAACTCGTTCATTGCAGCACGATTGATATGTTAAACGTGAACTACTTTAAATAATAAACAATATAAATTATTTTCTGTATGTATCAGTTCGGTTTTGTTTACTTATGGGCTTTGTGCGAACCACGACGGATAATTTGTTTGGATTTCCATCAATTTCATTGTGGAAATACCTAAAGTACATTTATTATTTCTCCGAAAATGTAAACGCTGCCCTCGCGCGAATGTTAATTTTCTTTTTAACAGTGGGGAAATAGTTTATGTATCGAATGTCTTTCTTTGTGTTTTTTCTTTTTTTTTTTAGATACCGTGAATTGTTTACTGTAGTACCCTTATATATTTCTCCTGCTTAATTTCTAACAGTCAAAAAAAGTTTAGTTAAAGGTTTGTTAATGTGATGTTTGCTCAGAAAATTTTTAAATGAATTTTTAAAAACTATGAGTTGTTACAATTACAGTTTTGCTGTCTTTGCCACAAGGTATATCCATTTAATATTGTAGCAAAAATAGTGCAGTATTGTATAATTATTGTAAATAACACGAATGATGTTTGAGAAAATATTTTTTTGCAATTATCAATATTAATATCAGAATATTTTTCTCTACTTAAAACATAGAATTTTCCATTCTTTAAAGAATATTACGAACAAGTTAAATGAAAAAGATCATTTTTTGATGAAAGAGATTATAAATTAATATTTAATTCAAAAGGAAAGTTTTAATTTGTAATTTTCAATATTTCAACAATCCGATATGGAGACTAGAGGATTTACATTGCAAACAATTAGTATGATATTATCAACACAGATATTTTTTAAAAAATTTTATACAAGTTGTAACAATGCCATAATTTGTTTATTTGGTATAAAGTGAACACTGTTAAAAAAGTTGATGTACATTATAGAGTAGTTAATATAGATTATTCATTAATTCAGAGTGAAGAGTATTACGAGATTTTTTTATTAATAAAATACTTTTCGCAGAAGGACTTGGTTTTGAGTTGCTTAAATGTAAAACAAAATAAAAACTAGGTAATTTTGATGAAGCCTGTAGTTGATTAACTTAATCACTGGAGGTGGTATATAACCTCTTTCCACATTAATTTTTGTATTCTCCATATGTATTTCGACAACTAAGTGGTCATCATCAGCAGATAATTAAACAGTGTCACACCCGGAAACCTACGGCGAAAAATACCTGTACGAAAAGAAATTCCGCACACGATCTGTACCGTTGACAGCCAAAACGCACAGTGTGCTGATGATGACAACTTAGTTGTCGAAATACGTATACAAAATACGAAAATTAATGTGGAAAGGGGTTTTATATATATTAACCTTCAGTGATTAAGAAAAGTAAAAGCTACTCATTTTTTAGTATCACACTTCTAAGTACTTTTAAAGAATTTTACATACATAAAAATTTGAAAAGTGCTATGATTAACTAATTCTAGCACGTCTTCGGTGTTCCCTGGTGACCATTTTTCTTTGATGTTAAAAATTAACTGACTTAATTCGGTGTCAAAATTGTATTGAAAATAAATGAGACATATCTTCGGCTCCGACTTTGATTGAAACTTTTTGGGTAAAATTATCTGTTTTTTTACACCTACTTCAAGGATAACAGTTTTTATCAAATTTTTTTTCCGTGTACTACTATTATATATCTTCGAATAAAAACTAGTCAAGAGAAGATCGTATATTACTTGTGTTATAGTTATTATAATCATGATTTCTTCTTCTTCTTCTGAGAAATACAAGTTTTAAGAACGTCTATTCAGGTATTTTTTACATAGTATTTGTAGAATTTTTGAAGATATATGTCAGAATGTTCACTTTCTGCCTGAAAAGAAGAAGAGTAAATTTTCAGTTACATACCTTAAAGATTAATTTTATTTCTCACAAATTATTTGAAGATGTTATTGGAAATAAATTGTTGAGATTACAAATACTATAATTTATACTAGAAATTATAAGTAATGCAAAACGGAATGTATGTCTGTAATGTTACTTTCAATTTAACTGTATTATTTTTTAATATTTGTTTTCTTTATTTATACACTAAGCGTCTACATCTTGTTTTGTAGAATTAAAAACTTGAACAATTATTACACTCCAATGCATAGTACATATACAAAATTATAGTCGCGTGATAATTAAAGTGAACTTCGTACGTATTGTTCTGAATAAATTAAATGTTGACTATCGAGTAATTCTAATGGCGTCACTGCATTTATTTATTTCAAAAAAAGGTAGATGTGTTTGAAATATTGATTTAAAATATTACTTGCGCATGAAATAAACACGTCAAAATATTCCAAAATATTTTTCGTAATCATTTATTATTTGTGTTAAAAAACTAGCTCACACAATCTCAGCATTCCTTCCGATAATATTTCCATTTCTTTTAAATTATTATACCAGTTGCAATCAGTTTTATAATTGTAATGAATAAAAAAAGAAAAGCATCAAAAATCGAAACTCCTTTATTAGTATCTCAAATTATATTAAAGAAGTTGAAAACATTTCATTGATTTTGATGGAACCTGTGGTTGATAAACTTAATCACTAAGGTTGATATATAACCCCTTTTCACATTAATTTTCGTAATTCTGTATACGTATTTCGACAACTAAGTTGTCATCATCAGAAGATAAATTAAGCAGTGTTGTACCTGGAGCACTACCGCAATAAATACCCGTACGAAACAATTAATTCCACACACGATCCGTACTGCTGAAAGCTAGCTGAAGTGTGCGTCTTGACTTTCAGCGGTACGGATCGTGTGCGGAATTAATTGTTTCGTACGGGTATTTATTGCCGTAGTTCTCCAGGTGCAACACTGCTTAATTTATCTGCTGATGATGACAACTTAGTTGTCGAAATACGTATAAAGAATTACGAAAATTAATGTGGAAAGGGGTTATATATCAACCTCAGTGATTAAATTTCATACTATTACTATAATTAATCCTCTTTTTTTCCATTAAATATTATGTTCTCCTCTTAACTTCTTGGCTGGAATTGCTCCCCGAACATTACCACTGCTATCTACATCTCGTCTTCAATCTCGTCATTTTCCGTTATTGTACCAAGAAAAAAAGTTTCCCAATCGACAGAAGCATCGAAAATACCGCATGCTATTGAGGATGAAAAGTCGACAGCAGTGGAGGTGTCGAGAACGTAGTTCAATTGCGAAAAGAAAAAAAAAGAAGAGAATATAGACTTGTTTAACTACTGAAGAATTGTATTTTGTAACATGTTACAAGAATTATATATTATAAAGTTTTTTTGATTGTTAGAATTAAGTTTAGAATTCAATAAATCAGTATTTATAATATGGCACATTGAAATAAATTTGGCGTTAATTTGGCTGTGGACCTAGAAACGTAGGTCGTAGCTGTATTCGTAATTAATTCAAATTTACACGAATATGCAATTTTACTTTCCTCCTGTATATTCCTATTCCATTTCAGATGTTAAAGTTCATATATTTTTACCATAACATTTCTATGTGTGTATAAAACCGACTCGATTGAAATAAATTCATCCATTCCCTTGCTTTAATATTATTATGTATTCGGTATAGCACATCCATTATGTATACTCATGAATATATTATATATCGTATATACATACTACCTAACCAGTATTCTGTATTGTAATCTCTTTTTTCTTGTGATTTATTGTGACCTTACTTTTAATTTTTCTCTTAGGCGAATATTATTGTATTGTATTATATTATACAAAAACAAAATGGATTGTTATTGAAAATTATTATTAAAGTCGTTCCATTGAATGTGTTGCCTTTATTTGTTCTCTATACATGTCTCTGTAGTACCTCTTTTCTTAGGGCCGATTATTGGAAGTCCCAGGCCAGGAAGTATTGCGATTTTTGCAAATGCTGGATAGCCGATAATAAGCCGGTAAGTATTCATTAATAAATACAATTTTCAAAATATATCTGTATGCATAATAATACGAAAAATAAAAATGCAATTACTTGTATCTAATACAGTATTTTACGATTGTAAAATTATTAAAACTTGCAGATTGGTAAGTAGTTTAAAAAAGTTTTCGTTAATCATCGTCACGTCTTTTAATCTACCCATCCCTTGGCTTATGTCCAGTTATTAGCACGTATAAACTCTGTCATATACTATAAGCATACATTATGTACCACGAATCACAACCTGTTATTATTCCGTTGTAAACTCATAAATACTTTACAATATAGTAATATTATATTCTCATCGTTATCAACTTTGCAAACACTGTAACTGGACTAAATTAAAAGAACTTCGAGATAGGGATAACAATAATACGTGGGATGTCTTTTAAGTTTCGCATAGTGGGACATAGAAGGCGCCACTAATCAAACGTCAGTACTAAAAATTAATCTCCATCTTTAGTTAACCTAAATCCAAAGCTTCAGTGCGTCACGTGTAGTGTTGTAGCCACAACGAACTGTTGATGTTGGCAAGTTAGTTGAAAAATGGAATTAAATCTAATTTTCAAAGACTATTATTTCAATAAGAATGCTTCGCCGAGTTGGTTTCTGTTTACGGTAATGAAGCACCACATCAGTGGTTGCATAAAGAATTGTGTGTAAAAAATTGGATGCCGCATCTGTTGACCGAAAAACAGAAAGCAGCTACGATGAATTGGTGTCAAAAAACTCTAGATCGCTTCAACGCCGGAAACTCTAAAAACGTGTACAACATTGTCAGTTGTGATTAATCTTGAATTTTACTCATACGAGCCAGAAAATGAACGCCAGTCGTCTGTTTGGGCGTTTCAAAGTGAAGAAACCTGACAAAAGTCGTCCGTTCTCGAAGTGTCTTTAAAAAGATGGTGGCGACATTCGCCTCGAAAGTAGGTCATGTAGCAACAATTCCTCCGATTACTACCGATTGGTATACAACCATTTGTTTCCCGCAAGTCATCGCTGATCGAATCATCCACCACCAAGACAATACGCACATTGCACGTAAGACAATTGAATTTTTAACACAACAAAATTGTTGAACCATCCTCCGTACAGTCCGGACCTAAGCACCTACGATTTCTTTATCTTACTGAAAATCAAGAACGGACTGCGTTGTCAAAGGTTCCGGTCGTCAAAAGAAGCAGTCGATGTCTTCAAAAACGCAATTTTGACTATACCAACAAACGAGTGGAACAACTGCTTCCAGAGTTGGTTCGAGCGCATGCAAAAGTGTATTAACCTTAGTGGAGAATACTTCAAAAAACAATGAAGTTTTTAAAAGTTTTCTACTGTTTCATGCCAGTTGTAGTATGCGCAAAACAAGTAGTACTACAACTTGTCAACAAAGCCGGACTATCTGATCCTTTTCGTAGTAGTTTGATTAACTACGCTTTATTTGGCAATTAGCCGTATTTATATGCACACCCCGCTGTTTGCGTGATTAGCAGACGTACTGTTGAATGGCGGTGAAAGCGATATAAGTGCTTTTACTTCAATAGAAATAAACTTACAGTTCTCTCACTATTTTACATATACAATTATAATTGTCTTAATAAGTCCACTTTCTTTTTTGTACCAAGGAATATTTCAATAATTATAATAAATAATAGATTCTCATTTTTGTCAAATGTTCGTTCGTTAAGCCAATTTAGACTACATATTATAAACATGAATTGTATAGTAAGAATTGATGCACACTGAACATGAATCTCGCAGAAAATGGAACCTCTCTATATACAGTACTGTACGAAAGAAAAAAACAAACAATATTTTCCAAAACTTATTTACTAAAACGTTTTTACTAATAATTATTGGGTTAATTTAATTTATAATACTTAATACATCTTTCCAAGAACGATTCACTTATTGGTAGAAATATAATCACTGGAAATTTCCAAGTTTATAACATCATACCGCTTAGGGGTGAGATCGACCGCCTGATAAGAGGATTAATGTAATAAATTTTATTGCACCACAATACTCTGCAATAAAATTTCAAGGTGGAGTTATTTATCTATAAGATGTTGTTTTTAATTCAGTGGTAGAAACAATACAGAGCGGTTCTACAATAGAATTTATTTAGATTCTTAAAAAACGCGCCTACGAGTGAAATTTTCATTTTAAGAAAAAATCGTGAGCTGCAAATTGTCAAAGTAGACAGAAAATGCCTAGAATAGCATTACTAGACAGAAATAAAATTACTGTTTTACACCAATGGGATTATAGTCAAGTGAAAATATAAAAGATAGTGAAATGTTCCGGGTTGCCGTGCAACAAGCAATAGAAAGAATGACTGAAACCGATAGTGTAAGTGATAGACCAAAGAGTGGACGTCCAAAAAAGCTCAGTAAAGCTGATGCACAGATTTAAAATTTAGTTCCTTAAGAAATCGTAAGAAAGTTGGTGTAGAACTAGCTCAAGATCTTGCGCGAACATCTGGTACTCCGCTACATTCTTCAACAGTAAGGCGATACTTGCTCAGATCAAGCTTAAGGGGATGTGTAGCCGTGAGAAAATCCTTACTGCGACGAAGTAATAGAGGGAAAGGATTAAAATATGCCAGAGACCACGAAACGGGGATATAATAAGTGGCGACAAGTACTATCTACTGACGAATCTAAATATTAATTATTTGGAACGAACAGATGTCAGTATGTTAGACGACGCCCTGGTGAATCGTTATTGGAACCATGTTTACACACTACCATGAAGCATGGAGGAAGCAATATCCAAGTTTGGGGTTGTATTTTGACAGCAAGTGTGGGTGAAATTGTAAAAATAGAGGGTAAATTAACTGGTGAAAAATACGGAACACTATTAGAAGAACCTGCCATATCATCAGGGTAGCGACTTATTGATAATAATTTCATTCTACAGCAAGATAATGATCCCAAGCATATCTCAGAACTTGTGAAAACTTACTTAATACAGCAGGAAGCAAATGGGGTATTGCAGACTATGATAGGGCCAACTCAAAGTCCAGACTTAAATATTATTGAGCATGTGTGGGATTATCTTGACAGAAACAAAGTGTAGGAGGGGGCCAAAGAACAAAAATGAACTGTGGAACATACTATAGGAACAGTGGTGCAATATTCCTGAAAATTTCATTAATTCATTCATGGAAAGCCTACTAAGAAGACGCAGGATACCCCAAAAAATAAAGGTGGTCATACAAAATATTGAAAATTTAAGTTGTTTATGTTTAAATATCGATCTGTTAGTTTTTATTCATTAAAAAAAATTCAGCTTGTGTAAGATTATTATTTATCCTTTTATAACAGTTTCTTGTAAAATTCAAGAAGGTGCTTCTTTCTTTTGCACAGTAATGTAATTCATTTGAAATATTGTACATACACTATCGCTCACGAATATTTGGTTAGCAAAGAAAATTTCGAAATACGGCTATGGAGAACAGTTGTGTTTTTAATTTAAAAATTGTATTACTTTATGGTGATCCTAAGCAAAACACTACTTATTTGGGCAAATCATAACAAGCATGTTGTATCATTTGCCCTTTTTATAGGGGACAATTTTATTTTAATGTTAGATATTAAACTCAACTACACGTAACAAGAATGGTTTTAAATTACTGGCATTCGATTGATACGAAGAATAGGTTTGTACCTTTAGAATTCAATCTTGAATAAGTTTTGTTGCTATGTTATTGCTAAATAGTTGTTCCCTCACTAAATTTTAATGGCACTGACATAGGTGGTGATGCAATAGAGTTCAAGGGAATCACTTTATATTACCATAAGTTAGTATTGATCTAGCGTTGCAACAATCAAATATTTCGACAGTAATTTTTGTAGTACATTAATTTTGAAGATTTTCGTTTGACTCTCATTTTAGTAGTAATTCCCTTCCACGTCATTACACCATTAAATGAATCCAACTTGATCCCTGAAGACAGGCCTTCAAAAAAAATCATAATTTCAGAATGAATTTCTTCTTCAATATAAAATTTTATACCTCGTAGATATTTCTTAAAATTTAATAGCCAGAAGTTCTACATTGTCAATTCCTATGAATAGGATGGATGTTCCAACACTTTCATACATTTATTCTTTAAAAAATAACTGCTAGAAAACATATTTACACGATGAAGTATTAAGTCGTGTATTTGAAAATCTTTAAGTACTTCTGTAAACCACTTAGTATCATACCATTGAGTATTTACTGTTTTCTGTTTTTCAAGTCTAACAGTCTTAGGTAATCTGGTACTTATAAAAGATAATTTTTCTCAGAAAAAAATAGAATCATTTAGGATCGAAATTGAAGTATGAATTTCGAAGTATGAAATGCAAATTATTGTATATGTGTGGATACATACGATTCATTGTTTAAGAAAATTCAATGATTTTTAACATAAAAAATTGACGTAAAATTAACTTCGTGACAACAAAGAAATATGGGTCACAACATCTAGTTTTTATAGCGATGATCTCACATACATACATGTTTTTTCGGACCAACGTTCTAGTCAACAGTTTTTATTATCAATCATAAAGTTGTCGTTATAAGTAATATACACAAATGTATGCCTGCACGGCAGATACATTCTTGATCTGACAAAAATAGAAAGAAAAAACCTTTTTAGTGACCAGCAGAATCGAGATCTTTTTATTATTTTTCAAATACTAATAAAAATTTTCGCTTTCCTTTAACATTGTTTTGGTGTAATTTTATGAGTAAGAAGCGAAAAAATGTGAATTTTATTATTTCGCCAGACGTCAAATGCCGACGAGTAAAAGTTAATAAAAAAATCTGGTTGAAATAAAGCAAAGACGCTCGTGTATTACATGTGGAAGTAGTATGGAAAATTAAAATCATACATACAAGAGCGATTCATCATACACATGCGTCAAAGAAGTCTTTGAAATTTAAAATTAACAGTG
This sequence comes from Dermolepida albohirtum, assembly GCA_031893035.1. NCBI lineage: Eukaryota > Metazoa > Arthropoda > Insecta > Coleoptera > Scarabaeidae > Dermolepida > Dermolepida albohirtum. The sequence goes on along the minus strand of JAVIWB010003578.1, from coordinate 312,378 downwards.
ATTTTATTACAGTACGGCAAAACTTCATACCAATTCGTTGCACTTAGAGATGATAAGGAGGAAAAGATAATATTTTTACGCAATAAATAAAATGTTAAAAGCCTCTGGTAATGCTTGAGTAAATATATTTATGCAGATAAAAACTCGATTTCTGTGTACATATGTACATATTTGTTATATCTGTTTCATTTTATTAATGAATCATACATAAATATGTAGTTTATCTTGGTTATTATATACATACATATTTTTTTCTTTAAACGTATACATTTTTAATACTTCTAGGCTTTTAACCCGATGTTGATTGAAATATCTAATTCCATCGATACTGTCATATCAGTAAAAGTTATTAATAAAATGTCCGATTACGTAAAGATACTTATGTATCACATGTGGATGTACATTACAGTGCAAAAGTTAAATACACAAAATAAGTGTGAATATTAAAAAGATCGGCAATTGCAAAAACATATATAATACTAAGAAGGGAAAGTTTTGCAATATAGCTTTGTATTTAACTTTTTCAAAGTAATTTCTTCTACACTCAATGCACCTCTCCATTCTCCGAAACCAATCTTTAAACCAGCTCTGCCAAGTTTCACTAGGGAGTAAAGCACATTCGTTGTTCCAAGCCCTCAAAAGATCCTCATCACTGGCAAACCGCCTCCCTTTTAGCTTCATTTTCACGTGCGGGAACAGTGTAAAGTCGCACGATCTGGACAGTAGGGAGGATACTTGAGAAGTTTCAGTCCTGTCGTGTCCAAATATTCGGTGCAGGCTTTGGTGTGATGAGCTGGAGCATTATCGTGATGGAGGAACCAGGTGTCCATTCTTGATTTGGCCGCAGATTCTTCATAGATCCAATAACTTTAGGCAGGCACTGTTCAGTATACCACTTAGCTGTGACCGTCTTTTGTGTGTCCAAAGGACGCGTTCCACAATTCCACTCGATTTGAAAAATAGAGCTATCGTTTTCTCCTTTACAAATCGGGATTTTCTGACAACTACGATGTGTCCTCATCATCAAACACCCAAACTTTGTTTTGAGCTTTGGTCCGCACATTGTAATAGTACAGCCAAGTCTCGTCACCTGTCACGATGTTGTTCATATACCGAGATTGTTCCTTTTTTTAACATCTCCCGGCACCAAGTCACACGTCGTGTCATCTACTCTTCAGTCAGTCGATGCGGCACCCAGAGAGAACAAAGTTTCTTCACGTGCAAATGATCATGCAGAATCGAACGAATTGCTGGTGCATTTAGGCCTGAAGTACCCTTTATCTGTTGGTAGATCACTCGCCTGTATTCGCCAAGCATTTTCCTCACAGTAGTAACGTTTTCCTCCGTAACTGATGTTCGTGGCCTTCCCGGCCTCTCGGCATCCTCCACAGTTAAATTTCCCCTTTGGAATTCTCTATACCACCTGAATATCGTTGTGCGATTTGGACAAATATCACCTAGTGAAAGAGTCATTTCTTCGAAGCACTGGTCTATGTTTAAACCGCGCACAAAATTATAACACAAAACTGCCCTTATCTCATTTCGTGACCACGATGCCATCGCAAGCATTTTGCACTCTCACTGCTAATGAATAACTGAGCCCATCGACATGGCGCGGCGGCTATTATACACATATGTACATGTCTCAACATGCAGCAACAAGCAGCTTCCTACTATTTATTGTTGCGTCATATTGCAAAACTTTCCTAGTACCCTTTGTAATATAGCAATAAAAATGCTGGATCTATTTTTATATAACGAACAAGATGATTTTAATTTATCAAATATTAATTAAATTTAGGAAGGCCATGCAATATTTTCTTTAGGATTTCGTTCTTGAGATAATTATCTTGTTGCAAAACGAAATGAGAAACAAATAATCTTGAGAATTAAGTAATAATCTTCTTTTGTCAACATCCCTAAACTATGACGTTATTATCCACACTAAGTCTCCAAAAGCAATCACATTGTCACTGCCACAGAGTCCATTGTTGACTACTAAAGACCTCAAAATTTTATTCGCTTGTTTTAGCATACTTTTTCAGTCATCAAATTAATTTTGGTGTCCTTTTATCCATGCTATGCATTTTACGTTACTAACTTTCCCAAGCTAAAGTGTTCATAGTTCCGTCCAATAGACAGATTACTATGATCTCGCGTTTATTTAACTGCTGAAATTGTGGAGCCGTTTTATATCTATTGGTCTTTTGCACGAGCTATTTAAACAATACATAGCATTCAATACTATTTTCTTCTCTAAAGTGATGCAACATTCACAATTTGATTTTAAAACATAATATGAACTTACATACGGAGTGTATAAGTTATACATTATATACTGTGAAAAAAAAAGAAACACCCAGTAAAAGTATATATTTTTAAACCAAATTTTGTACAAATGTTTACTGTGTTGAAAGCAATAAAGGGTAAAAAGACGTAGCAAGGAAGTGGTAAACCTTTGTGTCGGTCTTTACCTAACTCTGATAAAAAATTCGTTTTCTTTATTTTGAATCAGTTTACTTTGGCTATTTAATTGTAACAGTCTGTAGTTGTGAATTAGTGCATTAAAATGCCAAAAGTTCGGAAGCAACCAAATTATTGCCAGCTAAGCGGTTTTGAAAAGAACAGTTTCACTGGACTATATGATGTAGGTATTGCATTTTGTGATATCGCTGGGTGGATGTAAAGAAATGTTACTACAGTTATTCGTTATTGGAGAGATTAATCTCAGGAAGATAGGCAATATTATAAAAGAAGCTCTGGACGACTTAGAAAAAAACTACCGAATGAGAAGATGGAAGACTAAAAATTACTTGCCATTAGGGCTCGGCTTAGTACCTCGAGATCTCTGGGTGCCATATATTACCGTATTCGTTTATTTGGATTGATTTTCTGTGATCTAAGATTAGTGCTGCCTCTCGGTAGTCTGCATCATACCCCTTGATTAGAATGGTGTAATGTATGAGCAGATTGAGATGAAAAATGGACTAATATCGTTTTGAATTAAATTTCGTTAGTGTTTGTAGGTCCATAATTGTCGAGTCCAACATCGAAGAGTAGAAAGGCAGTTTTAAAATTTTTCCGTAGAACGTAAGACTGCCTTTACTAGAGGATTGATGGTTTGGGGTAGAATTAGCATAGGAAGTACACGTTTAGTCTTCCTTCAAGGTTGTTCGAGGGTATATTTACCAAGTTCTATAACTACACGCATTATCATACATTTAAGGACTAACTAATACCACACAACAGTAAGACAATGTCTGTTTTTATATTGCAGTTGTTATATACGATTCCTGATAGAGGCAACATCAATATTCACAATTATCCTGCGCGGTAGCTAAATTAATACAATTGATCGAAGGGTTGGTATGCTTCTTAACCCCCTAATGAATTTGTAACTGCTACTTAACTTATTCCTTACAAGTTGACTGGAATGAGCTTCCACAAGAGCTCATAGAACATCTTGTTAGAAGAATAGTAGACTGTATTTGTTTACGTGGGGTGGCAACTCATTAAATTTTCTCCATAAAGGGCACGAACCGTTTTGCAGGAAGCCGTTATGCACTTTCCCAGCTCCTCATTATGCATTAGGATGATGCAAAGAAAAAATCAGGCTGATGTGGTATGAAGGTCTAGGTAGTCATCTTTGTGTTCCTCTGTGGCCTATTCAGCGATTGTTATAACTTACGCTTAAGTGCTTCCACTTAACATAAATGCGTTTGCTCTGTTATTCTTCTATCTAAATGCAATATATTCTACTTCGGGTTGAGGTAGGATTTCGTCGTAAGTGAAATAGTGGCATGGACGAGAATGATATATTTACGAACTTTTTCTTATTCAACTACAGTAAAATTTTGATTCTTACTAGAATACTAAGATATTGATTTTGATTTGCTTCTAATATTCGATGTGTTGTAAAAAAGCTTTAAGAATATTTGCGAATTTTATTGGTTTTAATTCTATGCACTAATTTCAATGTTATTTTCGCAAGTTGACTGTACGCAGATTAATTCAAATTAATTTTATTCCTTCTAAACTTTGCATTGTACATCACTGCATGGTTATAATATGTAAATTAACCGTGCTGTTGTTATCATTACAACAGTGTCTTATATAAATTTTATGGCCATACATGGCAAACACAACACAAACTTGTTCGAATTGTGTATTTTATATGTAATGTAAATGATAGAATAAATCATTTTAGTTTCGTTAAAGTAGTTAATGTAAATACTTAACAATCTGCAACTAATATTGTAAGAAGCATAAGCGCAACATGTTATTCAAGTATAACTCAAGTAATTTCAAAATTGAAAAAAATTGTTTGACCGTGCAATACGAGGTGTGGCTATTGACGCTGTAAAATATTCTATTTTGATTCCATATATATCATCACCTTCAATATACACCCCTCCTCTATCCCAACAACGCTCCATGCGAATCTTCCATTGTTCGAAACAGTGCTGGAAGTCTTCTTCTGTCAGCACGCGTGCCGCTTTCGCTTTCACAGCTTCAACATACTCAAATTTTGTACCCTTCAATTCAGATTTTACCTTAGGAAACAGATAGAAGTCGAACGGCGCAAGATCCGGCGAATAAGCCGGATGGTCTAACACTGGGATGCTGTACTTGGCTAGAAACATCTTGACTGACAATACGGAATGAGCCGGTGTATTGTCTTGGTGGAGAACCCATGACTTCTATAATTCGAGTCGTTGTTTCCTTATTCTTTCACGGAGTTAAGCAAGAACGTGAAGGTAGTAATGTTGATTAATAGTTACACAACATTTTCCCGCGAAACAAAAAACAACTCTAATGCTAACGAAGGCTACGGCTATACTGATTTGTTTACAGAGGCAAAAGGCACTGCATTCGAAAGAGAAGGCTTCACAATAAATAGCTGTCAGTCGTTGGCGTTTGGCACATGCGCACTTCTTCTGTACCAGCGTCAGTCTCGTTATTTAATAGCCACACCTCGTATATTATTTAAACCTTTTATTTGACGTATTACTAACTCTATATATAATTATAATTTAAACGATTTTTTTTTATGTTTAAGAGTATAGAATTCCACGAGAAAGGCAGAAGACATCAAGATAATGTCGCGAAGAAATTGAAATATATCACTAAGAAAAGCAGAAGGGAAGAGAAGGAATCCCTGAAGACTGATTCAATTCTGAAGCAGATAGAATCAGCCGCCTTAGACGCTTATAGGAAAGACATCGAGAATAATGGCGATCTATCATCAATAGCAATAAATAAGACTATACAAGAAAAAAATTTAGTGGTAACTTCAAATTCCAAAAAGTTGTGGAATGAAGCAAAAGGCGAAGACGGACAGTCATACTATTGTAATATTTTAACAAACGGTATGACTTCTTGTGTATTAAAACTCCATAATAATGCTTGTATTCCTACGGATTTAACCGGTAGTTGTTTTAATAGTTGTTTTGTTGTTCATACAAGTTTCTTCAGGATTTCCTGCTAGTCTAATAGTAATAAGTTTACAATGTGAAGAACGAAATGTCAATTATTGTAACAATTATATACTCTAGAAGGAGATTAGATTATAATATATTATTTCTACTATATTTACTTAAATTATATGTTTTTAATGTTAATATATTACTTGATGCTCTTGTTTGCGACTACATTTATGTAGTTCTCTTGAAAATGTAAACTTTAGGTGATTTTCCGTTATCTTCCTCCACAAGGTAGGATATTACTGGGATTTCATATGGTTTGGTGAGATTTGTGGATTAGTCTCTCTCGGATTAGGGAAAAGAGGGAATCGAGCTTTATGTGGGGAGGGTCACGTTCCTGAAGAAAATTTGTATTTTAGCGATTGTCTGACCTTTAGAGACTCATCTTCAGTAGCACTCATGACCTGTCACACTTATCAGTACTTTGCAACACATACGATATTCTATTTTGGATACCTGCAACTTTGTAGAGCCCATTCAAATATTATTTACAAAGTAATAATATTGCAAGCCAGAAGTGTTTACTTCACCTTAACATGTTGCCCAAAATACTGTCTGAGAAGATTTTTCATGGTTTCCCTTTCCATTTTAGATAATTGCTGGCAGTCGATGATTTTAAGTTGCAGCACGAGTGCAATCGTAGGCCAATGCCCCCTGCATTAAGCTGTTAAGCGTTAAGCTGTTCACAGATCTGCAAGCATGGTTTACTTCCTTTGTCCTATTATTATTAATAATAATATAATGCAATAACGCTGCCCAAATGTATATTGTAACTTCTAGTTTGTATTTCCTTTGTTATTGTTTTTTGAATATTATTGAGTTTTTCTTCATCGTGATGTTTTCTGTTCTTTTTGATTTCAAGCTGTCTACAAGCTTAAAAAAATATTTATTTTGTTTCTTGTATTTCCCTAAAGGCTACCTTGTCGACAAAGTATTAGAGCAACTCTTGAACATTTTAAATGGAATTTAATTTAGGCTTTACGTCTTATTGAAATTTTAATAAAAGAGACGTATACACTTACAATACTATCATCAGGCTCAGATTTTTTAAGTACATTCCCATTCTATCTGCTTCCGGGCTGGAACCACGTCACTGGTATAACTGCCAACGTTTCGTACACACTCATATGGGACATCTTCAGGGCTCAACTACTGCTACTGTCTCAGTGCGACAGACAGTAGCAGTAGTTGAGGCCTGAAGATGTCCCATATGAGTGGGTACGAAACGTCGGCAGTTATACCAGTGACGCGGTTCCAGGCCGGAAGCCCAGAAGCAGATAGTATAGACCACGACCGTGGAAGTCTACGTACCAGATTATATTCCCATTTTAATTTTGCCTTAATAACTTAATAATTGTAATCATCGTCATCTTTATTTTCTGTTTTTACAGAATTATATTTTATTTTATGAAATATTGCTTCATAAAGTTTCTTTTGAAATAAAGAACACAATGAGAAAAAATGTTCTTTAATAACTAAAAAATTTTCAATAATTGATCATATTATTTTCTATATTTTTAACAGAATCAGTATGGGAACCACCGAAAGAAGGATTTGTTAGTCTAATCGAACAAAAGCAACAATTAGATGATGTAACACGGCAGCAATTAAAATTGGTAAACAAGCAAAGAATTATGGACGCAAGAGTGATGCAGGAAGAGATAAAGAGGCAAGAAGAAGAAGCCAGAGCGGCGGCCGCGAGAGAGAAAATGAAAGAGAGACGTGTAAGTCCGGAACCAACACCTACAGTTTCGGGCCCATTGTTAGAACCTGGAAAAACTGATCCGTATGGTAAATGGCAAACAGTTGAAACAAGGTAAATTAATTTTTATTAAAGAAAATTTGATTTTCATTGTTCTACTTTATTCTAATTTTAGTACGAAATCAATAGACTTACAGTTACCTAAACAAGACTATGAATACTATGAAGTGCCTTTAACTGAAGAATATGAACCTCCACCTCCTAAAGAATTTAAGGAAAAGACGGTGGAAACTTTGGGTGGTGGTAAAGCTACTTTTAAGAAAAGAAAATTTATGTCTGGGGCCAAGAAAAATACTAGACAGAGATGCGATGATGATTGAAAAGAAATTGCATTTAACATATTTAATTCTTTTAATATGTATAATATAATTTTACTTACTTAAGAATGTAAATAGAAAAAATGAATTTTAAAATACTACGCTTTATTCATATTTAGTGAAGCATTTATTAATTATTTCGCTGTTTTTTAATACCTGAAGTTATAAACGTCTGAGAAAAAAAATATTAAGACCCTGTTCACGACGCATTTCGAGTATATCAACTTTCATCAGTCAAACTTTAGTTTAAAAGTGTTCTGTATATATACGCACCGAGACAGCATGGCTGTCATTTGGTGTGACAAACACCAACTTTGTTTTCTCGAATAATTGAGGGCGATATAGGAAGGTATTATTTTTTCAATCTGAGTTTATGTTAACTCTTTGAAATTAATCTTAAAATCCAGTTTTATTTCACAACAGAAATAAAGGACTAGTTTATAAAAGAAATTGTGTTTTATTAATAATACAAATGTATGCAAAAAATAATATCTCTCCTCTAATCACAACTAATTATCGAAATTATCTTCTGTATCAGATGCGTACATGCGTACCAAACACATAGACACTACTAATGTGAAGGGAAGAAGCGAGAATGTATGGATCCGTCTTAGAAGGTAATATTGATATTTAGCAATGTGCGTGCATATACTAATAAAAATAAGAGTAATTAAGACTAAGACAAAAAATGTGATTATTTCACCAAAATAGATGAAATTTTGATAGAAAAGAGAAAGTATGATAATTGAACATGTGTAATCACCACAATAAATATAAATAAACAATGGAAATGGAATTGTCTTTGGCAAATGTTTCTGTGATTCTAATAAAATTAAAAAAATTCTACTCAGTTGTAGTATTCTTCTGCTTTTAGTGCGATAGAAATAGACACTAATCAAAGCAACATAGAAGTTAAGAGAAGGAATGATCGTTTTCGGCAAAAGCCAAGTCCAAAAATTCGCACAAAGATTTTGGAGATTTTGTGGATACCTATATTGATAAAAATGATTAATGATGAATTGGTGGTGTTGACTGAGATACTTGCAATAGTTCAGAGTACATGTTTAAGAACAGCTTCTATTCTTATAAAAATGAATTTGTTTATGTATGTTCAGCCAAAATGAAATATTAAAATTTACGCAATTATATATGGTCATAAATCTACCTTAACTTAAACAATGAAGAGTTTAATAGCAAATGTTTACGGTCCGAGAGCTTTTCTTCAGGCATACACCAGTATTACATTTTAATAATGACGTTAAACTTAAATCACCTCTATATGTGGTTGATAACACTCGTCTGTGACCCGGCAGGCATAATTATTTTTTTTTTAATTTCCCCCATAAACCAAAAAATTGGTTATAGAACAAGCTGAAAGTGATTTGCAGATATTTTGAATAAAATACTTCAAAAATGCAAATATTAACAAATTTAATAATAGATAAAGAAGTTTAAAAGATATTTTAAGTTGTCCATCTATAAAATTGGTATAAACCACAATAATAATTACAATAAGCATGCATTGTTTTCAAAAATCTAAAACATTGGATTATTAATATACAAATAGTGTAAGTGTACCACGGATTGATAAAGTTTGGGAGCCCCTGCTACATCGTATTTTACAATGCTCTATTTTATAGTTAAAAGATAGGAGTACACTGAAATTTTCAGCTTTACGTACAGAAAATATTGTGGATCTTGCACATACAGATAAGTAGGGTATGCTTTTTAATAAAATTTTAATTGCTGTCATTTATAAAACTGCACATTTGCGAATATTATTTACATCTTGCAAATAGTAATGAATATGGAATGATTTCACCATTATAAAAATTCAACCTAACTTAATATAGGACTTTAAATGAATCTCTGATTTTTATGGTAAAAGGTTACTGGAATATATCACAGAAAATCTAACTAAAGAGCATACTAAACGAGAAAACAGAACATTATGTAGAACTTCAAGTATATCAATGACCAATATAATTATTTTTCGAGTGACAGTAGAAGACATTTTTTATTTTTGCATATCACATTTTATAGGCAACCTATTAAACACCTTCATTACAATAATTTTAGTCGCACTTAATTTTTTTAGGGTCTCCAGGTCGTCTGTTAAAAAAGTATTTATTTATTTGACGAAAATTTGAGTGAATATAGTAACTTTGAGAAGCATCAGCTAGTATTCCATCTTTTTAATTACTATTTATTTAAATTTGAATACATTAATCAATGATTTTTTTCTAAATTGCACAATTTTTTGAATTCGATAAAGACGTGATAATGTATATCTATCTCAAATAAATTTGCTATAGGAAAATATCTAAAATAATATTCAGTTACATAACTCATTGTACTATATTCATTTTTATACTATATAGCCCATGACAAATAAATATTTAATATATATTTTAAAAACAGTATCACCATACCTAACAATAATCTTTAAATGTATGTTTTTGTTGTCATAATGATAAAATAAAACAATATATTTTACTATGTAGGTAAAAATGTCTTAAATTGTATTTTTAATTTCCCGAATTAAATTTTAATTTTAAAAGCCATATAAAATTGTACATCTGAGATTATTAACATGTAACCAAATTTTCGTTGAAAATACAACGCACCTACATATTTTAAATATAATGCCCTAATTTAAATGAGAAAACAAATTTCCTTAATTAATTCTACCCCAAATAAATAAACATGTTGACATTCCCTGGTAAACAGATCTGCCAACCGCACGAAATAAAAATAATGAATTCAGTCGCTTTGACACAGCTGTCAAGTGAGGGTGTTGTCTACTATTACAAAACTTTTTATTTGTATAAGGTGAAAAATAAATGCTAGTTCTAATGTGTTTGTAAGAGCCATACGATTATGGCATCATTATCCCTACCGAGGGTGTTTGTTCCGCGAAAAACAAGTCTCGACATAGAACGTGAAAATTTTGAAAAATCTCAGGTATGCGAGTATGTGAAATTTTAGGGTTAGAATTTTTTGCTTTCGCTTGTAAGATACTTTATACATTCTGTTTTAAGTATATCTCTATATTATAAAATGGTTTGTCTGCAAGTATTCAAAATAATGTATTTTGTTTAATGTTTTTGTAGAATACATTTGTAAACTAATACACAATTTTTCATTTTTATAATTAGTGTTCTAGTTCTCTTTGTTGTTTTCTTTATTGCATGTTTGTAAAGTGTTTTTTACTTTTATCTACTTTCAATATCAGATTAAGTAGGGAAAGCTTACAAGTATTTCTATGTAATATTAATTTTACACATCAGTATTGTGAATTTATTTGTGTGGGCTTGGTATTCCAGTGAGTCAGTATGTATAGTTTTGTTTACTTATGTTAAAAAAATTGCTAACAGGCTATAACCTTCTGCTTTGATAATTAATTTCACATCTGGTCAATTAAAATTATACATTTGCTTCCAAGTTAACCCGCTTCTATTTATGCTTAATTGCCTTCTCATATTTTACTTTAATAACACCCAGTTTTTTCTTTTGCAGACGAATTGCATGCATTGATTATATATACTAATTACTTACTATTTATGGATCATATTATTTAATATGGAACCCCTATCTGATAAATTTTTTTATAAATATGTGAGTATTATTTTGTGTATTGAACTGCTTTACTGAGAAAGTTAATATAATTTCAAAGATAGTCATGTCTTTTGAATTCTAAGAAGCACAAATATATATTTGTAACTTTGTAAAACGAACAGTTTGCATTTATGGTTTTAACTACCCCACTAGTTCAAATATCTTTCTAATAGGATATTAACTAAGTTATTCTCTGTTCTTCAGTTGAATTAATTTGAGTTGAATTAGTTTCTCTTTTTAAGTGTTTTTCAACAGATTTATTCGCTAATTCTCAGCAAAACGCGTTTTTGTAAGTTTAATTAAATAAGTTTGAAATAATGAGCTAATTTTCTTTCATTATCATTATCTTATTGACTTTAATAGATATCGCTAATTGTTTGTATGCAATAATTTTTATCAGATCTTATATATATATATATATATGTATAGTCCATTTTTTAAATATATAAATAGCCTAATAGCTTTCCTTATAGTTATTTTTAAAGGTATAAATCCTTTCTTCACAATCTCATAAATCAGTCATTTATGTAGACAGTATTAAAGAATTTTTTTCTGATATTTTCGAAAACAAGTGTATGTTTATGGAACAATAATAATATCGGAATGCTGTTGTAATATTAAAATTATCTTCACATATTATACAAGGACAAATCTTGTGCGTATATTCACTTTAAATAAACCCACCGGTATTACATTACACTTCCGTAATGTAAAACTAAGTAAAAAAGTATCCAGACAAGTTTCACCATTTGCGCTTTAAAAAAAATTGTAATAAATATCGTCTAACTTAAGTAATTTCGTCGCTTGTGACGAAATTTTAAATGTAATTTTAAAAATAGATCGTTTTTATTTAGTCTAGCACACCTTTGACGTCATTTGATTGTTTTGTGTAAATCTAGTACAGAAGATGCTAAAGTTTATACTTTTCTGTAAGTGCGAGATTAGATTAAAACGAAAAAAGATACTGGAATTTTTTAATTAGATAATTTTAGTAGCTGCTTAATTACTATTAAATGTCACTTGTATACAATTTACGCAATACTTTTTATGTTAGTTGAATATTAGACTAACAAAAACAAAGTTCTATACACAGTGAGTTAAGGTTTTTTAACCTCTAATGGTGATGCGTACACTGTCGCACATAAGTATTTGTTCACCTATAGTTAACCTATATAAATCCTAGAAATTCTAAAAAGGATTAAAAATACAACCATGCTCAAATGTATTAGACACCTTGCGAATTTATGTACATACATACATACATATATAGTTTATATAGTTTAGTCAAAAGAGAGGTGAGGAAAATAAAACTGTTGTGAAAATTATGTACAAAGTGTTATTTAGTAATATAGTACAATTTATCAATATTTTGTCGCTCCGCCCTTGGCCTTAATGACAGCTCGCACTCGTCGAGGCATACTTGCTACTAAATTGTAACACTCTGCCGGTGGTATTGCAGTTTTTGTTGATAATTCTGCTTTTGACAGGCATTTATGTTCTGTGATCTTAGTTTTTAAGATACGCCACAAATTTTCAATGGGCGACAAATCGGGACTTTGTGGCGGCCAATCCAATACCTCCACTGTGTTTTCGTCGAACCAACGCATTACAGCTCCCGATTTGTGGCAGGGCGCATTATCTTGCTGAAAAATGTATTGTGGAATATCCTGGTCGAATAGTTTTAGCACAGACGGTTCTAATACTTCCTCCAACATGGCTAAATAGCGTTGGCTATTCATCCGTCCATCGCACAGGTACACTTCTCCAACACCGTATGCAGACATACAACCCCAAACCATGATACTACCACCTCCAAATTTTACTGTGGGAATGATACATTGTGGTTCATAAGCTTCCCCTTGCCTACGCCGAACGTATAGCGTCCCAGGTAGTCCCCAAAGCTGCCAGGCAAAAGAAGAAAGTTAGCACTTAGACAGGATTAATTTTGTTTAATGTTACATGCAGACTGAATTGCATACAACGATAAGAATATTAGTCATGAAGATGTACTTACATACCTCGATATTCGATTCATCAGACCAAAGAATCTTCGACCACTTCTCGATTGTCCAATTTTCATGTTGTTTGGCCCATAAATACCGCTTCTTTTTATGAGCGTCAGTTAAAAGCGGTTTACATCGCGCTTTACGCCCTCGTAAACCAGCACGCTGGAGACGCCTTCTCACTGTTTGCGCAGAAACTGTTACGCGATAACGCTGTTTCAGCTCACTGGCGAGCTGTTTCGACGATTTTTTCCTATCACTGAGAGCCAGTCTTTGTAAAATTCTGTCTTCCCTAATCGAGGTACAGGGTTTTCTGTCACTTTTTGGTCTGTTAGCAAACGACCCACTCTCCTGATAGCGACTAATGGTTGTACGGACTGCACATCGCAAACATTTTTTTTTTGCAATTGCAGCTATTGATAACTTCTGGGAATGCAGTAGCACTATTTGGGCGCGTTCCCCTACCGACAACTCGCGTGTTTTAGGCATTTTTTTTCAACAAATAACTGACACAACGTGAAAAAATAGGATAATCTAATTGATCTCTACCACAAACTCACAAACGCACGTTGCTCACACACTGCTAGAATGACACTAAATTTCTAAAATCCACAATTTCCCCTTTCCACCTATTCTTTTCAATAGGGGATTAACTAGGGTATTCAAAAACGCATTTCTGTAAATACCATTAACTATTTTTACGGTTAATTTCCGTCAGACTTGGATAATATCGAGAATAAGGGTTTTTACCTGGGCATGGTTGTATGTATTAGGCAGACCTATAAAATTAAATAAAAGATGTTTCCTAAAATACTTAAATATACACTATCGCTCATAAGTATTTGGTCACCCTGATTTCATTACAGTTTCTATAGAAAAGTTGTAATTATAAAATTTATTTCTGTAGTAAGAAATAGTTTCATAGTATACATTAAAATCTTTAAAAGCTTATTCAAAAATAATTATGCGATTACCTTATTATTCACAATGAATAATGCCCTAATAAAACTCCAGGTAGAATAATTGCACTTAAGGGATTAGATCTCTCAATTCTTGGAAATTTTCGATTGTTATGGTTCTATTTTAAGGTAGGGTGTTATTGTAAACTATTAAGTATTTATACTTGGGTATTTTGACAAAATTGCAGTTACTTTTTGTGAGGTGTTCATAGTGATAACATCGTGTGTTTCGAAGAAGTTCAATCGGTTAGAAATGCCTAAAGGAAAAGAATTGAGTGTAGAAACACGATCGTTTGTAATCGCATACCATAAAACTGGCAAAAGCAACCTCGAAATTGCCACATAACTTAATCAGTCCACCGTGGGTTATATCATCAAAAACCACCGCGAATGTGGAAGTGTGTTGAGCAGAACGCGAAAAGGTGGACCAAGGGAAACAACTTCAGCAGAAGCTCTTGCAATGGTGGTAACAAGCAAGAGAAATAGACGAACAACAGCCCTAGAAATCAGCAGAAATGAATGCTGTTCGTCGAAAATCCATAAGTATTTCCACAGTTAAACGGCGATTAAAAGAAGTCGGTCTTCATGGACGAATTGCAATGCGGAAGCCGCTTCTACGCAAGCAAAACAAGCAAAAACATTTAAAGTGAGTACACGATTACCAAAATTGGACCATAGAAAACTGGAATAAAATGTTGTGGACCAATGAATCCAAATTCCAGGTTTTCGGTTCACGAAGACGTGTTTTCCTGAGGAGGTCTGTGGGTGAGCGTGCCCGGGAAGAATGCATAACTCCTACTATTAAGCACGATGGAGGTTCAGTTATGATATGGGCTGGCTTTTTTGGATTAAATGTTACCGATCTCGTAAAAATCGAAGGTATACTAAAAAAAGAATAGTATAAGCGCATATTAGAGGAAAACGGAATCCCCTCTGGAATTAAAATTTCGGGTCAGAATTTTATCTTCCAACAAGATAATGACTCGAAGCACACTTCCAAACTATGCCGGGAATATTTGCAGAAATTGGAGAACGAGGGAACTATAAACGTTATGGCGTGGCCTTCCCAGAGTCCCGATTTAAATCCCATCGAGTTGCTGTGGAAAGAACTTGGCCGAGAGGCGAGAAAATCGGCCCCCACATCTGCTGTTAATATGTGGAGGAATCTGCAATAGGCATGGGGTAAAATAAAACCTGAGACATTACGAAAATTAATCGAAAGAATGCCTCGATTGTGTGCTGCAGTGATTAAAAATAAACGAGAGCATATAGACGAGTCTAAAATCTCGATAAGTATATTATACAACAATTTATTTTAAATGTAAAAATATATATTTTTCATATATGTAAATAATAAAAAGATATTGCAATTTTGATTTTCAAACAAAATTTCTAACAAAATAATTACATTTTCGTAAGTTACATAATTGTCCCTATGTTGAATTACAATAGCAGACACTCGTCTATACTGTAACTTCACCAAAGCTTCAGCTTATATTTGCTGTAATGTTTCTCAGGGAAAAGTTTATTTTGCAACAGATCTTTGAAGGAATAACGTTGTTTTCGAAAACTTGTGTATAATCCTCCTTTATTTCAAATAAATTCTTCACAGAAGTGTCACACAAACAACGTCAATGTTAAACTATTGAAAACCTTGCCCCGCGTTCTGTTGAAAGCACCATGCAATCACCAGTCAGTTAACCCGTATACAAACACGTCTTCTTGATCTAAATCTTCAGATTTGTACTTATCTGTCCAAAGAATATTTTACCGTTCTGAAGTTTAATTTCTGTTATTGTGTAAATAATTATTTATTTCACTGTTTCTGTGCAGTTCAAACATTTCGTTTGTATTGCTTACGGAAAAGTAGTTTGTTGCAGTTATTTGTCCATACAATCCAGTTCTTTACAAGCTTGATTTCTTAGAAGTTCGGCTGTCGCCGCGAGCTGATTATATCTATAGCAATTTCTGGCGTCCTTCTCTTATTTCTTTTACTGGTTATTAAAAATTGATAGTCTTCTACAATCGTGCCTTTTAGCCGCTTTTTTTTGTAGGTTATTTTTTGTAAAATAATCTAATGAATATACGAATTTCAAATAATAGTTCAAATTCTTAAGCATTTAAGAAAGCATTTTCCCGATAAAATTTTATGTACAAATATTTACCGTGTGAAGATGACATAATAACTCATAAATAAGAGAAACAAATTTGAAAAACACTATAAATTCTGTGTTATTGCCATTGTTAAACATTAATCCTTTATCAAAACGTAAGTGTTTTGTGGGATTTCATATTTTATTTCTAATCCTACATTCGAAAATAACATTTTATGATTCTGTTATGAAGCGCCCCTAATTAATGATCTGCTAAAATTAATTGATATTTACATTCACCCTTTAATATAGTACTAATTTAATTGTCTGGTAAAAAAAAAATAAAATATCTAAGATATAGATGAAAGTCAGTGGATAAATTCTTATGAATTTGTAGTATATATAAGTGCAGTCAATTGTAAAAAGCGTCTACCTTAGATGTTCCACGCTGATTTTTAATATGTGACCATATTTGTAGGCGTTTTAATATATCGCGAGAGAATAAATAAGGAAGTATAGAACTCTACACAGTATATCAGTGTGAGGCAGATAAATTTATTTTGTAAGGTTTTGCAAGAGACTGGCGATGAAATCGTTTCAGAATGTTTTTGTATATGCAGTAGAAAAGGTCCCTTGCAAGCGAATGTGAGAAGTTCCTATCAATACTTTGCAAAATAAATTTGTCTGTCTCGCTTTGACATATTGCATAAATGTGATGCTTCTCGAATTGTTTGCCGGTACAATATAAAAACAGAAATACGTATTTAAAGAATTTTTATGATCTACTTTTTGTATGCACGTTCATGTACACGTTTTATTATATTGTGGTGTCGTTTTTACACTGTAGATGATTCAGGATTATGCAGTTCTAAGTGATATACAGCTAGGATCAAATAAATTGCTTTATTTTTATGACGTTCAACGATTTAGGAGTAATGTTCTTGGGTAGAGCCTCTTTCACGTTGCTGGAATGGAAACTTCTGAAAATACCCAAGTATAGTAAGGAATTTAGGGGAATGCCACCTTTAAGATATAATTGGAGTAGTATAAACTTGTAACAGTAGTTCCACACTTTAAAGTAAGTTGAATATGATGATGAGCTTGCGCAGTAATGTTCCTACGTAGAGACTCTTTCACGTTGTTTGAATGGTAACTTCTGAAAATACCCAAGAATAGCAAAGAATTTAGGGAACTACCGCCTTTATGATATAATTGGTCTAGCATAAACTTGTAACAGTAGTTTCACTCAGTGCACATTGGTCCATGGCTGTGAAAATTGTAAGTAGAAATGGAAACATTCAAAAGAGATCCTTGCTTGATTATGTAATGTATAATACAGTCGGAGGTGTGCACTATTATGGCGATTATATTAAATCGTTTGAACACTTAATTGAAGAAAGCGTTGTATAGATGTCATAAGAAGGAATGTCACATAAAGTGTATAGATATTCAAGTGGACAACAGTTCTAAAGCCGTCATTTGAGGCATATAAATTTTTATCAATTGTAAAAAAAATGCGGGCAACAAAAAAAAACAATTCTCTAACCATTACATTTTCCTCAAATAGGTAACTATATTTGAACCTAACCCTGTAAATCGTAGTTTCGAAAGCCATTAAGAGAATACCACTGCCAGTTGGAATGTGCGTATAACAAATGAATAAAGGTGCCGGTACGAAGAGATACTACTGTATATGTTTATAATGTGGATGCATTAATACTATAAATAGTTGTATTAACTTTTATTTACTTTACTTGTGCATAACTACATGTTTTGCTATAGAATATTAATAGAAGTTTACGGTAGTAAGAAAAACCGTTCTGAACTGTTATGCGAAAATAATAATAAATGTTCTGTATTGACAGCAAAGTGAAACACGTAGTCGTAAAAAATAACTGCTCGTGGAGATAAAATGATTGTTCAGTGAAACATCCATTTATACCGGCAATTACAATAAAAATGAATTAAATTTATCGGTAAGTCTATTAACTGCACGGACGATTGAAAGAAAATATTCTAGTAGCAAGAAGCCCGGAAAGATTATTATTATTGAGTACTATACCTTGTCTCAGAATAAGGAGTAATTCAAATATCCCGCTAAAACGCGGAACACAACTTAAATATGTAACTTACCATAAAAATGAAACATAAACAGTTGTGAATGTAATAGTTTCTCAACAATATTAATCTTTTTCTTTATTATATAAAAATAAATCCTAGAACCTGGGTGATCAGTCATTTTATTTTTGTACTTCAAAGTACAGATTTTATTAAGTTATACAGAAAAATATAGTAAAAAATGTAATTAAACGTTTACAGGTTATGGAAAATGGCGTATATCTGGCATTCATTTGTCCATATTAAACTTGCCCGTTCAAGAACCAATGAAATCTCTTTAAAATATATACTATTTTCGCGCAATATTTGAACCACTCCTTCTTATTCTGAGATAAGGTTTGCAAACCTAAGTTAAGGTTTGCAAATGAGCGTTTAAATTGGCGTCTATGTAGAAAAATATTCTTTGGACGGATCAACAGGTCGGCGTTTATATAACGGGTGTGGCAGAATAATGAGCGATTTTAAAAAGGCTGTAAAAAACAAGAAAAACAATATTTAGGAATAAATTCATTATTTTCTCAAAGAACATAAAAAAGCATTAATTATTTTATTTTTTAAAAATAACTCCGGAAAGATGACATCCGTTCAGGCGTACACATTCTTCAAATCGTGTCTTGAAGTTATTCATTACATTTTGCAGCATTGCTGGGGGAATATTTTCCACTTCCTGTCGGATCCGTTCTTTCAGGGCTTGAATTGTTTGTGGTGGGTTATCTTGAAACACTTTACTTTTTAAGTACCCCCACAAGAAAAAGTCGTACGGTGTGAGGTCCAGGTGATGTCCCCATTTCGAGAAATCACATGATTTGGAAATAATATGTTAACAATATTTATGCATACTCTGGCTATATGGGAGGTTGCTCCGTCTTGTTGAAAAAATGTTTCCTCGTTAACTTCGTAGCGTGAAACCTATGGTTCAAAAAAGTTTTCCAACATGTCGGCGTATCTTTGTGAGGTTACTGTCACAGCATTGATGAAGACATAGCGCACTACACACTAACTTTTGTGGAGTGAAGGGGTTCTTGATGCATTTGTCTAGGATTTACGTCACTACAGTATCTAAAGTTCTGCTTATTGACGTAACCGGACAAATGGAAATGGGCTTCGTCACTCATCCATAAGTTGTTTACAATATCCTCATGTTGATTAATTCAATCTGAAAACTCTTCACAGAATCGTTGTCGACTCACATAATCCGTGCCTTTAAGAGCCTGTACGATTTGGATTTTGTATGGATGAAGGTGGATGGTGTAATATTCATCTGACAGTTCGGTTTGAAATCCCAAGTGTAGTGCTATGCGGGCGAGCTGAACGACGCGGGCTTCGCTCAATAGCAGTTCTTACACGGTCGATATTCTCGAGCGTACGCACCGATTTTGGCCGACCAGGTTTCTTTTTTGTCGTTGACGAAGTTTCCTCAAAGTTCCTAACCCATTTTTTAATGGCACAGGCAGACGGCACTGGTTGATTGCGATTAATGTTAAAATGATTTCGAAAGGCACGACGCGCGAATATGTAAGAATTATCATTTTCATAAAACGCCTTAACAGCGTAGGCACGCTGTTGAGGGGTCCAAGTCTCCATTGTTACTAAATGCTAATATCAAGGAAACATGGCCGATAGCGTCCCTACCACCTCCGAATGACACGGCGCGAATCGCGGGCTTTTTAAAATCGCTCGTTATTCTGCCCCACCCTTTATTAGAAGATCTTGGTACACAGTGAAAACGGTGAAACACTGCAAGGCTAAAATCATGCTATGGAGTTTTTTGTATCATGTTGTAGGGCCATATTTTGGATGAAGGACATGACTCAACATGTCTAACAGATATATTGAAAAATATTACCGTATCCCTGTGCAGAATATGAATGCGCTTAAAATGGGTTCTAATGCATGATAATGAACCAAAATATACAAGTATAATTGTAAAGGTATTGCTTACAGGAGAAAAAAATCCTGGGTGACTAGCGCAATCATCTCCAGATCTTAAGCCTTTAGAAAATTTATGAACAGACTCGAAAATTGCTGTATCTAAAGATAAACCTATAAATGCATCCGATTTGTGAAGAATTATCCAAGAAATGTATGGCATCCTTGTCAAACCCTGTCACATTTGGAAGATTCTTTGCCACGAAGATGTGCAAGTGTCATAGCAAATAATGGATATTCTACAAAATATTAATTCTATTATATGTTTTTTTAAACAAAAAGCTAGTTATGATGATTTATAGTTTCTTTTTTGTTAATTATATAAAATCTACATGAAATTACCATTATTTTGAGATATTTTTCATATTTTATTTGTAATATATATTAAATTATATCTACAATATTTGATTTTTACTATTCGTAAGGTAATCTGATAATTAAGCAATTGCATCTAATAATTCAACATAGTTTTAATTTATTTATTACCACTTCTATTTATTTAACAGCGGCTGATGACAATATGTGTGAACTTATGTATTTTTAAAATTTGGAAGGTGATTGTATTTAATATTTCCTCTTATTTTACTATACCGTACTGGAGAATAAAAAAAGCATAGAACTCAAAACTAATTTATCTGCCTGGCTGTGATATATTGATGAAGTACCTCCAGCTGAGTGACTCTACTGGACTGGTCTGATATTTCAAAGTTAAAACGTTTGCAATTCCTTTAATATACTTTATTTCTTTAATAGACTTTATTCGGAAAGGCCTTTGGCCCTTAGATATACGTTCGCACGTTCAGCCATTTCAGCCTTCATAGCTTTATAAAGTTTGAACTAAAGAGGAGTACGATCACTGGAAATATATGCACCAGAAAATTCTGCACAATTTTTTAGAATTTTAGATTTCTTTAATGTGCTATGAACAGTGTCTGCTGGGAAAAAAAATTTAATAGGTCGTTTAGAAATAGTTTTAGTGGGGCCATATTTACTTAATCTGAAAGATTTAATGTCATCAGCAATAGGAATGTCAGATAACTTTCCAGGCGTACATCCTTAGAGTCTGATTTAGATTCACAGCTACCATGATGGCTTATCTGATGGTTCTTCGATGGTAGCTATTCACAGTAGCTAATACTTTCGCTTCTTCAAAGTTCACTTTATGTTCTTTCTCGTGAACATGTCCTGCAACTGTACCTGAACTGTTCTCCAGTACTCACCAGCTGGAGTTAATTTAAAATCAGTTTATAGTTTCTTAAAAATATTTGTCACTTTATTTCATTTTCCAGTGCATTTCTTTTGCATTAAAGCTATGTATGTATGTATAACTAACGAATTTTTATATTAGCCACATATAGTGGAAAATAAATATAAAAACAGTAATAAATGTGATACGTCTTTGGTTATGCAGTTACAGATAATTATAAAATTCTCTACTAAGGTTATTCCTCATGTAGTAGAGATTCTTACATCAGGATTTAGTTTTAAGTTTATTTTTTGCCATTAAGTGTACATATTGTATCTAAGAAGTAGTCACCTTAGTATACATTACATGTAACGAATATGATATAGTAGTATTTTGTATTCTTAAAATGTTTATTGTGCACATCTACTATTAATACAATTTATCCATATATGTAGATGCTAATATAACATCATTTTTGCCAAACTACAATGGGTTTCTTTTTAATATCAACGTCTTTATATCTTCCAACAGTTTAACGTCAATTACAGGATGTATTAGTTACTATGCCCATGCTCGTGGTACAACTTAAAATTTTTCACTGTCGGTTCTCACGAAAAACTTCCCCAGATAGCGGCCAACGGATTCCGAGACCTTCGCGTGTGATAAACCAGTAACTTATTGACCTATCAACCGGCGTTCTTAGGTTTCTTAAGTTTTCTTGAGTGTTTAAGAATCACAATGCGCTCGTGCTCCTGGAACGATTTAAGATCTTTTCCTGTTGGTATCCGTTTGAACGCAAAGGAAACCACGAAAGACCTTCCTGGACAGCGGTTTCCGGTTAAAACCCGAGACCCCGGCGTAATAAACTAGAAACTTATCATTGAGCTGTTTTGTATAATCGCACATTGCTTCACTGTTTCGGGTAAATTTTTTAATACAATTATCGAGAAAATTATGCTGTTCTTGTCATGATACAGTCGACAATTTTTTTGGTATTCTTTCGGTCTTTTTTCGATTAAAATAATCTGAAACATCTCTACGACGTTCAAATCTGGATTCTAGATCTGCCACATAATTGTTAATAAGATTTCTTCTATTTATTTTTGATTTAAATATTTTACTAATATGTAAGCATATTCATGATTGCGATATAAAATTATTGCCTGTTAAACGATGTCTAATAGGTGAAGTATTTTGCTCGTAACCGTAGTTTTTTTGCTGTGAGTTTGCCTTTATCTTTAACAATGATACAAATTATTTCTGTCCGAAATACCAAACCCGTGCTTCAAGTTACGTGTGGGCACAGTTCCAAGAGAGCTTCACTTGGTGGCTGTTGAGATCAAATCATTGAAAGTCTGGCCAGTCTTCAACTTCTTTCTGAGCATTATCCATCTAGTCTTGGTGACCTTTGGCATATTTTAATCCTTTTTCATTAATTTTTTAAAATTTTTTCTCAGAAGTGGTCTTCTGGCGACTATATATTCTGCTAAGACAGATTTCTCTAAAGATTCACTTATCCTTAGTGATTGAACTTTCCTGCAGCTTTCTTTAAAACTCACACTAGTCCCACACATAGTTTTTTCTATATCGTGGAGTAGTTATTTTTGAAAATTACGCATTAGTATCAGAATCTATTGCTTTTTAATAACTCGCTTGTTGCACAATTCTATTATTTATGTTTATGCGTTTAGCAAGCTCTCAATTAATGGTTTTCTGTTAATATGATGCATACTACTGTGGGCAAAAAATAGTAAGACTTTTTAATTTAAATTTCGCGCGAAAACCCATTCGTCGAAATATTTTTTTTCTAGGTTGGTATGACTGTAAGTGACATCTGTGCCAAATGTCACATCAAAATAATCATTAGTGTTTAGTATGTGCTTGTCTTTCTGAAGTACAAAAAGGGCATTCGGCGATTTTTACAATGAGTGAAATTATTCAACAAAGAAGTTCCATTAAATTTTGTGTACGGAATCAAATTTCTGGTGGCGAAACTTTCAGAATGTTGCAAAAGGCCTTCGGTGATTATTGTTTGTCTCGAGCAAGTGTTTTTGATTGGTACAAATTATTCAAAGAGGGTCGAGAACGCGTTGATGACGAACCACGTCCAGGACGGCCATCAACATCAACTGATGATCAACACGTCAATAGAATCAAGGAATTGGTGCTTGAGAATCGACGATTAACAGTCAGAGACCTTACTGGCATCGTTGGAATATTGGAAGGATCAGTGAAAACCATTTTGAAAGATCATTTGGGCCTAAGAAAAGTGAAAGCACGATTTGTTATAAAATCACTCAATTTTTTCCAAAAACAGCGTCGCGTTGACGTCTGTGAAACAATGCTTTCCGACTATTAAGACAAAATGAAAGGCATCATAACTGGAGATGAGACTTGGATCTACGCTTATGACCCGGAAACAGACGATCAATCGGCCGAATATCGTATCAAAGGTGAGCCGAAGCCCAAGAAACCACGTCAAAGCAAGTCAAAAATTAAGGTTATGTTGACAGTTTTCTTCGATTATCGAGGTGTGGTGCACTCCAAATTCCTTCCGACCGGCCAAACTGTCAACAAAGAATACTATTTGAGTGTTATGCGTCGTCACGATAATGCACCGTCGCATACAGCATTAATTCTTCGTGAGTTTTTCGCCAAATTTTCAACCAATATCGTGCCGCAACCACCGTATTCGCCTGATTTAGCTCCGTGTGACTTCTGGCTATTCAGCAAACTCAAACGACCGTTCCGGGGAAACCGTTTTGAGTCAATTGAAAACATTAAACGTGAATCGCTACGCGCATTGAAGGCTACTCCTGAAATTGACTTTAACAACTGTTTCGTGAATTGGAAGAAACGTTGGCACAAGTGTATTGGGGCCAGGGGGATTTCTTTGAGGGGGACGAAATAGATTTGGAAGAATAAATTAAGAATTTAAAAATTATGAACAAAGTCTTACTATTTTTTGCCCACAGTAGTATATATAAATGTATTATTAAAGAACAACCTGTATAAGTAATTCGAATTGTTTTATTTTCAACTTTAATTTAAAAAAACAATTTATTAAATATACAAATATTTATCTTGATAATTTACAATTCATGAAGGTTTATTCTCTACTCTCATTATAATTGACTTAAAAAATAATATTTCTAGAATCGCTTTATTTAAATTAAAGTTATGTACATACATAACTCACGTTCATCTTTCGCAGATTAAAATTTTATGGTATATGTTTCAATGCTGCTAAAAGCAATTTCTGCGAAAGCAACCCGAGCAAATCTATTAAATTAATGGAGGCATGGCTGCATTCAAATTAAATTACGGCATAAGCACATGAAAGACTGGAACACGCGAAGAATTTTTTTTGCGTCGCTGTAAATAATTATGGAAGGCTTATATAATAAAGGATTAATTATTGCCGATATTCATGAAAGTTCATCGTTATTATACATACTTAGAATTATTTACGATACACTGTAAAATGTATTTGGGAATTATAACACATTTTTAATTTAATAATAATCCACGTCTTAACATCTCTCAAAATCTTAACGCCAATTGCCAGACAGTATTAGCAGGTCATGAATAATTATTACGCTCGTCCCGTAAGATCTTTGGTTATTAGTATTTACATTAAACGAGAAAGAAAACCATGAAAAACTTTCCCGGACAGCGGCCATGAGATTCGATCTCTAAATCCTGGCGTGATAAGTCGGTAAATTACCACCGAGCTACCAGCAGACTTTTTTAAGTGTATGCAATTGTTAGAAGTTCGACAGTCGCAATTGGAATCAGGATGGATTTTAAAATCTCGTATACTAATTGCGAAACTTTCAAAATGTCAACAAAAGTAAAGTGAATAAGAAGAACATACTTGGCGTTCAAGTACCACATTTTTTTTGTCAAAAAATAGCATACCCAATCTTGGTACTGTAGAACGAACAACAGCCTTTGCTGCTTTGCTTTTTGTTTGCGCAAAATTATGCCTGACTTCAAAACACCCTGTTATTAGTAGTTTACGTAAGAATTTATAGAATATATTCCTCGTTAATAATGTCTTGAGATTTTAAAATAATATCGAACAATGTTTTGATTGTGTTCTTTTTCATTCGCAACTTCTTATTTTTCCTCTTCTAGAAATATCCATTTTATGGGTCATATTTTTTGTGGATCGTAAGTTTAGCGTGTATAAAGTGTTCTATGGCTTTGTTACTAACTTCTCGCTCTAACAGAAAAAGCAACATTGATTATTTCTCCTCGATACTGAAGGGTAGCTAAAGAAGTACGTATCACCAGATACGAGAAACGATTTGAAAATCGCATCAATCCGAAAGTGATTTGAATCATTGGCTTCTCTAAATAACTATCTGAAATGAAGCGTTCCTATCACTGTATTATCCTGGCGTTGAAAATAATAAGTAAATTACCAGTTACAATAATAGTTCCGTTAAAACGCAATGATCAGTTGTTTTTTCTTAATGTCGGTAAGATTTTTTGTAACTCCCAGACGTACAATCTGTTAAGTAAGAAAGAGACCGGCATAATTGAAATGTGGCAGGGATTGCAAGCAAAATTCTTAAACAAAATTAGGTAATGGAGATATTTTCCCGCGACCGTAACAACTCAGTTGTGGTTGACCTATTCTTCAGAAACAGTTTTTTAATTATGATTTAAGCGAACATAAAACGATTAGAAATTGATTGACGAAAGTACCAAAAATACTGAGAAATGCACCCGGAAAATATAAAAAAAGTTGGAAAGCATAGAATTATGTGCTTTTATAATGCTAAACTGAAAAATTCTAATTCTAATTTTTTGTAATGCAGAAAAGAACTCGCGATTTCATTCTATCCGGGAATGTGCTATCACCATTAGACTGCGGAGAGAGTGAATTCGAGTCCTTCTAATGTGTCACAAATTGCATTATGAAAACAGTTATTAAATGAAAAGCCACAGTAGGTTATTAATTGCTTCGTAAAAACGCATAATTATACGTTTTTACGAAGCTAAACTGAAAAATTCTAATTTTAATCGCTTTTTATCGCTTTTTCTTCGCTGGTCTAATGATTTCCTGCATGGTGAACAGCAATTTCTTCAAATAGAAAATTTTTCATAAATTTATGCAATGTACATATACACAATGTAAAAGGCGGTTAAAAGTCGGAGAGATTTGTTTAATAAATAGATGCGACCTTATTTCGAAACAAATACTGTCGATGATCTACTAAAACATGACATAGAAAGGAAAGCTACACCAAGGAAGGGCAAATAAGATTTGCAGATTTTGATTAGAAAGATTATTGACGAAGCTTCTTTTTGGGCGAATAGTACTATGAATCGTGCTTGGCTGGTCCCTATTAATAAAATTATTCGAAAAACTGTTAAACTCCCGGCAGAGTTACACTTTAGAAGCTACTTTAAATATGAATTCAGCAGCATGCATACATTTACTTACTGAGAATTTGCTCGCCAAAGAAATGGTAAAAACATACGAAAGGCATTAGAAAGAATGAAAGGTTAAAATTCTATCGATCTGTCACAGTCTTGAAGTATAAATTTTGCAGAAAGAAACTGATGACAGGCAAGCAATTATCTTGATATTTTGCTTAATTTGGCAATCATTGCTAGATGAATATACCGTAAATGAAATGGAAAGCATATCCCGAAGAAGTAACGCGGTAGTCGACGATTTGTAACAATATTTTACACTTCCATGTTGGTGTTCAACTTTTTAATAACAGTATATATTAACCTTATTCATTTACCTTTAATAATTATATTTTTATGTCTTGTTGGTCGTTATAATATACTTAGGACATTGGTTACGGTCTTTGTTTATTTAGTCACACGGTTCTTGCACAATTTCATAACGAACGTGAACTATTAGCTGTTGTTATTATATATTTTCTATGTACTGCAATATGTAATTTACATTTTATCGATCATTTACCGTATATACAGCGCCTGCAGACAATCCGTTAGTTCAAGCACACGATCTCTTCCTGCTGCATGTTGTTTAATCGCCCAACACGCTCGTGTTTATTATTACAATAATAAGGAAGCAAAAAATCTGATCTGTTTTACGACTTACGACGACTTCCGCTGACGCACCAGCGGTTCTTAAAATGTCCGTTGTTTGTATTCGATTTTTTTTGCTATTAGTACCTTAATTAATCACAATCTGAATTATCTCATTTTTTTCTCAACGCGTAAAGATTTTAAATCAACTTAATTACTTAAATGCTTTTGGGCAGATTAAAAATAATATATGTAAACCTTATAGAGCGCGTCTTACGTAAATTTGTCCCTGAGAAACTAGGATATAATTATGAATCATATGAATACATTGGAATATTTTAAAAAAATTCAGAACCACCTGTTTGAATAACAAATATCTACAGTGACTGAGTTACTTAATTTATTGGTGCATCATCAAATGTGGACTAATCATACTATTTTTTGTTTAGAACTGATTAATCATTATATGTTATCTAATTTTTTATTATATAAAGGTCTTAATCATGATAATTTTGTGAGGATTAAAACATGTGTAATCTTTATACAGGGTGTTTCTTTTAAGCTCATTCTCAAGAAACTGGAATATCAGGTTGTTCAATAAGTTTTGTCCTTCGTTAAGAAAAACACGATTTTATGGTTTAAAATATACTTTATTATTCAATATAATCTGCCTGAACTTAAATACACTTGTTTCAGTGATCTTCCAATTTTCTTCTTGAAGTGAGAGTCCAAAATATGCTTACACGGCTGCTATTATCTCTTCGTTTGATGAAAATCGTTTTTCACGCATGAATTTTTTGAGATGTGAGAACAGCCAGAAGTCACAGGGAGCTAAATCTGGCAAATAGGGTGGATGTTGCAACAACGTATTTTAATTCACCGATTTTTGCGATGGTTTTTTGAGCTATGTGAGAGGGTGCATTGTCCTGATGAGAAATAATTTTTTCTTCTGCAAACCAGGTTTTTTTCTTACGAAGTACCGGGTGTACATCACTCCTTAGCCTCTTATTTTGATTGAGAATCATGGTTGTAGACCCAAGTCTCATCCATAATGATGAAACGACGCACAAAATCGTTTTTATTCTTTCTAAAACACTTCAAATGTTGCTGAGAAAGTCGCATTAGAATGTATTTTTGTTACATTGTTAACTAATGCGGCACCCATTTTGCACACAGCTTTCTGAAACCCAAAGCTTCAACCAACATATTACTCATACTGCCTAATGAGATGCCTAGGGCTTCTACTAAATTTCTCAAGGTCTGTCGATGATCTTCAAAAACCGTATCTTGTAGTTATTTTTGTATAGGATTTCCAGTGTTGATGCACTTTTCAGATGTTCTTCACATGCACCGTCTTCAATATTTGTACGACCACGTTTAAATTCAGCAGGTGAAGGTGACGAGTCCCTACACACTTGTAACAATCTTCAATTTGTTTTGGTGCTACACCTTCAAAAAATAAAAATTTAATCACTGCACGATGTTCAATTTATTCCATTGCCAAAAAATACTGTGGCCCGTCAACTTTGAACACCTGTAAATATACAAGTGAGAAAATATAAAATGTGACAAATGCCAATTTTTACAGGATGCAGGTCTGTTTCGACAAAGGCGTGCGGGTTTTTTTTTCATTTTTTTTCATCTTTCATTTCCCATAATTCTGAGAATTTACATAATTCTATAAATGAAACTAAGAATAGACAGTAAAAAAGATTCAAAACCAATATATTATAATCGATGGACAAAAAAACTATTTTTTTTTGCAGTATTTTATTTTATGTATTGTCCATTTTTATCAACGATTTTTTGTCATTTTTTTACACAGCATCATGATTTGCATTCATAAAATTTCGATTATTTTTATATGGAAAGAAAACTGAATTATGCGTAATTCAACACCATTATAATTTTTTTTAATATTTGAAATATTAATCTGATGGTATGAGGTCAAGGCTATATAGCGAATAACACATCTCAGTCAAACTCGAGTAACTTGTCGAGTGTTCAAAATTATCCGTGTCTTTGCATTATCCTGATGGAACACGACTTGTTAATTCTGGTCATTTTTCTTGAATTATGGTGTACAGTCTTGTTACATCTGAATTAATCGATTGGTTACATGCTAAATTCTATCTCGTTACAAAATTAAACCATTTTCGCTAAGTCTCGTAAGCAAATCGCAGATGTTATGCTTCTTGTTAAGTAAATTTCTTTAAGTTTGTAGGGAATCTATTAATCGAGTATTCACAGTTACTGAGCTGCCAATCCGATACGTTAAACATTGAGGAGTGTTGTATTCACTCTATGTAATAAATATGACAACTTATTTAAAATTAAGTATCTTAAAATTTATTCAATAAGCTTCATTGTAAACGCTGAGATCATAAATGAAGAATTCCTATTGTTTGTATTTTTTTGCGCAAAAGGAGTAAGTTATGGTAAATTTCGGTATTCATGAGTAAGGTTGAACAATTCTCCCGATAATCAGCTATAGGAATCACTGGAGAGCGAATACGTGCTGGCATTGCAGATAGCTTGCATAATGTCAGTGATGCGAAAATGCCTTGTAAAGGTGGATTGTTAAGTGCAACGAGTGTAAATACATTTCTAAGTCGTTTGCCTTCGTTAGAATGTACAGAAACTATAATTAGCACATATCCAATCTTCTTGGCGGGGCTGTACGCTATTGCTAATCCGGAGGTTTGCTCAACATTATTTATGAGCTTCAGTTTATTATACTCAAATAAACGAAAACAAATAGTAGCTGATGTGAATTTCTAATTAGATGAATATTTATCAGATAATGTGTTTTACAGTTAAAAAATACTCGACTTGATTAATAGATATATAAATAAGATCGTAAATGTCATCCTTTATACTCTTTATATTAATTAATCGATTATCTTGTTACAGATAAGACAGGTTTATAAGTTTTGTTAAAATAAAATCTTACTGTCCACTAAAATTAAAGGATTTTAACATTTATGTTTTTATAATATTTTAAAATAGTTGATTATTAACTATCTGGGGTACCATAAGACTCACGTTTAGGCCCTCTCTTACTTGTACCGTTTTTTAACGATTGAGGTCTTTATCTTGTCCAGTACTGCCGCTGAAAGTCTGCTTGCTGGTAGAAACTTACGGTAAACATGCTCCAACCATAAAAACATGTGAAGCGTGGTTTCGACAATTCAAAAGTGTTGATTTCTAAGTGCAAAATAAAGAACGTTCTGGTAGACCGAAAAAGATTGGATGAAGACTCAATCCAATCTCAAAAACAATTGGCAGAAGCGTTAAATGTGGCCCAAGAAACGATTAAACGATTAGCGACCGATTACGAACACAAATCGTTTTGGTCGCAAGACAATGCTCTGTGTTTGGTGGGACCAGAGTGGCGTGGTGTATTAGGAGTTGTTGAAACAAATTATCAATTTGAGCCATGCATTGATAGAAAAATATCGAGAGAATAGGCTCGAAGACACGGTAGTGATTTTACACATCGATCTGCCGTCCGATACAGCAAAACCGGTCAAGGAAGCGTTGAAATCACTTGTATTGGACATAATATCACAACCCACCGTACTCTTCAGACCTTGCCCCGTCTGACTATCACCTTTTCGCATTAATGGAACACGCGGTTGGAGAGCAGCAACTTCGTCAATTTTTAAGAAGTTAGAAAACAGTTCGATGAATGGTTTTGGTCAAAGGACAAATAGTTTTTTTTTTGGAATGGCATCCATAAATTGCCTCAAAGATGGGCAAGATATGTAGAATCGAATGGCCAATATTTTGAATAAATAAGTTTTTCCATTTTCTTGGAAATTATGTAGGTTTTTTTTACGAAAAAACTGGAAATAACTTTCCGGTACACCTGGTGCAAATAGGGGGTTCCCAGAAGTGCAACGAATTGGCTCGCTTAACTTTTGTAGCCTTCATTTAAAGCAATCGCTTTATGAAATTAATAATGTTTCAAATCTAAGGAATGATATCATTCAATTATATTTTGACAATTCTCTAAAAATGTAGTGTTTTTATGGAGTTGCTTAATTTTTGTCCACTACTGTGTATATATTCTTTACTTTGTCTTATAATTGATGTTCGAATGGACAGTAAAGAGCTGTCATATATTATTAGTTACAGTTTTCTCGAATGAATCAGTAATAATAAACATTAAATGTTCTTTTTTACTATGATTTTTTTTCATAGAATCTATTTTTAGACAGTCCTTAATGATTTATAATTCTTAAAACTCCTATAATATTTAATTTGATCAAATAATGAAATATAATAAATATAAAAATTATTATTTCCTAGAATTACTAAAAGTATTATAACTAAAACGTAATCTGATATCTCCTAATTCTAAAACATTGGACTTATGTTAAAATTAGCAAGATTAATTTATTTAAATATATTCATTCGAAAATAGATCTATTTTTATAATTTTAAACATGATTCGCGTTAAGGTTACTATATTTAACAATTACATTTTCTTTTTTTGATATGTTTAGCAAATAGCAATAGGGAAGGCAATAAATTCACACGAAGTGCCAGTCAAGCAGAAACATGTCAGGTCAGCTATCATCGGTACCTTTCAGCAACAAGGTGGTGAAATATTTTGGAGCATCGCTCAACGTTTACCTACCAGTGACGATAGGATAGTAGCCTGGAAATTCTGTCATGTTCTACATAAAGTTTTAAGAGAGGGACATCCCCTATGTCTGGTACACAGTCAAAGACATAGGAGTGATCTTGACGAAATGGGAAAATTATGGGTAAGGATTAGATTTCGAAGTTCTTTGAATTTAAATTATTCATTTAATTAATATTATAAAGTAAATATTCAAGTGATTTTTAGTTATCCCTTTTTTTAATAATAAATTCTAATAACTATGATCAAAAATCGTAATATCATAAAAGATGAAGATACGCTTATACTCATGTATATATATATATATATATATATATATATATATATATATATATATATCAGTTCAGACTTTTAACTTTTTTTTGATCCTTGTACTAAGTTTATTAATGTATTGACCTATCTTATATTCAGCTTGATAAGGCACCTATTAGTAATTGTAATAAAGTACAAATTTTCAGCATCGTTGTCTGTACAGTAATTGGTTATTGGACACGTATGATCCGTGTACAATAAACCGGTGCTAAATGAGTAAATAAGATAGTCTCTAAACATCAATATGGATACAATGATTGAAATCAATGAAATAAGGACACAGAAATATTTACACCATAAAGGTGTACGATAAGGGACCATATTCAACCCTGTATTATTTATAACAATGATGAACGATTTGTTAAAGAACCAGCTTTGCATTCAAAGATATATAATTGAGGATTAGGAAGTTGAAGCCTCTTATACCTAAAGAATTTTTATATGCAGACGACTTGATTTACAAATGCAATATAAATTATACAATACAAGTAACGGATCTTCCAATAAGAGGTTTCATTTTAATATGTAAAAAAAACGAATACGTTTAAGCGAAATCATCGGATGTTTATTTAATTGTAAAGAGGAGGGTACGCCATTAATAATGGAAAACAATATCAGCCAAATGGCCGCCACGGCTACGCTTGCAGGACCATATTCTTTTCATGAAATTTTTCATCACCAATTCCCACATTTGCGGCTGTATGCCCTCGATAACTTCTTTCTTGAATCGATTGTGGGCCATTGGCATAGACCTTTCTTTCACGTAGCCTCAAAGAAAAAGTCTAAAGTGTTAAATCACAAGACCTCGGTGGCCAATTGTGATCACCTCTTCGAGAAATCACACGGTCAGGAAACTTTTCACGTAAAAGAGCGATGGTATCTTTACTTGTGTGGCACGTAACGCCGTCTTGTTGAAAATAAACGTTGTTCACATCAATATCTTCCAATGCCGGCCATACAAAATCATTAATCATCGTTCGATAGCGCAATCCATTCACCGTAACAGTTGCTCCAGCCTTATTTTCAAAAAAGTAAGGTCCAGTGACCCCGCCAGACCAAAAACCGCATCAATCACACGTTGAGGATGGCGAGGCTTTCCAACAATAATTCTTGGGTTTTCCGAGCCCCAAATGCGACAATTCTGCTTGTTAACGTAGCCTCCGTGGTGCAAATGGGCCTCATCACTCAAGATGATTTTTCGATGAAATTCCGGATCAGTTTGATGCATTTCAAGGACCCAATCAGCAAAGACACGACGTTTTTGATGGTCGGTAGGCGTGAGTTCTTGTGTTAACTGAACTTTAAAAACATTAAGACCTAAGTCCTTATGCAAAATACAGCATAGTGTCGTTTGTGGAATACCCAATTCCAAAGATCGACGAGAAATGGACAAATCTGGGTTTTCCTCGACACTATGGGCTACAACAACAATATTCTCAGTTCTTGAGCGACGTGCACGAGTTCGATTCTTCTCATCACTAACTCGTGCCAACAGCTTAATTTTTTCCACCAGTTTCACAATTGCTGGCCGAGAAGGTGCTTCACCATTTTTGTAGTGAATTTTAATAATTTCAATACGTTGTTGAAGCGTATATCGTTCCATTTTTATTAATGACGTAGTTTTTACTTGTCATCTGTCAAGTAATTACAGGTTGAGTCATGATAACTGTTAAAATGGTGGGCTATTGAAAATAAAATGTCTTATTTTACATATTATAATATTAAATGGATAAAAATCAGATGTAAATTTTAACATTTTTATAAGACTAAATTATATTTCAAAGCAAAATGTTTTAAAAAGCTTTAACAGTTGCTATTGAAAAAAGAAAACATTTATATTTTTGTGTTATTTTAAACAATTTCCGAGATATTCATCGTCATAATCATCTGGTCCTGATCTATATCCAAGTGTGTTGATCCTTCTTTGATCTTTTCATTGGGACAGATTCTCTTCACTTCTTTTGGTTTTTTGCTAGTCATTTGGCTCGTTTTTTATTAATATTTCTATTAAACTATACTATATTCTCGTAGGTCTTCGATTTCATCTAGCAGACGTTTTTTACTTGACTCTATTTTTTCAATCCTATAGGGTATCTAAACCACTTCAGTTATTGATCCTCCAATATATCCATTGCCTAGTCTTTCTAACTTTTGGTTTTTCCTCTATATTCTCGTTACTTCCAACATTCTTCTGATATTTTGTGTCTGCTGTATATATACCCTTTCCTTTCCTATCATTTTATTAGTATTCAGTTTTCTCCTCAATGTAGAAGTGTCGATGTGTTGATATCTTTGCTTTTCTCGACATTAGTTTATAATCTAGGAACAATTTTTAATTAAATTAATATTTTAGGGCCATTTAAAAGAAGGCTATGGTAAACTAATTAGGCTATATACTTTACTACTGATGACTAAATTAGACTTTCATAGAAGGAACCCACGTTTTCCTGGACATTTAGGTGTTACTCAGGATGAATTGGAATCAATCGGCTCAAATGATATCAATAATTAGTAAGTAAACAAGGGAAAAACGAATAAAGAGTACCTAGAAGTAATAATTTTCTTTCGTTGCAGCTTCGAAATGTCCGTGGAAATGTTTGATTATTTAGACGTCATATTAGATTTACAAGCAGCAAGTAAGTAAAGAAATTAAATATTTTTATATTGAATATTTTCTGAAAATTGTTAATTTTAGTATTCGGTTCTTTGGATATGTCTCGTTCAAATTCGATGACCAGCGCAGGTCAATGTAGATTAGCACCTTTAATACCTTGTATACAAGACGCGTCTAAACTTTACGATTATTGTGTTAAAATATTATTTAAATTACATTCGTCTTTACCACCTGATACACTTCAAGGTCACAGGGATAGGTTCTTGAAACAATTCAATGAATTGAAGAAGTTCTATCAGAATACCAACGCGTTACAGTACTTCAAAGATCTTATTACCGTGCCCCCACTGCCAGAAGTGAGTATTCTGCATTGAATGGAATCATTTTCATCTCTTAATAGAATTCGCCAAATTTCTTAATTCAAGCGAACCTACACACGTACGTTACTCAAGAAGTGATAATAGTACCTCAAGAAGAGGAAGAACCTCCACCGCCTGCCGAAGGGAACTTAATAGACACCTCCGAGACCGTAGTAGACCGTCCGGAACCTCAAGCTTTCGTATCGCCGTCGCCCAGTCATTTAGAACTCCTGGCCGAAAGAGATAATCTAATTAAGCATTTACAAAACGAAGCTGAACGGTTAAGGTATGATGTCAATAATTATATATAAACATATAATTAAGTTTTTCACGATGAGAAATTTAATGAAAATTATATTATTTTCTGCTATTCCATCGTTAATTAAATACACAGAAATTAATTAAAAATTTCTGCGCTGGAGAAAGACTCGAACCTCTATCTGCAGTTTTCTAGACGACTGCTTTACCAATTAAGCCACCAGGCAGTGTAACTTCAAGTCCTTTAACCCGCATTTTTAATTAATTTCTGTGTATTTAATTAACGATGGAATAGCAGAAAATAATATAATTTTTGGTTAAGGTATGCTTTTAATTGAAATAAAAAAGATTCGAATTAAGTTTTTTAATTAATTTTAGATCGGAAATAAACAGGGTCGTGAATTTGAAAGATAAGAATATTGTCGCTTTACATGACCAGGTAACATCTTTGGAAACAGAATTGGCGACGAAGGATAGTGAATTAGTACAAGAAAGACAAATCAAAGAGGATTTATTTCATCAAGCTTCGGCCGTTGCGCTATCCCAAGATTCAGAACGTAAGTATGAGATGGAGTATAAGAATAATTCAAAAAGAAGAAGAAAATGTTAACACTTACGAAGTTACCTGTTTGTCGTATTACGTAACTGGTAAAGTGAATTATGTATTTCACATAATAGAGTGTAAAGGTATTGTAAAAGAGGAGTAAAAACCATTATTTACACTATCCCGATTCGTTCGTCCCTATAATCAACATAAACTTTGGATATTTTCCGATAAAATTCCCTTCTTTCATTATCTACATTAAGTGGCTTATTTTAATATACATCACCATCAGAAGTAAAAGAGGGCTTAGCAAATGCACTTAAATATACGGATTTTTGAATGTATACTGAAGTAGTTTTGAACCTCTCGAGGGAATACTTGGCAGAAAAAGACATTACTTAATTTGAATTAACCTTTGGTCAGAGTATGAAACGGAGAATTTTCTTGTATAAATATCGTTAGCATTTTTAAAATAGCGTAGCATATGCTCTTCTAATAAAATAAAAATACATCTGATCTAGTAACTGAATATCATACAAAAACGAACATTTTAATTTTCAAACTGTTTACACACCTTGTCTTGAGCGTCTTAATGATTTCCACCTGCAAAAGATCCTTTGCACACATATATCAATACTATTTGTTTATAATTAATTGCTCTTGCTCTACGATATTCCTTCCTAACGTTGTTAACTGTAAATGACAATATTTTACCTTGTAACACTGTGGATTTCTTTGGAATACAACGATAAGCTTCAAGTCTTCGATGCTATTGGCTGTTACTTTGGGGTAATCTATTTTTAATGCATAAAAAGCAAATAAAATACTTATTATGCCTTTTATACCACTATTTCATCAGTTTATAAAATCATATTATTAAACGGCTACCATAGTTATTAAAACCATAATTAAAAGTTTTGAGAGAGAATTGTACGTTCATCTCTTGGATAGTAGTGAAAGTACTTATATATATATATATATATCATGATGTATTAATTGCCTTGTTTTCATTATTAATCATTTTTAATGAAAACAAGGTTTATTTTCTTGGGCATTTCAGCCTTCATTTTCCATTAAAGATAATAAGTAAAACCGCTGTCTTTTCACTATGTTGTATAATATGTTTACCACATTTTCAAGTATTTAAAATTATTTTTAAATCCTTTGTTTTACTTTTATGTCGATAAAAGGGAGCCATGCATATATGTATGTACATGTTCCTCTATATTCATTTGCTTTGTGAAACCCCCTCTTAAGTGATTGAAATCGATGTTGTATATTGTGTTATATTTATATAATGCATTGTAAATTCCTCAGTGAATACCATACAGACTTGTTCATTCTAGAATTAGATATGCGCTGTCCACAAGTGGAAAGAGTGCAGTTAGGTTAAAGCGCGCGAGAAAGGAGGATAGAATATCTCTCACTGGCAGTTTCGTTTTCTCCCACTTTTGTATTGCAAACAACTTCCCCCACTTTCTCACGTGCATTGACAATACGTACCTACATTTTTGAATTGTATAAATTATTTGATGCATTTTATTTGAATCTTTTAATAAAATGCAACATGGCTATTTTCTTGAAATGTTTTGCCGTTTGGCGTGAAACTAATAAAATATTCTTGAAATAAATGAAATAGAAAATTCTAAAAATTAAAAAGATTTTCAAACATGGCTATTTTCTTGAAATGTTTTGCCGTTTGGCGTGAAACTAATAAAATATTCTTGAAATAAACGCGAGAAAGTAGGGGAAGTTGTTTGCAATACAAAAGTGGGAGAAAACGAAACTGCCAGTGAGAGATATTCTATCCTCCTTTCTCGCGCGCTTTAACCTAACTGCACTCTTTCCACTTGTGGACAGCGCATATCTAATTCTAGAATGAACAAGTCTATGTGTAGGATTATAAATTCACATTTGCAACAATAATATTTCTTGGAACAATGACCTAGTTACTTTTTAATTTATTCAATGTCGCGTGTAATATCCGACCTTTATCATATTCTCCTTTGCACAGACTTACATACTTTTGATTTTTACTGTATGTATAATTTAGTAAAGTATAAAAAAATAAAAGTAAATCTGTTAAATTCAAAATTTAAAAACTTTTAATATCACCATTAGATATGTTCTTTTTAAAGTTACCACTTATATCTTCATTTATTTTAATTCTTTTTATAAAACCATTATAAATGTAACTTCAGTCACATCGTGTGCCCTCATAAGGTATAGTTGATCGAAGCAAGAGAATGTAAATTTTTTTTTTCGTATATCGCTCCTCGATATATATGTATAAATGTTTATACTCACATATAATTAACGCCTTAACAAATTCGTTTTTATTTATAGAAAAGGCCCGGGATGAAAAGTTCAACAAAATTAAAGACCTTTATGTGAAATTGCGCGAGGATCACATACAATTATTAAGGCAGGTATGTCGACGAAGAACGCTAACGCGTCTAATATTTGTAAACTTACTTCAAAGACTTTTAGAAAGCGGACATAGAGAAGCGACTGAATGTCGGCCATAAACGAGTGCAAGATTTGGAATCGACTAACGTCCATCTAGAAACGCAAATGAGAGAATTGCAAATGGAACATACTCTTCAAACAGAAAAGATCCAACAATCTTCCGCTACAGAACACGAGGAATTGGAAGCGTTGAGGAAAGATAGGGAACTTTTTAATATGGAGACGGAAGTATGACGGAAAATCTTTAAAAAATTTTAAGAAATACCATTATGGAAAATGTTTTTATTTCAGGTGTTAAAGAAAAGTGTGGAGGACGCTTACAGGGAAAAGAATGAAATTAGTGAGTCTTTGATGGGTGTTATTTTGGAAAGGGAGAAATTAAATTCTGATGTGGTCGAATTATCTGGTAAAGTTGCTGAATTAATGGGGGAATTGAAACTTAGTAAGTAGAGAGAAAATTTCCAAGTTTAACTTTAGTTGTTGTCAATAACTTTCCTAAATTGAGGGATGAAATGCATTCTTATTTGCGTTTGTGGTCTATAATCAACAAATGCGGCCCTCATCTAGCACATAATTTTTTCATTTTCAGTTTCTTACACAAAATCGAAGTACCACATCATGTACTTTTACAATCATTTCTGGAGTACACCGGTTTGTTGGTGTCCACCATACGACAATTGTGTTATACATTCCTTACTAATTTGTCGAAAATATGTATTTCTCTTTCTCGTATAAGACTTCGTACGGTCCAAGTTGTGATAACATGAGGAAGAGAATGGGGATGCATTAGTAGCGACAGTATTCTTCTCGGGCCTCTAGTACGGTCGAAATGCGACGTGGAAGGATAGCTAACTATGTTATTTCAATTCGTCTCTAAAGCCCTTTAATATTAGCAGGGGAGTAAGATACTGCTGAAGTATCTGGCCGATCATGTTTCAGGCACGTTCGATCTGATTGAGATCTAAAGAAATTACAGGCCAGAGAAGTACCCGTATTTGGTTGTATTCCACAAAAGTCTGTACTACACGTGTCACTTGATCGTACGTTATCGTGATGGTACAGCAGACGTCAGACGTACACACCTTCGAATGTATGCGAATAGACGTAAGACTTGGATTACATAATAACGGCTCGCTATTACCAGCTTACACGAATTAGGAAAGTACGTCCCTTGCGTGCTACAAGCCACTTCATACCATGAAGCTCTGCTCTTTGTGGTAATGGCATAGTTAAATGCACGGTTAGATTATACGGTCACCATGTTACTGATGAACTAATATTCACGCGTTTCCAAATTTTGATTTGTTCAGGAATAAGATGTTTGCCCATTCGACATACCACAGTTGCCTTACATAGCACAAATCGTTGTGTACACGTCCCTCTCTTTCCACAAGCCATCGTTGTGCTAATTACCAAGAAAATTAGAGAGAAACACATCAGAGTCATTTAAGCAAATTTGAAAGGGGATAGACTGTCGAAAAGTACAATATGGTTACATTATTTCACGAAATCTCATATTGAAGCAAGGATTGCAAGGCCTCGGTCTAAACGCATGACTATAGCTCGAGAGAGGCGGGGGGGGGGGTTGTATTCATGCAATACTAGTTAAGGTACCCATGACTGAGATTGTATGAACAATCATAGACCGAGGCCATGCAATGTTTGCATAAAGAAGTGAAACTCCCAATATTTGCTGGTATCCGTTCTATGTTACGCCAAATACAACAGTTCTACTCTTACGCGTTACGAATGTACATGTGTACCAAACATTTATGTCCAACAGTGTATTATAAAAACAATAAGATCAAATATTTAAGAATTTATTTAAGATTAACATTGAATATGTTTATTATAGATGTGCGTTTGATCAAGACATGGGGCTTTTTCAACTTGTGTTGCTATTGTCTTTACTTATAATTTGACTTATAAAATGTC
Source organism: Dermolepida albohirtum (assembly GCA_031893035.1). Lineage (NCBI taxonomy): Eukaryota > Metazoa > Arthropoda > Insecta > Coleoptera > Scarabaeidae > Dermolepida > Dermolepida albohirtum. Next base: position 271,747 of record JAVIWB010003578.1, on the reverse strand, counting down.
ATTGATTTATAACTATCATTTTAATTATTTTTCAGTAACAGCTAAGAGCATCAACGACGTCAGCGTCATCGTAGCAAATTCCGTAAACGAAAGCAAAAATACAATTATAAGTGCTATCCACGAGGTGGACAATCCTGCTTTATCAGCGGTTACCTGCAGTCCAGATTACTTCAAAAGTTTAACGGATGGCTGTTTAGAGACTTTAGAAGCGTCAATCACTCTTTCATACTCACAACCGTCGGACGTTGTAACAATTGCTGCCAGACTGTCGCATAGGCACGCGACCTATTTATTACACGGAAGAGCCGCTTCAAATTCAAGTCCAGATATAATGTTTGGAGAAAGTAAGTTATTAGATTGGTAGAGAATTTTCAATTTGGTGTTGACTTACTGATTTGTTAATAAACTGTTAACTAAGAAATGTAGAAAGTGATGAGTAAAATTTTAAATTACTTAGTTTCAAAAAAAAATTCTTGTGGATCAAAACAATTTCCATATTTTTACCGACAATTAGGGAGGGCATAAATACCACATTCAAAAAATCTATCTATGATCTCATTAAGGAATTCCTTTTTTTTACTTAAGTAAGCGTCCCGTTATTTAAGCAATTAATCTCTTTCATATCAGACTGGTGAATATTGTTTGTTTTTAGTACCTTACTTTATCGTGTTTCAGAGTAAATTATCACTTGTCTATGTATTTGTATATTGTCTTGCATTTACTGAAAATTTTGGCAATATCTCTTTGCTGTTATACTTTCACCATTGTGTAAGAAAGAATAATTCATTATGCTGTACGGTCAACAAAATAATTTATGTCCTACCCTTAAAAGCGAATTATGTAGGACGGTCTGTACGTCTATAGTGTACTACGCGAAAAGAAAAGCCGACTTTTCATGGTACCGACTCAATTGCAATTTTCAATTGCAGAAATGGCTGAAGAATGTAAAAAGCTCGGCACTCTAGTTTTGGACGTTCTGGAATGCTTTTTAATAGGAACACCCGCTTCCGAGAAAATCAAAGAAACAAAAGAACAACTGCAATCTGTAATGCTGTTGGCGGAAACTATTAGCGGATCTCTGAGAAGTGATACATCAGAGGATTTGTCTGACATGCTCGAAAGAGAAATGACCGCTATGGATAAGGCTATAGAAGAAGCTGCAAATAGGATACAGGTGTGTAGTTTCATCTTGCAACAAAAAAAATGTAGCCTACTCATTAATTCATCTTTTGCATTTACCTTTGACACTTTTCATTCCGTTTGTTTTTAAAATCGTGTTTGTTAATAGATTTCTATTATATGGGGGTTAGTCTTGAATGACTAATGACTTAAAGAAAGCTCTGTATACTCTGTCATCCTAATTTCATTTTAAAAATTAGATTCACGAAATTGTAATATGTAAATGTGCTAAAATAAATTTCAATAAAGCTTTAGGGTTAGGAAATACACTTAGGGCTAGATCTATCGAAGAGACACAACTTAAATGATACCATTTTCACGAAAACACTATTGTGATCAGAAGACAACATTTTTATGAGTAACTACATGCCGTTTTCGATTATTGCCTTCTTCAATTTATGTAATTAGTAGTTCGGTCCTTTACTAAGTAGTCTATGAAAATTATTTTCTTTTAATTTCAAATAATTAAAGCTATTACCTTATTCGGCGATTGAAAGGTCTTGGGTTTCTTTGGGTGTCGACTTATGAGATTATCGTTTGGATTCAAAAATATGATATGATGGTTCAATTAACTTAGTTCGATATGAAAGACTGCGTTTTGTACCTCCCTTCTTTTTTCGACATAATCCGGTCGAAATACAACGCACGTGGTCCAGGGTTTGCAGTTCCGTCCTTGACCTGATTTTCTTCAAGGTTCACAAAGTAGTCATTAACTACCTGTATGGCTTCTTCATTTACATACTGATGGAAATTAAACAGATGTTTCCATCTATATGCTTTTAATCAATTAAGGTTAATACAACTCTTTTCTTTAATAATTTTAATTTTCTATATTGAAACACACATTGTGTGTTTGGTTTTAAACGGTGTAAGTATGTACGGACTTTGTCTTTGTGCGGATTTTTCCATAGTTCTAGTTGCGACATTGTGATTAATTATCTGCTGATGATGAAAACTTAGTTGTCGAAATACGTATACAGAATACGAAAATTATTGTGGAAAAGGGTATATTAATCTTAATTGATTACTTTAATCAACCACAGTCTTCATAAAAATTTGCCTATATCCTTTTAATATACATTATGTACATAGCTAGAGTTCTACACTCGTTAGGAATTTAAGAAAAAAACGAAAAAGAATAGAGAATAAATATAAGAAATATATATCACTTCTTCTGGTTCAGAGTTTTTATTCTCAGCGTCAACTTTTAAAACAGTGTATATGAAGTTTCAATTTCGGTAATAATAATAGTTGTAAGGACTTTTCAATATTACATATTTCGCTGTATACATGCCAATTTTGCATCATTTTAGCACATGTTAAATATAAAAAGCATCTTGCTTTTGTTTTTTTTTACTACTTTTATGCTATTTTATGTGAGTTGATTATATAAACGTTGAAATGAAAATGGTTAATGATTTTCTTTCAGGACATGTTGAGTAAATCCAAAGAAGCAGATTCCGGTATCAAATTGGAGGTAAACGAGAAAATTCTGGACGCTTGTACAACGCTAATGCGAGCAATTAGAATTCTTATACAGAAATCTCGGTTGCTACAAGCAGAAATTGTAGCACAAGGGAAGGTAGGCAAAGAGTTGTTAGTATGAGTAGAATGTTTAAAAAGAAATGCTTAGAGTTTGTCTATAGTTGAAAGTAAATATTGTATGTCCTTTATTTTGCTGTGAGTATTTAATTAAATTAATTAATTAAGAATAATTTGATAGATTTATTTACGATTTCACAAGCATATAATATTAGAAAAGTATGAATGAATACACAGCGGACGTTTCCAAAGTTTTAGGAATTCGGTTCTAGTTCAATTACGCAAATCGTATAGGTCACGCTTATAAGTCAGTGACAAGTGTATGTAATATTGTTTTAATTTACTTCAGTTACTTGACTAATTTAGACGTATTTCTGGACCGCTGATTTTACAAGGTTGGAAACGTCGAACGATTCCTGAAGATTATACACCTTCTTTAAACAAAAAGAAAATTATAGCTCTTTGTGACATACCCGCGTCTTTAATCACAAAGAGCTGACATTTTTTTGTTTAAAGAGGATGTTGTAACATTTAAAAAAAGTTCAACGTCTGCAATGTATTTGGAGAATCTGGTAAATATAAAAGTACAGTATATCGATGGGTTGATTATTCTGGAATTGGCAGAACATCACTAGAATACGAACTCCACAGTGAACGTGCAAGTATCTCTGTAAATGAAAGAAGCGTTGTTGCTGCGGCGAACTTAGGCGAATAAATATTCGTGTATAGGTAAACAACAGGTTCATTAGATGTTACATGAGAACATTTGGGAGTGAATAAGATTTCAGCTCGCTAAACGTCAAGGCTGTTGGGACCGGAATAAAAATTCAACGGCCTCGATAATATTAGTAACGGATGATAAATACTGATAAAACATATCTTACTTTACTCTTTAAAAAAAATTAATACAAAGAAGGGTCACCACTTAATGTGCAGTCCCGTGGCTTACAAAAATAATGTTTAGTGTATTCTGGGATTGCTTGAGGTTTATTTTTATGAATTAATTATCGAAAAGTAGTATAATTAACTCAGAATATTATATTAATCTTGCTCATTGCGATAGGCGGTTTACAAGAAAAGGTCTGGGTAATTGCATAAGTGTCCTTTATTGTAAGTGTCTATTAACCAGATTTTGCTCCTAATGTTTATCATCTGTTACAAAATTTAGAAAAAAAAAACTTGCTATAAATAAATAAATTGCAGGGACTCCGAAAAAGTTCTTTGAGGACGGTTTAAAAAAATAGTTTTACGTTGAAATTAGTGTATTCAATTAAATATAGTTTATATTAACTATATTGTAATTTTGATAAAAATTGTTGAAATAAAAAGATCGTAGCCAAGAACTATTAAAACTTTGGAAACATTCCTCGTACAATTTAGGAGAGTAAACTGGGGATATTTTTGAAAAAATTATATTTTCTCATTCGATTGTCTAAGTTCTAGATAAATTATTAGCTTCTTTATTGATTACCAGAACATCATATAAAATACTGGGATTTTTGTAAAGATATTTTCAGGTTTAAGTGTCTGCAAACTTTTGACGACTTTTATATTATCCCTTATACGTCTATAAACACACATCTGAACTTTTTGTTAATAATCTCAGATATGAATAAAGCGGTGCAATACAACATATTCACAGAGTAGCATGCGCTGAAATATATGTCTAACCTATCGTCGTATACTATGCACACATGTTATTTAACAATATAGGTAATTTACATTATATATATAATGTCTATATCTACATTTACTTCAAACTTTTAAATTTACAAATTAATATTAACCCATTACTCTTGCCATAATTACTAAATTGATTTAAAATGCAATTACATATATCTATTTTAAATCCAGAAAAGTGCTTATTATTGAAAAGAAGAAATGCATTCTTATTTAAAAAATATATTTGCGAAATAGATATCATAACTATAATTAAATATTTAAATCATACATAGCTTCAGATATAAAGATTTACAAATATATTTTATCTTTAAAGCAATTACATTATTATTTAACTTTAGATTGTGATAGCAAAGTTGGTGATTTTATAGGGAAGTCAGTGGCACATCCTGTGTACTCAAAAGATTCAAGACAAATTAATAATGTAGTCATCTGTTATTTACGTCTTTATGTATTAGATTGACATTAAAAAACTGACATAGTATTGTATTATAAGCATTCTTTCAATCGTCGATTCACTGAAATTATCACAAAACTGAAAATGTTCTTACATAAATTGAGATATAATGTGCTTGTGCTCAAATTTACTATATAGGATTAGATTTGCTGTGTATTTGTTTAATTTCGTTTGGTTTTTCAATTGAATACATTATTCGCAATTGAACACATTGCGGTCTACAACGATTTCGTTACATAAAATACATCTTATGTGATTACCAGTAATACTGCAATGTAGGAAAGCAATTTGTTTTCAAACATAGTTGGGCGTGGTGGCACTTAACAAGGCCACGCAAAGGAGCAATAATTCATTTTGTAATTACCACCACATTCGCGTACGTTTGCAAATAAACTGCTTTTCGAACGGCAAATATCGATGTCGACGTCTTGTTACATTACTATTTGCATTTAAAAATTGAAATACTCTTAATATTTTCAAATCAAATATAAAGGAAAATATATTAACTTCGAACTGTTACAGTATTAATGACTTTGTAATCTACTTTACATATTATTTTTTTGTAGCAAATATATATTATTGTACTATGTTTTTGTAAAATAAATCTATTATTATTATTTTTGATGAAAGATGTAAATGAGTAATTTCAAAAGCGTTCTTATTACCTTACGCTGACTCACCAAATCCCAATATTATACTAATGTAATTGTATATCGCTTTTGTGATGATGTTATGATTTTATTAGATGTTCTGGTCATCGCACGCGTCCTGTGTGAGCTGTGTAAATTGCCTGTGAAATATGACGAAACGTGTGAATTGGTATTAGGTGCATACTAACTCTTTATAGTCTCGCTTTTTATGTCACAAAATAATATAATTAATTAAAACTTGATATGTAAAATACAATATCTTATAATTTTCTTTCTAATTTAAATAGGGAACAGCTTCAGCTACAGAATTTTATAAAAGAAACCATCAATGGACGGACGGATTTATATCAGCGGCTAAGGCGGTGGCCGTGGCAGCAAATTTCCTTCTGTAAGCGAATTGAATCAGTAACGTCGATCGGTAAAACTTATTATATTTTTGTTTTCGATAGAGGCGCTGCTGATAGAGTCGTCAGTGGTAGTGGAAAATTAGAACAGTTAGTGGCGGCTGCTCAGGAGATTGCCGCTTCCACGGCTCAATTGGTCGTAGCCAGTAGAGTAAAAGCGGACAGAAAAAGCCACAACCTTGAGCAACTATCGCAAGCATCTAAAGGAGTTACCAATGCTACAGGCGGTGTCGTCGCCACTGTTAAAGATTGCAGTCAGTTAATGGACGAAGCAGGTAATTAAAAAAGACACTGTCTTAATTAAATGTGCTGTAGTAATTACTAAAATAAAGATTAAGAATATTTTAATAAAAGATTAAAGAAGCTTACCAGGTTATAATTGATAATATTATATGCATATTTTAACCGCCAAACAGTCATCTTTGGAAAGAATTAAAAGACCGTCAAACTAAATGAAATCAAGACAAATAAATATCTTTAGTAGCAATTTAAACCAAATATTCAAGAATAAGACAACACAAAACAAATTCCTTTCGTTTTAGAAAATTATTATAATTTATTTTGTTTTTTATTGCTTACTCATAAAATGCTGTATGCAGATAAACATTTTCAATGTCAAAGTAGGATATGCAAGTTACAGGATTAAACTGTAAATTGTAGCTAACGCAACAAAAGTTAATTAAATATAAAATAGGTAACTTTTAAATCTGAATATGTATTTGACGATTAGCTGTAGAAAAATCACTTGGGGCACTGACACTACTCGCTCCTTGAATCTGATGATGCTATGGTGTAATGAAACAATTGTTACTCATTGTGAATAAATGATTATTGAACATTGTTTTCTTCATTTGCAGAATTAGATACATCAAATATGACACTACATCAAGCAAAACGTTTAGAAATGGACGCTCAAGTTAGAGTATTAGAATTGGAGAAAGAACTGCAACAGGAACGATTACGATTATCAGCGCTAAGAAGGCATCATTATCAATTGGCCGGCGAGGGTGAAGGATGGGTATTTATCAATAATTAGTGTCTTATAAACAAGGAATTACTTTGGATTTTTCTTTGTTGTAGGATGTACAAAATATTAAGTAACGGTAATTTAAAAAATACAAAAGTATTTAGAAATAGGAGGCCCAAAGATAATATTTATGACGTGTTATATACAACATTATTAATAATAATAAATAATGATAATAATGTTACTTTTTGAGATGTATTTTACGTACATCCGTCTTTTTTTGAATATATATACATGTATTTTATATGCTTTTCGTAATTCCAATTTAGATAATGTTGATGAATTATACTGTTATAACTTTTACATTGTAATGACTATTTAATTATACAAAAACAGTATGTAATAAATTATTAATTATATGAAAGAATTGTCTCATTGTATCCTTTTCAACCATTTATATTTAAGTTAGCGTCTAGTACATTATATTGGGTAGTAGAGTTGGTAGAAATTAAATTTAGTACAATACATTAGAATCAGACAGAAAGATATTAAATTGTATATTTACACATTTAACATAATCTTATCTCTATTTAATTTAATAGTTTTGAAAATGAATTATTGAGTTATTAAGGGAACAACAAAAATCGTAATGAATATTCTGAAGTAATTCCCTTCAACATTAATACTGGTTGAAGTCGACATTTCTATTTTCTAAATGCATTCAACCGTCTTCTTATACAGGCTCTTAAAAAACACTAAAAAATAAAAATCGAAATATAGCTTATATAGAATATTTTTTAAAACTTACAATAAATGTAATTAAAAAAATTAAAAAGGTAATTATTCGTGGCGCCATCTCTGATAGAATATCCAAACTTCTTTCCGTGCTTTCTCCAGCAGGATACTTTATATTTTAACCTATAATTACGACCGGCACGGGTTTGTACAATAGTTATTAGATGGCGCTACAGGCACAGCCCAAATTATTTTAAAAATATACGAATAAAATAATTATTTCTTATAACATCTGTTTAAAATATAGCCCAAAAATTATATAGAATGAAAAAAAAATATTAAGAAGTAAATTCTTGATCATGTGGCGTTCTCTCTGATAGAGTAGTACGATATACGTAAATAATATTAATGTCAAACAAAAAGATTTCTCATCGGAATATTGCTCATAAACGTCTTAGTCATTAATTTTGCTCAAAATCGAATCGTATTTAATTTTAAAAAATTATAAGGAATATTATATATACGAAAGGTAGCAGTAGATTTCCACCTCTTTAAGTATATTTCTTTTATACGAATAAGTTGTTTAATATATTCAGTGTACCATACAGGACACCGAGATGAAGAGTGCTTAATTTTAGGACCACATCTATCCAGGATGTAATAAAGTATCTGATAGAATGTGTTAACTTCGTTTTCAGGTTCCTTATATTGTAGTAAAATTGATCAATTTGTTTCAGCTAAGTGAAGTGAAAGTAAGTCAGTTGTATGAAAACTGTATCTCAGGTTATTATTAGATAGAAAATTTGTATTTATGGAAGAACTGTGAAAGTCAAATGTTATGTGTTAGGCAGGATGAAGAATGTTCCTTGACACTAGTCGATCTAAACCATGAGTCACGTCAAATTTTCATTCCTAATTGCAATTAACAAATTCAGCAGATGACAATCTAAATTTATTACTGTATTAATCTATCGATGATTTAGGAATAACAAATTAATTGATGATAATTATAGCTTTTCTGTCATTTTGCCTTGGTATGGAAAAGAGGTGCATCAAAATATCCAATGATAACTTCGTTCTTATGAGCAGTACAATTTTCAATACATCAAAAATTATAATCATCATTTTAATACTTGGCAGTATGTAAATATTTAATACATATGTTGTTTGGATCCAAATTTACAAAGCAAAGCATCAATAATCAGAAATAAGTCGAACATAACAGTCATATTGCAGGAATCATTCCCAGTGTTGTATGCCATCTATCAGATCTAAAAATAGAAAATGGAGAGTTATAATTTTTAGTTATGTGGCCATTCAGCCAAGTCTCTGTCAAAAAAATTATTTCAGTATTAATATTGCTACGACATAAAACATTTTTATCAATATATGTCTTCAACATTTTGATATTCTATAATGGAAATTTCATTGGTTTCAAAGTATTTTTTTAGTATATTATTAAAAGTGGTTTTTGCTAATTTAAGAAAAGTAAATGGACACTGTCCCAGTAAAAAAGAAACTTTGGACATCTTTGAAACAAAACAACATACATCAACACAATGAAAACCTTCTATACAGCAAACATCGGCTGCATTAAGATAACAGAAACAGAGGCGTCCGAATTGCGAGAAACGGCCAAGGCTGTAAAGAGATCGCTATATACATATCTGTATATATATTAAAAAATCTTATGTAAATATCTATTTCACCAGAAACCTTCCGATCATTTATTTCTTGCTTAATATTTGCTTTGCGTTGATGTGTGATCCAAAACAATATGAATTTTCTTAAAATTAGTCCTACCTTTAAGTTTTTTTTAGAGCCTTTACTAGCATTACAAACCAGGATTTTATTATTTAAAATTATTCTAACCACCAGTCTTGGACTAGATTTTGAATTATAAATTCCGGGTCTGGAACTAGAAGACACGCAAAGGATAGACAAGTGATCCAAAACTTTCCCAATTTCCTAGTCTTCCCTTTCTCGATGCTCTGCTTTGGAAATTGAAAGTCTCTGTAGCACCATAGTTAATTATATTACATTACCTTTTATATAGTTCACGAATTTCATTTCATTTTAAATTTCTTGAATTATGTTTAGTGGGTTGATCATCAACAGAAACAGAATGCTCAGAGGATGGGGCCACCCGCCGTTTAACTGCGACGAGTTGATTTTTCAGATTTATTATATCGACTTTAAGGTCGGGAATATCATTTTCAGTTTGAGCAGGTCCGCGTCAATTCTTGCTTAGATTTTAAGACGCAGAAAAAGTTGATAGTATTTTTAATTTACAAATAAAATCAATAATGTGAAAATGCATGAATTACTAGACAGTTGTATTTTTTTCCTGTAATTCCATCATATTGTAGAGGTATGGTATAAAGATAGCATAATATAGAAGGTAAAGTATAAAAACTAAAACAATTAATTTATGTAATATATTTTTAAAACTCGAAACAATAAATCATAAAAAAAGAAAATATAAATCGCTAATAAATTGTAGTACCGTCTCTAATGCAGTGTCTAAACTTTCAGTGTCCTAAAAGTTTTCTTGGTTTGAAAGAATATTGCTTTCCGAGTTTGTACAATAGTCATTAGATGACGCTACGGGAAATGCGATAATTTGCAAATATTCAGAAATTAGTATTTATACTTAAAATTTAAATAATATGTGGTAATTATATTTTCTATTCCATGCCCTTAAAATATAGTATAATAAATCTTATTGCAAGGAATACAATATTAACAAATCTAAAGTATTAATTGTTTTATAAATATTAAAAGTAAGAGTTTATTGTATCGTATTGTAGTCGAAAGGAAAATAAATAATAAATTCCGAAAAATTTCAGTAGAGAACGAACTCTTAAAAATTTGACGAAGTTGAACTTACAATTTGGGGCCGTTCTTCTGTCTTTACTAGCTGTGGCCTTTTGATAACCATTCTGACACCACCGGATGCGGATTGAGGTAGCAGATCGACAAACTGGAATTCCTACGATAGTTAGTTTTCGTGATATGCCAGAAAAAGTGAAATTCGAGTCAGTGCTATGGAATTTTGTTGTACAGAAAATAATATTTTCTGATTTTTTCGATTATAAAGTTCTTGCACCAGCTTTTTAAAAACAAATATTGCAAACAATTTTCTTGGAGTTTCTACGATGACATATTTTAGAATAACGTAATCTAATAACACTTAATAACATGATAACATTGAATGAAAAGGGAACAGTAAATTTATAATTATACGAGAATAGGTAAGTAGATTTTGAAATATGACTATTAATAAACGTATGATAAAATTGTATTAAATGTTTTTGAAGTAATTTGAAGTCGACATTTCCATTTTTAATGCATCCTAAGAGGCTTTTTAACACAGGCTCTCAAAAATCATCCTAAAAATTAAAACAAATGAATTTATATAGAATATTTCTAGACTCAGTCCTAGTCAATAAATTCTGTCGTAAGAAAAATTAAATTGAAGGTTAATAAACTATAGCGCCATTCCTGGCGCAATGTCCAAAGTGTTGTCTGTGTCCTTCGGTACTAAAATAATTGTGACTTACAAGAAAATGTATTGAAAAATAACATGGTATGAAAAAATTATCAAAAAGAGTTGAATAAATATGTAAATAATTTAAAATTATGTAGTGCCCTCTCTGATGCAGTATCCAAACTTTTCATTTGTTCTTTCGAAAGTATGGATTTGAAACTCGATGTGGAAGTAGAAGTTTGGACAGTGCTTATTAGATGACGCCACATGAATTAAATGTTTTGTAAATATTAAAACTTTGCGTTTAATACATTATATTGTAAAGGAAAAAATATAAACAAATAATTTAAAAATATGTTGGTCCACATTTGGTAATATGGTCTTAAAAATTCCTGCGTTTATACTAATCTTCGTTTTATATATAATCAAGTTTTTCAATATTAATTAAGCATATACAGGTTTTGAATTGTTCCTTCGTTAATATTTATGTTCTTTATCTTAAGAAAATTTATTTATACCCGTCGCAGCTAATAATTAACCTTTGCAAGGCATCTTCGCGTCAGTGACATGATACAATATCAGAAATGTCTACACGCGTTCGCCTTCTATCGGTTCCTGTCGTTGGTTTTCCAGAAGAGTGTGCAACCTTAGCTAACAAATGTCATTTATTGAAGTATCTTGCATGATTTGCACACAAGGTACAACACTAATTTGCAAAAGCAGTTTATAGTTTCTCAGTTTAGATTTCCTTCAACTAAAAAGGGCTCAAATATATGATCCCCTAAAAGTTCTGCTCAAATATTCACCTCTTGTTGATATTACGTTTCTACGTGGTAAATCACACGTTCATTTATCTTAGATTAATATCGCATAGTAGCACAATAATAATGTCCATGCAGGGGGAAACAGAATTCGTCAATAAATATTATAGGTATGTTAACGAAATTTTCAACATTGCAACGTTCTAAAATTTGTAAAATTTGTAAATATTTCATTTGTTTCTATTAACTTGTAAGAATAGTATTTAGTTTTTCAACACTCATGGACGGTGTTTCTAAAACGTTAAGCTGTTCAGCAACTTTTCGCGGATGTCCTACTGCAGCACAAATGTTTCTTATTTACTGAAGTAATTTCCTGTTTATATTGCATATATAATCTTAAAAATTATTGATAATATCATATAATGCACTGTTGTATATGCAATGCCTTTTTTAAATTCCATTTGAAACGAAGATACAGATGACAAAATGATGACATTCTATTAAAATTCTTTTTGAAGAGAAAATATTATCGTAACTAGACATGAAATCAATAGAGTAGCTAAATAAAATAAGTAGCAGCGTTTTCAGGGTCATCACAAACAGGATAAGATCAGTAAGTGTTTGAAACATCAGATATGTTTCCACAGTTGTTTCAGCAAATCGAGGTCACCGTGAGGAAAAGAGAATGATCGTTCTAGTGATATTATATTTGCATAACGAAAGTCATTTTTATTAATACTTAACGGATCTATGTAGTCACTATCACTACGAATTTGTTTCAATGCGGTAAAATTTGTATCTTTCTTTAGTATCATATTAACTTTGGCCGTAACATTAATATTTTTGTCTTCGTTGGTAGTACCTAGCTGCGTTTGTATAGTTTCACTATTTGCACTAAATCCACCAATTATAACGAAGAATTTTGTAATTTATCATTACTTCAACTACGCCCCTGTACTTGCTATAAATTATTTGTAAATCTGCTTCAATTTCAGCATATTGAAATTTCTTTTGACCTTCCTTGCTTCTAGTATCAAACTGTAAAACTATATACTTAATTTTGTGGAAATGTAGAAAATGCTGCCTTTAACTAGATTCCACAGCGTGTAAACATCGGCTGTGGAAGTTCAGGTATGCCGGATGTTTGCTTATGGAATTCTCGAATAGGTTTAGGGCATTTGAGGAATTGCTTTTGTGTGTGCTATCGAACCATCTATCTCTGGATAATAGCGTCGCATCGTTTCTGTTATAAGATATAAAGCATGGAATTTACACGTAACATCTAAGAAGTTACCACAGTCGAGACCATCTTAGAGAAGGCATAGTTGCGGCGCCATCAATCGTAAATATTAAGAGTTGGTCTCTCGAAAGTTCAAAGTTTTCCAATGTATTTATTTCTGAAATGACTTCGGCAATACTTTCTTGTACTCTTCTGGAAGCTAGTAAAATGAAAGATGACGATTTAAGAGCTTCTATTGTACGATATATGACATTAACAATAGTTTTTTTTTACAATCTGTCGTTTCGTCCACACATAAACAGTTTCTTTTTTTCAATAACGTTTTTGAACTAGGTAATTTGCACTTGGCGTATTTATTCCAGAATGAGTAAAATGATTCGTTATTTAATAAACGAAACGGTAGAGTGCACACCATTAGCGTTAAACATAAATTGAATAGAAATTACTCATTTGATCGTATGCTAGTTTTCTTGTGTTGCCCATTACCCACGTGTCTTTTGAATTCACATTTCGTTCATCCCATGAATGATCTGTCGCAAACTAAGCATTTCACTTTTACGCCATCGTACATTAAATACAAGAATTCACAAGTACACTTATTTACTGTACAACGATCGTTTTTTCCGCCTGCGTAACCAGATAGAAATTTATACAACGTAATGGGTGTTTTTTAAGCTGCATAAGAGCTATCGATATTGATAACTATGGTTTGACAGCTGATAATGTTAAACTGAGTTTACATTTCTGTTCAGTAATATTTGGCAAGTCATCATGAATCGTTTAACGCCAGAACAACGCTTCCAAATTGGAAATCTACGTACCCAAGAGAATATTACTGCTGTAGCGCGAAGTATTGAAGAAGACGCCGAAATGTCGATTCGTCGTCCTCGACTTGTTGGCCTTTGTCCTTCGACTACGTGGAAAATTCTAAGAAAGGCTCTTGGCTTACGTGCCTATAAAATACAGCTTCTGCAAGAATCTAAGCCAAACGACCATCGTTTGCGTTGCATTTTTGCTGATTGGGCTCATTTGAAACTGGCCGAAGATGAGGATTTTTATCAAAGAATTGTGTTTAGTGATGAAGCTCATTTCTGGTTAAATGGCTACGTCAATAAGCAAAACTCCCATATTTGGAGCGAAGACAACCGTCAAGCCGTTAACGAATCACCATTACATTCATTAAAATTTACTGTTTGGTGCAGTTTACACGCTGGCGGCATCATCGGTCCTTATTTCTTTCGAAATCAGGAAGGAACTGCTGTTACGGTGAATGGCGAGCACTATCGAGCCATGCTGACTGAATTTTTGTTTTCAAAAATTAATCAGCTAAACATCGACGACATTTGGTTCCAACAAGATAGGGCAACTTGCCATACAGCGTGCTTAACAATCGATTTATTGCAAAATCAAGTTGATGACAACTTTATTTCCAGAGGTGGTCCTGTTCACTGGCCTCCTCGTTCGTGCGATTTAACGCCTCTGGATTACTTTTTATGGGGCTATGTTAAGTCATTGATTTATGCCGACCAACCAGCAACTCTTGAAGCATTGGAAGTCAATATTCAAGCCATCATTGACGCCATGCGGCCAGATTTATTGGAAAAAGTAGTCAAAAATAGGACTGATCGAATTGACCATGTAACTCGTAGCCGTGGCAGACATATGCCGGAAATCATATTTAAAAAATAAATGCCATGAAATTATCTACCAGATTATAATAGAAAAAATTTCATCCCAACAATATTTCTGTTTTGTATTATCATTTTAAGTTCTCAAGTTCTTAAAAAAGCACCCTATACAAAACTTCGTAATAGAAGTGAACACCTTTAAACGAAGACGCATACTGCATTTAATACCATATGTATGTACATATATATCAGCGACGAAATCTCTTCTACGTTTTTGGTGCACGTCTAATGAAGCGCCGATCGAATTTCCGCATTCTAGAAATAAATATCACTGGAAACAATAATAAGTTTGTTATTAAAATCAAAATATTAGATTATTTGAAAATAGTAAATAGAATTCAACCTAGAACACATGACATTCGATAGCCTTTACGTAACTAATTTATCTATGGTTTAGATGTGTTTAACTTGTAGCAAGCGTGATTTTTTTCCATTTATTTTCGAGCATTACCAGGTATTATAGGTGATCATAGATCATACTTTTGTATAGTATGTAAAAAGTAGCCGAGCAGTTGTGACTAATATGTGATAATCCGTATGTATCAGTTTATGTTAGTACATTATGTAAGCTCTAAATACATGATAATTTGCAATGTTCCATATGGTAACCGTGATTTATTGATCGAGTAAATCAGTTTATTCCATTCAGTTCGACACATGTGCATCGCCACGTCAATTTGACGTTGACGTTTTGCATTACCAATTGTAATTGCGTTATTTATTTTCGCAGTGTTGCCAAGTGCTGTAACTAGTGCAAACTGAGCAAAAATTTACCCGGAATACAGTGGAAACATTTAGCGTCATTTGTCTAAAATGAAAGTGGACGTTTATTGACATACGTGTCCATTAGCGTGCGCGGGACTTCACCGAAATTGATTTTAACGAGGCGAAGAGGTGATGTTGATTTTTTTCTGTGTTCGATCCCCTCGTGAAAAATGCGACGAACAATGAAGGCAGGAAATATATTGAGTTTATGACGCGCGATCCTAAGTGGTGGTGGTGGTCTATGGTGGTGACGTTTTCGCGACTTCGACTCGCGCTTTCAGGATCCGTAACTTTGTTATTAAACTTTATGTCGAGTTGTCCGGGCATCGGGTTCCCATCGACGATGGAAAGGAAAAAAGTTAAACTTTATTTATTGTTTGTCGACGGCCGACGTGAAGTTTGATAATTATTTTTTATGAGTCGGACTTCGACGGGAGAGATAAAGCGAAAGAAATCCCGTTCAAATGACGTCGATTAATGGCGACGTTTCAATAATAAGAGACAAAGATATCGGGGAAGTTCGTGATGAATAGGAGAAAATGAAACTTAATGGCTAGGGTGCTGGTGTAGAAAGAATCCGTTAACTTTAGTAATCGAGGTGGTTGATGAAATATTAGGAGACAATAACGTTGTTTATAGCTTTGGGATCAGTAACAAGTAACAAAAGGAGATTTAAGACTTGAGTCAAAATATGAGACTAATGAAACTCATAGATACTGCTAAATTTTATTGACTTTTTTCTTATTGTTTTATAATTTTTCCTGGTAAAAATGTAATTCAAATTTGATTTTTAATTGTAATATAATTTTTTCTCCAATAAATTAGTTTTTAAATGTCGAAGTATGCCTTATTTCATGGGAATTTTATTTAAGGTTTTGAAAAGTTTAGAATTTTTGAAACTGTAAATCTTACTCGCATGATATTTTTGGTTATGAGCTCGTGCTGTGTGCTCGTCTAATTCTGCTGCAGTCTAAGTTTTGGCAATATATCACGTGCAAAACATTCTCCCGTATAGTTTTAGTTTACGACATTTTGGCAGGTGAGAAATGAAAATGGATAATGTAGAACGTAAAAATTTCCATCATTAATATCATTAGCGAACGATTGATAACGATTTTCAGCATGTGTCTTTCTACATCTTCATTTCCGGATACTTGGAAACTGAATAGAATTACTCTTATCTTCAAGAGTGGTGGTCGTTCAAGTATTTGAAGCTGTGCCAAGGTATAACTTTATTCCAGAATTTATATGTGTTCAAATATATACGAGGGAGCGTTTTTATATTCGCGGAATGAGCGGGTTGTAGAGGGGTGAGTAGGCGCATTGGGGGCGTGACCTGTGCAGCGACTCATGATTAGTATAAATACGAAGTTTCATTGTTATTAGACAGTTAGTCTTTGAGCTATCGTCAACCAAGTAACATAATCAGGAGTGAAAAGTGAAATATGGAAAAAATCGAATATCGTGCCGTTATAAAGTTCCTTACCAGGCAAGGAAAATCAGTCGCGACCATAATGAATGAGATGTCATTGGTTTACGGCGACTCTTGTCCAGGAAAAACCATGGTGTACAAGTGGCATAGTTTATTTAAACAAGGAAGGGAATCCCTTGAAGACGACCCGAGGCCGGGCAGGAGCATTGAGGTGACCACGCCAGCACCAAAAAGTTGATCAAATTGTACTCGAAGATGCTCGACTAAAGAAGAAACAACTCGCAGAAATGGTTGGAGTATCCGATACAACAATTTTTAAAATCCTACACGATCATCTCGGCATGTCTAAGGTCAGCGCAAGATGGGTGCCGAGAATGCTCACGCCGCCGCAAAACCAACAGCGCATAGAGTGTTCGCGTGCATTTTTGGACCTCTGTAATGAAGACAAGGATGGTGTATTGAGTGGAATTGTTACTGGAGACGAAACTTGGGTTCATCATTATGAACCTGAGTCCAAACAAGACTCCATGCAGTGGCATAAAAAGGGCACAGCACCTCCCAAGAAATTTAAAGTGTCACAATCAGCTGGGAAACTCATGGTAACGGTATTTTGGGACTCGGAAGGAATATTGTTGATTGATTATAAAGATAAAGATGTTTCTATAACCGGAGAATATTACGCTTCAATATTAGAGCGACTAAAAGAAGCCATTAAAGAGAAAAGACGGGGAAAATTGACAAAAGGTGTTCTGCTTTTGCACGACAACGCGCCCGTCCACAAGAGCCGCGTTGCGTTAGCTGCCCTGCATAAGGTGGGCTTCGAAATTGTGAATCACCCACCCTACAGCCCAGACCTGGCCCCGAGTGATTATTACCTGTTTCCGAAAATGAAAAAAGAGCTGCGGGGTAAAAAATTTACTGCCGGTGATGAAGTCAAGGAGGCAGTTTCGGCGTATTTTGCAGATAAAGAGAAATCATTTTTTTATGAGGGTATAAATAAATTAATTGAAAGATGTGAAAAATGTATCCGTCTTGCAGGTGAATATATTGAAAAAGAAAAATAATTTGGTTTTTTTATTTTCACCCCTTGTCCCCCATTCCGCGAATATAAAAACGCTCCCTCGTATGTATCTTTATAAACCAATATGGATTTATGGTGTGTCGTTCGGCACTTACTAACTTAGTCGAAAAAACACAATTTATTAGTGAGTCGATTGATAAGCAACAGCAAGTAGACGTTATATGTAATGAGTTTGCAAAGCCTTCGACAAATTTAATGATCCTATACTTCTTTCTAAATCGAATCTTTTCGGATTTTCAGTTTCAACAATTGAACTGTTGGAATTATATTTTTGCAATGGAATTTGTTATGTTTCTGACAATAGCTTTAACTCTAATTGCTTTATTGCTACGTAAGGTGTACCACAGGCTTCAAATTTTGGGTCGTTACTCTTTTGCATTTATATCAATGATCCCTGACATCAATCAACGTCAAAGTTTTAGCTTATGCAGATAATTTGAAAATATATTTTTTAATTTCGTCTGTTTTCAATTGTTGAAATTTACAACATTTGTGCGTTCTAAACTCGAATACTCAGCTATTATTTGGTACACCTACTATATAAATTTACATCTGGAACTTGAGAGAGTCCAATAACAATATATAAAGCTAGTGGCAAGTATCCTCCTCGTGACGTTGACTATATTAGTTTGCTATATGATTTTGATTTTCACTCGCTTTCTCTCAAGCGCGACTAATTTTTGATAAAAGTATCGATAATACAGTTGACTCCCCAAGGAACAATTTTTAAATTTCGCGGGTGTTTTAAGTTGCCCAAGGAAAAAATAACTACATCTAAAATTATATTTTATTTTATTACAGCATGAATATTAATAATTAAGGTGTATATTTCAAAATCAAAATTAAAACGAAAACCGTACGCATTAAAAACATGTTATTTCCTAATTTCTTGAATGAATTGAAATCATAGCTAACCTTTATTTTTACTACTACCAACTCAAAACTTCCGCGTAATTTAAAAATTGTTCCTTGGGTCTATTTTGTCAAAGATAGACTTCCGTGTTCCTCGAAGTTCAAGTCGATTTGATGACACCTTTGTGGTTCTTAAAGCTAGAAATAATGTTTTATGTTAGGCAGCTCTATCGTATATGAGTAAAAATGCTAATGCTTTATTAGGTAATCCATTTCTATATCTTTAGTGTTAAGAATTAGTTGATTTCCAAATCTAATGTGTATTGATTTTTTCTATTTATTTAGAATTAATTACATTTTTTTATTTATGGTATTCTTGTAATTACTTACGTTTTGTTTGTATTTTTAAACTGTATTTTTTTTTAAATTTTTGTCCTGAAATTTTCTCTGGATAAATAAAAATTGCTATAATAATTATTAGTTCATAATCGGTTCAGTGGATGTCTTTAATTTTATTAGTTTATTAGAGTTCCACCTGTTTTATATATGTATTAGCATATACCAGGATAGTTTGACAAGTAGTGAGAATGACACATAGGTGGCCCTCTAATTGGTAAAACAAATGCACTGTAATTTAGGTTGCCTATTTATATGTTTACATTTCGATATTTAGACAAATCGGTTGATTAGTTTATTTTTGACAGCTGATCGAAAAAGAAGCAACACGTCGTTTTGTTAAAATGGAAAAAGCAGAGAATCGTGCGGTGATTAAATACTTCATAATTAAGGGTATGGAAGCTACCGAAATAAAAGATGAGTTACGGGAGACATTAGGTGAATCTGCTCCATCATCCGCCACAATAAATAGATGGGTAAATGAATTTAAACAGGTAGAACAAGTTGTGTTGATGAAGCGCGCTCTGGAGCACCCAAAATCGTGACTTCTAACAAGGAAATGATTATAAAAATCCATAATATTATTACGCAAGATCGAGGACTCAAAGTGAGAGAGATAGCAGACATAGTAAACATTTCAACAGAACGCGTATATCACATTTTAACGAAAAAATTCGGCCTTTCCAAGCTTTCGGCAAGATGGGTGCCGCGATTGCTTACGACTGATCAAAAGTTCACTCGTCTGTGCATTTCCAATGAGTGTTTGGACCTTTATAAGCGGAATCCTGTTGATTTTTGTAGGCGATTTGTTATTTGCGATGAAACTTGGATACACTACAGTACACCCGAAACTAAACAACAGTCGAAACAATGGTTAGAACGTGGTTCTGCACCTCCAAAGAAATCGAAAACCACTTTATCGGCAAACAAGGTGATGGCATCAATTTTTTTGGATTCAAAGGGCATTTTGCTCATTGATTACCTTCAGAAAGGTGCTGCAATAAACGGACAATATTATGCAGAACTTCTACAAAAATTAAATGTTGAGATTCATACTAAACGGCCAGGAATGGCAAAGAAAAAGATTCCGTTTCATCAAGACAACGGTTCCTCGCATACCAGCACAGTTGCGATGTCCAAAATCCACGAGTTGCATTTCCAATTAGTACCGCATGTGCCTTATTCGCCGGATCTAGCCCCTTCCGACTTCCACTTTTTACAAAATTGAAAACGGCACTAGGTGGAAAGAAATTTTCGTCTAACGACGAGCTTATCATCTTCGTAAATGAGTATTTTGCAAGCCTTCCGGAATCGCATTTTAGAGATGGCATAAGGGCATTGGAGCACCGTTGGAATTAGTGCTGGGCGAATCGAATCCAAAAACACTCGGTAAAGAAAATCGAGTTATAAATCGATTCTCCTGGAATGATCGAATCCGAATCCAGGATCGTTTCACAGCTAGGACTCGGAGAACCGATCCAAATCGGTTTTCACGCTGAATTCGAATCCAGAGATACATATATACTGCATTGAAACTATGATGACTTGAGGTGTATAGAGCGCATTGTATTCGGCGGAACTTATGTATTTACATAATATACATACTTATGAATGAACTATTTGATTTTTGGTCAAAAAGGTGTTTTTACGCATTAACAGATGTTTTAAAATTGATTTCTACGAATCGGAAGGTTTACAACTTATTGCGGATATCGAAAATATAAAACTAAAATGAATTGGTAGTAGATTTAGAATACGGATAATATTTAAACAAATATTTTTCTTTATGATCACCTATAATAGGGATATACGAGGGCCATTCAAATATAAATGAGAAATAACATTTACTATCTACATAAAACAACGAGTGGTACCTAGTAAATAAAATTTTACGTAAAAATGAACAATAACCATACTTTATAGAAGTGGTACGCAGTTTTGTTTATTTCATTGCAATCATTGCCTTACAGTACTTTCAAAAACACAAAGACAACCAATAAAAAAAGAACACAAAAAGGTCCCATTTTCTAAAATTGAAATAAATGAATTCAAATATATCGTTTTCCGATAGATGTACAAAAAAGTTTTTAACAAGTTTTCTAAATATATCAAGTTATCTGTGCAAGTCAATCCTGTAGATATTTCCAGTTTTCTTTAATTTATTAAATTAAAAATACAACCGTGAAGATCACATGGAGCTGACTGTATTTGCTACAGTGGCTTGAAAGTAAAATCTTAAAAAAATATTTCCATCATTCTCATTATGTTTTGCAATTAATAAGAATTTCGATTGTCTTTAGTTATGTTACTTTTTGTACACACTGTATACAAAAATGTATTATTCAAAATCAAAAGAAAATAATCTTAGATTCTAAAAACGAGATTCATGTCAAGAACACGCATCCAGTTCTTCCGTTTAGGACCACTTTGTCCAAGAAGACGAGTATGTTACTTGGGGTTTGTGCCAACAAAAATACAAATATGTTGGCAATACCACCAATATGGGCAGGCATCTAACACGAAAACACGCTAATGATATTCATGCACCTTCAACGTCGGAAGCGACGGATACAGGATTAACAACGACCTCAGGATTAACAGTCATTCTCCATGGTAGAAAACATAAGTTTTAGACGTTTTTGTAGCAAAATGCAGTCAAAATATAGCCTACCAAGTAGGGGATGTTTAAGTAGTACTATATTACCCGACATGTATAGAGCAACTTACGACAAGTTTAAACTAATAATTGCAGGATCAAACCATATTGCAATTACTACCGATGTATTGATATCTGAAGACACAAAATCCTACTTAACGGTTACAGCGCATTTTCTTCATCATTACACGTTATTTGCATTGGTGTTAAATACTAGACAAATCTTGGAGCAGCATACCGGAAGAAATCTGGCTATTGTTCTAACGGAAATTTTTAACGAGTGGAACATCAGTGAAAAATTAGTGGCAATAGTAACAGATAATGGTGCAAACATTAAGAATGCAGTGAATGAATATTTAAAAAAGGTACATTTATCGTGTGTGGCACATACATTAAATTTAGTTATAAAGGAATCGTTAACAAGTAATAGCGATTTAGTAGAGATAATTAAAAAGTGTCGTAGCATAGTAACATATTTTAAGCATAGTGTACTGGAATCAGATAAATTGCGACTATTACAGACGCAACGCAATGTACCACTCCATCGTTTAAAACAAGATGTACCAACACTGTAGAATTCCACAGTTATAATGATAACCCGGTTAATAGTATTAAAAACTATTTTAGCAGAAGTTGTAACGATCTTCCCAGAGCATCTGACCCACTAAATGAAATGGAATGGACTGTATTAATGGATTTTTCACCACTACTAAATCCGTTAAAATAGGGTTACGGAGCAACTATCCGGTGAAAGCTTCCCCATTTTGTCGATGGCAATTCCTTTAATTAAAAGCGTGGTATATACGGTAACACAACAATTACCAACAACGTCAGTTGGTGTACTCCTTCAAAGCAAACTGCTAAGCACAATAGAAAGAAGATTAGTAGTCTTCGAATAAAATAAACTTGCTGCAATTACAACCTTTTTAGATCCCAGATTTAAAAATGTGGCATTTGACGATTCGTCCAATGTTGAACAATGGATAAAAGATGTAATAGAAAGCAATACTTCTATGGCAACTGTTACCGATACCGAAGAACACAGTGTGAGCCACCCATCAATTTGGCAATATTTTGATAGCAAACTTTTAGAAAAATCTCAATATCGTGCTGCAACTTCTTCTGAAAGCATAATTAAAAACTATTTAGACCTTCCACACTTACAGAGATGTAAAAACCGTTGTGATTTTTGGAAAGACCACGCGTTATTACTGCCAGAATTAAATGCACTCCAAGACAAATATTTATGTATTCCAGCAACGTCGGTTCCAGCAGAAAGGATTTCTTCAAAAGCAGGCCAAATCTGCAACGGACGACGAAATTGTTTATCAGCCACAAACTTAGATAATTTTCTTAAATACGAATTTGGATGCCTGTTCTTGACACGAATCTCGTTTTTAGAATCTAAGATCATTTTCTTTTGTTTTTGAATAATTTTTGTATACAGTGTGTACAAAAAGTAACATAACTAAAGACGATCGAAATTCTTATTAATTGCGAAACCTAATGAGAATGATAGAAAAAGTGCTTACTCGATTTTCTTGCCATAAATATTTTTTTAAGATTTTACTTTCAAGCCACAGTAGCAAATGCAGTCAGCTCCATGCGATCTTCACGGTTGTATTTTTAATTTAATAATTAAAGAAAATTGCAAATATCTACAGGATTGACTTGCACAGATAACTTGATATATTTAAAAAACTTATTAAAAACTTTTTTGTATATCTATCAGAAATCGATATATTAGCAAGTTACATTAGTTTTTGTATACACTGTATATCTGTATATCACTGTCTTTATTGTATCTATGGATATATTTGAATTCATTTATTTCATTTTTAGTAAATGGGACTTTTTTGTGTTCTTTTTACGAATGAATAAATGGAAATTTTATATATATTTTTATTGGTTGTCTTTATGTTTTTGAAAGTACTGTAAGGCAATGATTGCAATGAAATAAACAAAACTGCGTACCACTTCTATAAAGTATGGTTATTGTTCATTTTAACGTAAAATTTTATTTACTAGGTACCACTCGTTGTTTTATGTAGATAGTAAAAGTTATTTCTCATTTATATTTGAATGGCCCTCGTATATCCCGATTATAGGTGATCATAAAGAAAAATATTTGTTTAAATATTATTCGTATTCTAAATCTACTACCAATTCATTTTAGTTTTATATTTTCGATATCCGCAATAAGTTGTAAACCTTCCGATCCGTAGAAATCAATTTTAAAACATCTGTTAATGCGTAAAACACCTTTTTGACCAAAAATCAAACAGTTCATTCATAAGTATGTATATTATGTAAATACATAAGTTCTGCCGAATACAATGCGCTCTATACACCTCAAGTCATCATAGTTTCAATACAGTATATATGTATCTCTGGATTCGAATTCAGCGTGAAAACCGATTTGGATCTGTTCTCCGAGTCCGAGCTGTGAAACGATCCTGGATTCGGATTCGATCATTCCAGGAGAATCGATTTATAACTCGATTTTCCTTACCGAGTGTTTTTGGATTCGATTCGCCCAGCACTAGTTGGAATAAATATATTGCTCTTTTAGGAGAATATATTGAAAAATAAAAATTATTTTGTATTTAAAAAATTCGTTTTTCTTTTCCATTCTCACTACTTTTCAAACTACCCTCATATGCTTCTTCCATTTTGAATCGTTTATTTTATTTTATTTTTAACTTGTGTTCATAACTTACTTAGCTTTTATTATATTGTTTGTTTGTTAGTTAATGTATAAGAACATTTATCAACGTCTGTGTTTGTACTATCAACACTTTTGGCAGAAAATTTCCAAGTAGTTGAAAGAGTTCCTAAATATTTTTATTCTTTTGTGATAATGAGCAATAAATGAGTAAATGTCCAGTAATTGAGTGCGATGATATAGTAAGACTGAGGTGCCGTTCCCTTAATTCAAGAAAATATTTCAAGATGTAGAAAATGGCTTCAAGCCGTCAGAAATTCAGGATTAGAACTATTAATAAAACAACAAATTTATGAAGCCGGTCGACTGTATCGGAGCAGTTTTTGACTGTAAATATTAGTTGTAATAAAAGGCTCTTTTCAATAGTAATCTCAAAATCACAGTGCTCAAAACAATTAACGGATATTGTATATAACTGATAATGAAAAGTAGCGCCAGTATCATCCATAAATATTTCTATAAATTAGTTTTAATCTTCGTAAATAAGAAAACAAATACATTGGCTTGTATGAACATGTTTACGCATGCGTTAAAGCGACCATTAGCATAAGAAGTAGGAATTGATGATACATTTGCGAAGGTATAGAATTATCCCATTATCATATATCTAAGGACGGCTAAATAATTCCACATTTCTGTAAGACAATGCCCGTCATTAATTGTTACATTACGATTCCTAACACAGACCAACATCAATATTCGCAATTGTCCTGCGCCGTCGGCAAATCTTTTGCCCCTAGAACATGTCTGGGACATGGTAGGTAGGAGAGTTGGTGTGCTTCCTAATTATCCACTGAACAGCTACATGATGTATTACAAGTTACTTGGAATGGGCTTTCATAAGAGTCCATAGAACATCTTATTAGAAGCATGCCCAGGCAAATATTAGTATTGGTTTACATGTAGTGGTAACTCATTATTAAATTTTTTCTGTAAATGATATGAGTTTTTCAATGAAAATTTAATCAATTATTGCTCCTGACATAGAAATGTGTATAAAATTTGGTTTAAAAATATATACTTTTGTTAAGTGATTTTTTTTTGTTACAGAGTATACATATTAGCAACGCAAATCTTAACGTCTAAAATGTGTTACTATGAATATGTCATATTATTTCAAGTATTTTGCTGCCACTGGTTTCTTACGTCCACATAGTGAAGTCGCACAGGGGTGATTTTCTTCGATACACAAGCAATGTTGAGGGCACTAGATTCGGTGTAAATGAATTTTAACCTTGAGTGAAATTGTATCTTGGTATAAATACTATAGTGGAAGGTTATAATGAAAAAGCAAATGAACTGGTTTGGTAAGTTTCATCTATAGCTTAAGAAGCTGGTTTATGATATGTTGGATATATCTTGCGAAATAGTTGTTTGTTAAGGTTTAGATTTAATTTCTAAATTAGTAATTTTAGTTCAGATGCAGAGGCATTTTTGACAAACTAGCTAATGATTTTACGTTTTTATGCCTTCTAATGCTGGGAAGGAAAATTTAGCTTTAGTTAATTTCTTTCGATTGCTATAAAAGTTACAGCAGTGTAAGTAAAATGCCTAAATGGAATATGATGAAATGATTCAACTCACACTTCACGGTGCCATACAATAATCTATTTTTAAAGGCCTAAACACATCTGAAATTTCAACCGATATGTAACGGACTTGGGACTTGGCTTTAATTTTTCGCTGGGCTGCCCAATTTGAACGTAGTAATATGAGTATTGAAGGCGACGTGCGATGACGATCATCAAAAACTCCAATAACTTCGAAAAGGATCAATAAAAGATATAATATTATTTTGAATGATCGAAAAATTGACTCCAAAAAGATAGCATTGTGAGATGGTTATATTCAAGCTATCAGATGGATTGATGTTGCGAATCTTGAATGGTAATTGAACGTGGAAGGATGCGAACGTCAAGAGACCATTTGAATTGTTTAACGAGAACTAAATTGTTTTTTGCAAACAATTGTTACTGTCGATCAAACTAAACTTCTTGACTCTAAATGGTAATTTCAACAGTTGACACATTATGGCAGTCCTCCACGAAAGAAAACCAAGACCTTTAGATCGGTAAGTGTGGCAATGGCTACATTTTGTTTCGGGTTCGAAGGAAATATTTTTCACAGACTATTTCGCCTAAGCTCAAACTCTTAAGGGACTGTATTATGCCACTTTATAATTAAATTTCCTGGAATCGGTGGCGATTTTTACTAGATATTTTAGGAATTTCACAAAAAATTTTCTGTCATAGCGAGAACGTGCCTTTTTGCACCATTCAACTTCCACTTATATCTAAAACAAAGATTTTCCTTGCTGGAAAGAATTTTGCTCGAAGTAGTATTTTGAGGGTCTCCAGAAATATAATAACAAGAATAACACTTCACCATAGTTGGTTTAAATGCGTTGAAATTGAAGGAAAGTATCTTGAAATAAAACGAAAAGTAATTTCCCATTCATTTGTTTTAGTTCTTATTTTCCATTAAAATCATCCTAGTAATTACACGAGGTCGATTTATTATTATGTTATTACAAATTTGGAAGAATGAAGATTGTCCAATACATAATATTTAAATTATAAAATGAAGTTCTTTAAAGTTAAATAGTTAAAGGCCAGTAACTGCATTTTACCTTCTGTAAATATGAATATACAGTGTGTATCAGCCAAATGGAATAAATTCGATAATAATTAAATGGAAGGGCGTTCGAAAGAACACTCGGACACGTCGATTGGGATTTTTAGTTGCGTATTTTTTAAATAAAAAGTTTATATACAGGGTGTGTCATGTAAAAGTGGTCAATACCAACTTTCTTATTTTAATTACAACATCCTGTCAAATATTAAATTTTTGGAGTCTTTAGAAAATTCCAGACATATTTCCTGTACAATATCCTATACCTATCTTCGACTGTTTCGGAAATATTAAATGTTTTCAGATTAATAATTTTGTTTACAATTAAAATAAGATTTTCACATAATAGTTTGTTTACCGAACTATTAAGTGAAAATCTTTAATTGTACTTGTACTTCGTTTTAAAATACCTTGCCTTAGCAAAGTGTTGTCAGTGTCATAACTGTTTGAATTTCGTTAACTACATATCAGCAAAATGGTTCATTTAACAGAAATGCACAAAATAACAATTCTGCAGATGATTGGTTATGGAGATAACACACGGACACAAATGGAAGTTGCTCACTTATTTCATGAGAAATTTCCAAATTTGCCGCCTATATCCCAAGGAACAATTAGTAAAATAGAAAAGCAGTTCGCGAGTTTGGACATGTAAGGCAAATAAAAAAAGCAGCTGCGAATGCAGTAAGTAAAGGTACCAAACTGGATATTGCGCTTGAGTTTGAAGAAAACCCGCATACTTCTAGTAGACAAGCAGCGTCAAAGTTCGATGTTTGCCATTCATCGACTACTCGCACATTAAAAGAAAATAAAATGCATCCCTATAAAATTATACCAACTCAGGAGCTCATGGAAGACGACTTTGATAGGAGAACGTATTTTTGTGAACAAATGATGACAATGTTAGATAGGGTGCATAAGTAAATGACCATCATCGAAAATTTATCGTTCTGCATCATTTTCAAAAAAATAACTGAAGCAAACTTTCTTGAACATAGTAAATTTTTTAATAATAACAATACAACAAACATAATTGCATGTACCTGAAAAATATTAATAATAAAGAAAATAATACTAATATGACAATCTTTAGAAGATATTACACTTTTCAAGCATTTGGGTAAACTCTTAAACAGATTTCTAATATACTCTTGTGGAATATTATTCTATTCTTCCAAAAGGACAACAAAAAGTTGATTGCGATTTTTACTGTTTCGCACAAATGAAAAATCCCACACATATTCTATAATATTTAAATCTAGACTTCGTGGTCTTCAGACTAAAGTTTATGCAACTCCTTGCTGCTCAATTTCATTTAAAAAATTTTAGCGATCTTTGCGGTATGCTTCAGATTAATATCGTACTGGAAAATGTAATTATTTCCAATTAATTGTATTTCTACTGGTATAGCATGTTACTGCAGAATCTCTAAATATTCACCGATGTTAATTTTCAAGTAATTTTAATTAATGTGTTAAGTCCTTGCGTAGATGTACAACTCCACACTTGCATAGACCCACCTACACGTTTTATTCTTAACTGTATACATGATGGGTTATACGTTGCCCCAACCCTTTTTCGAACATACTGTTTCGTTTTGGATTTGAATATTTCAAATTAACACATCTGTCCAAAGTACTAGCTGCCATTCGTCCAATATCCAATGGGAATGAATTCATGCATATTTCAGCCGTTTGTGTTGATTACCTCTTCGAAGTAATGGCTTCCTTCTTGCAACATGACCTCTAAATTCCTGTTTAATTAAACGGCAGCTAATAGTAGAAGGATGCACAGAAACTCGTATGATCTACAATCTAGGATTTCATCCTATTTCACGAGGATCTTAATCGCAAATATTAATCACGTCCTTCTTTTACTTATTCGTCTTCTCGACATTTTTTTAATTAGCCACTAAACTGGTTGCTTTTTAATAATTTTACAAATCGATTTTTTTTTTCATTTAACAATAGATTTTCAATTCCTAGAACTCTATTATGAGAGTAAAAGTAGAATAATATTACATATGGAAAAAAAGAATTGAATTCTTTAAGTGGTCACTTATGCACACTACTATACGTAAGTTTAATCAAAACATATTTTAAATTTAATATTAACAAAAATCTTGAATCGCAATTAATAATCACGGGAAAGTTTTGAATAATCTCATTACGTCTATATAATAAATCTCATTCACTTTCTTAACGAGTTCATCAACTTCGATAAAGTAAATTGTTAGCTCTATGAGGGTGCAGATTATCATAAAATCATTGCAAAATCGATACACGTACAAACGGCCCGATATACCGTCTCGTCCCTCTTTTCCAAATTAACTAACATGACGCGATATTTTAGTAATCAAGGTTAGATTAAATTTTGTAATGAGAGCAACGAAGTAATAAAATTATCGTATGAGACGGCTGGGGATGATGGTATGGTTGACTTGCAGGCTAGATGGTTGGCTTCGAGTCTTTGGAACGTCTATTGGCTGGCTTTAACGTACACTGTTTAATATTGGCGTTAAATAATTGGCGATGAGAAGAGCTTGATGCTTTAATTATTGATTGCTTATTGGAAATTTTGTTTGAAGTGTTATATTCCATTAATATTCTAATTAGAAGTTTAAATGTAGTTTTCTTTAAACGAAGGATTTTTATTTTTTTATTCAAAGCAATATTTGTATGTTACCATAATTTTAAAGTACTGTATTCATTTAGTATAAAGTAAATTATCGGCAATAATTTTAATGAAAGCCTAGTAAAGTAGTGCAGGCGAAGTAATACAAGGTTATACAATATGACAAAAAACATATTTTTAAACCAAATTTTGTACAAAGATTTAGTCTGTTGAAACAGTAAATAATTCAATTTTTACTAAATTGAGATGTTCTATGGATTTCTGTGGAAGTTTATTCCTGGCAATTTATAGAGTATCATATAGCTATTGTAAATTCATTAGTAGGGTAGGAAGCATACTGTTACACTCTCTATATATAATAATTTTTTATATCGTTTTTAAGATTAATTTATTTAATTTAAAATACAATTCGATCTTGAATTCCTAAATTATTATACTGTCATTATTTGTCCGGTCCTCGTATATATATTCAGATGCAGAGTCCTTTTGTGTTAGTCACGTACAAATGGTCAAGGCTGCAATAAACACCGAAATCAGGTACCAAAGACTGTACTTGAAATGACCAACTTTTTACTGAATTCGATATCAATTTAGTTATATTGATTTCTGAATGCAATTCGCGATTCAAATACCAATCCCAATTTGGTATTTCTTTTACACAGAATACACGTCTACTATTCTGTGTAGATAATTTGCTTAATGCTTATATTGAAATTAAGATCACAATTTTAATATAAGCCAATTTGTCCTTGTTGTTTGCTATTGGTTAATTCAAAAATGACCAATACCCCCTCAGTTATGGGGTCGGTTCCTTATAAAGCCATAACCGTAAGGGAACCTCTCTCTTCGCTTTTCTGTCGTCAGTGAGACTACACGCGTCTGTCACGTGTTTGTGCCGCGAACCTTTATGTGACCTCGTGTTTAATTTCCCGAACGCGGAATATAAGCACAGCTTCCTGATCCAGGATATATACATATACACAAACAAGCAAGTACATATATGCACCGCCCGGTGACCGTTTTAATTTAACCTTTTATTTTATACTTTATTAGCAGCCTTCGTACATCCAGACTTACCTTTTATTACAGCTTTGCTATTACGGTCATCATATTTTATTTGTTGCTCTTGTTCTTGTTAACTATTTCTATTTAACACATTCAAGCTTTAAGAATTCATTTAACTTGTGAATAAAATTTAAAGGCATTTCTGTCGTTTTATTCCACTAATAATCTTTCTTTCAGCTTGGCACGCGTCCTGGACTTTTGATGCTCATTACACAACTATTAATTATTAACTCCTCACCTTACATTAACATTGAAGTAACCGTCATATATTTCATATATTCATTCATTTCTTTTTACATTCTCATTTATTTTTCCTTTTAATTAAAAAGGAGGAGGTAATAATACCAACCTTTCAACTTATCATATCCTAGATATATTCTATAGGACGACAGCGCAAATCAATTGAGGATATTGATGTTGGCCTGTTGCAGGAATCGTAATGTAGCAGTTACATTAGAAAGACCATTATTGTCTTACTGGAATGTAGCATTATATTGTTTTTAGTAAAGCGAATGGCTCCAGAACTTACTAGAACTTAAATGGTCTTGACAGAATACCAGGAGGGTGGTCCCATAAGTACCCGGCCTGACCTAGAGATGGAGGCAGTTGTTTGAAAAATATCACTGTATTAGAAAGTACACAATCTGTAAAGCATATGTTTCAAGTTGAAGACGCCACGTTGTTTAGTATTTGTTTGGCAGCCATCAATAGTGAACGTTTTCAGTGAATTTATAAAAATGGAGAAAACTAGTCATCGTTACGTGATACAATACTTTTATTTAAAAGGCCTCAGCCCAACTGATATAAAAGCTGAACTGGATTCTACTCTGGATGAGTCTGCTAATTCGTTTACAACAGTGAAATATCGGGTAGAGTTTAAACGAGGCCATACGAGCTGCCAAGACAAGCATAGCAGTGGTTGACCAAATGAGGCGAGGACTCCAGAAATGGTGAAGAAAATCAACAAAGCGGTGCTGGATGATCATCGACTGAAAGTGCGCGAGCTAGCAGACATAGAAGGCATTTCAAAAAGTGCGGAATAATTTTCATTGACTATCTTGAAAAAGGAGAAACTATCAACGGCGAGTATTATACGAACTTATTGCAACGTTTGAGCGAAGAAATCAAGCAAAAACGGCCGCATTTGGCTAAGAAGAAAGTGTTGTTTCATCAAGCTAATCCACCGGCTCACAAATCCGTTATTGCAATGGCCAAAATTAATGAATTAAAGTTTGAATTGCTACCTCATGCACCCTATTCGCCTGATTTAGCCCCCCGGATTATTTTCTGTTCCTAAACTTGAAAAAATGTCTCAGTGGTCAAAGATTTTCCAACGATGAAGAAGTGACGTTGGTAGTTAATGGCTATTTTGAGGAACAAGACAGTTCTTATTATAACAAGGTATCGAACTTATTCAATATCGCTAGGAAAATGTATAGAGCTGAAAGAAATTATCTTGATAAATAAAGTCATTTCTTTCCAAAATTTTTGTGTTTTCTTTGTTAAGGCGGGTACTTCTGGGACCACCTTTGTAAAGCAATCCTATTTCTTAAGCTAATCCATTTCAAATTATCAATCGTTCGATGAAAATTTAAAAACTGCCTTTCACCTCTTAGTTGGCAAACTTGCCAGTGACTATCATGGGTCCACAAAAAAAGAGAGATTCGTTTAAAAATTGATATCGTTCAAATCTGCCTATACATTACGCTATTCTAATCTAAAAGCATGATAACAATTCGTGGGAGGCCATATTAATTTTGGACTATAGGAAATCAGTTCAAACGAATGAATATGGCGATATGTGAAACGATCGTTATTCTATGGACTATCTATATCGAAAAACACATCTCATTTTCCCATTCAGTGGTTCTCTTAGATTGTCCAGAGCTTCTTCTACGATAATGGCTATCCTCTTGAGACCAGCCTCTTCAACAACAAAACTGTAGTAATATTTAATGCATCCGCCTTGATTTCAAGAAATGCCTCATGTAGCCCATGATATGACTCCTTTCGAAATCACTCAGTTTGTAATAATTTGGTTGTTTTCAAACTATAGGCTGTTAGAATTTAATAACCAAACTAAACTGGTCCAAAATAAAGAAAAGAGTTAGAGTTCGGTAAAAAACGACGCAAAAATTTATTTCTTTCCGGCTATATTTTTGTCATTTATAATTTTCAACACGGTAAATTTTTATGTAAAATTTGGTTTAAAAATATCTACTCCTACTGGGTGCTTCGTATGTTTCGTCACATAGTATAATTTGGTTGAATTTAAGTTAATGCCCAACAGTTGGTTTTTATTACCATTAAGTCAATGCACATGAAAAAATGCAAAGTCATGTATTGAATGAAAATAAGGAAGCCTAACTTCGCAAACGAAATATGAAATTTATATAAATAGTATAATTACTGGACAAACTTGAAGAGGAAGGGACGATATGAACACGGGTTTTATATAAGTGACAATAGAATAGCTAAAACAGAATACACGACGAAGTACGTAGTGAAAAGAGGAAGACGAAAATCAAGACGTTCATGGGAAGAGGAGTCATTCGCAAAGCGAAAAAGTATCAGATAGTAGAACATGATGAGTTTGGCGTTGGATAGAAAGAAATAGGAAAGTATTTTAGTTGAGGTGTACGTAAAGTCTATCCTAGTGCGACCTTTTTAGATCTATTATGGCTCTCCTGTCTTTCTGGAATCCGTTGGTTTCCCGAAGTTGGCTTTGACTATAGATCTTTTGGTTTTTACGCAATCTAAGGTTGGACTAAACTATCACCGATCAGGTCTGCCCTTCGGACATTGGATTCATTTTCGCTTTCCTGGATTGTTTTTTTTCATGGAAGGTTCACCTGGTAGCTTTAGAATCTTTCACTGCTCTTTCCTTTCTTGTTGTTGTTTTCGTGTGTTGTTCTGTAATTCGTTCATTCCGTGAGGGAAATAACAGTTCACTCGATCAGAGTCTCTCTTAACTGGGCAAAGGTAAACATAAGGAGGTTATATCTACCACCTCCAGTGGAATGTTAACTATCCCACTTTTCTACGGCAACGTAACTTTCTTTTCTATATATGTACATTACAGTTAGTTTGGGTTTACCTCAGTTTCCTTGGAAACGCTAATTATTATACTTATACACTAACTGCTAGTCCTGAAGGATACGTCGATCTAAAAATGGAAATAGAGAGGAATGAAAGCTAGTATTTTTTTGCAAAAACTACACTACAAGCCATAGGCAATCGATTAATTTATAATTTAAGGTAAATGTAAATCCCTGTGACTATATTGGGATTAAATATGGAAACACATTAAATTGATTTATTACATTTCTCAGAAGTTAAATTATATAATTATTTTCTTATATCTTTATATATTGTAACAGTAATTGTAATAATGCCATCTAGCGACTGATCGAATTCAGTAGAAAGATATTTGTGACAGTATCTAGATTTCGAATAATTGAATGTCGCGAACATGTAATTGGGTTTTACAATTTAAATTCGAGAGACGTTCCAATGCATTAAAAAATTACAAACTCATTTCACGTAAAACGAAATCTGAAAACTGCTTCACCACAGTTCATCGGGGCCAAAAAAATCGTAAATATCGGTGATATTTTTTCTGCCATGTCGGGACAAATACAATTTGCTAACGAAGGTTAAATTAAGTTTATTTGCCGACAACAACAGCAGTAGCACGACAAACAACAATATCTGAAACAAGACGAGAACAAAAAGCGGAAAAATATAATATCACCAAGTAAGGATTTTTCAACAGTATAGTTTATTAAGAGGTTCTCACAGGCCACTTTCCTCCCCCTCTTCAACCCCAGCTTCAATTTTTGTCTGGTTCACAGTCCCTCGGATATAACTGAAAAGCAAAACGAACAAGCACGTTACAAATGACTCCTTGGGGACGTTATTGTTGTTTAGTATCCGTATCGTAAAGTGTAAGTCAGGAGGGAACGCGATATGGGCTTAACGAAAAGTGTTAGCTAATTACTAGGCAATATCTTTTTATGGTTTTAAAATGTAATTTTGAATAAAGTTTATAAAGCTCGTGACACAAAAACGATAAATAAAATACATAATTATTGCTTGTTATATTCAAAATATTTAAACTATATACATTATATTTGTATTTGTAATACAGATACATTATGTCTTTAAGTACAGAATGAATAACACAAGTATTTTACAAGCAATAAACATAGATTCGATCAAACGGCGTAAAGAGTTTTTGCATCACCGAAGAATGTATCAAAAAATGGTAATTAATCTAAAATGTTTTCGAAAGCATATTTGACAAAGAAAGTGATAGTTTAAATGAGAAAAAAACTCACACTTCTGCCATTGGCTATTTTTTGAGATAGTTCTAAATAATTAGCATGAACTGTAGTCGTATTATAGATATTTTTTCTCTATAGATATTTCTTATATCTAGAAGTTAATTTTGATGTTGCCTGTGTTTGATTAACTTAATCACTTAAGATTGATATACAACCCCTTTCCACATTAATTTTCGTATTCTGTTTCGACAATTAAATTGTCATCATCAGCAGACAATTAAGCAGTGTCGCACTTGGAAAACTATGGCAAAAATTCGCACGAAACAAATTCCGTACACGATCTGTACCGTCGAAAGCCAAAACGTATACTGTATATTTGTTTCACATATGACTACGCTGAAAGTTCAAACAGTAGGAAATGGTTGAAGCCGAGGCGAATATTCTTAAGGCATTAGCACAAGCTAATACTTTACGGTCAATTGCGGTCAGAAGATTGTTAATACAAATGTGAAAGCCTCAAATTTGATCCCTGCAGAACACCTGGAGAATAACGAATTAATTGGAATTAAAACCATTAAAGAAATATAACGAATATGAAGTTGACTTCCAATTAGTCCATTAGTTTAATTATAGAAGTCAAAAACTTAAAAAAATTCAATTCGGAAAGACGTAAAAGATGATTAAATTTATCTAAGGCTTTTGCAAAGTCAGTATATGTTATATTTACTATTTTGTTATTTATCCTTCGATTTGCTAACAAATTGTGTTATTGTCGCTAGGTTAGTAAGAGTTGTTCGGTCTACCGTAAATTTATAGCCGAACACAGGCATAAATTTTGGAACATTAGTGTTCAAATATTTTGGCATACGATAGAATACTAATAGGACAATAATTCTGATTAGAGCGATCACCATTAATGAACAATAATAATAATCTATGCCTTCACATTCCCTAACCGTTTAGTGTTAATTACAGACGATCTTGGCAGACCATGAGTTATAATTGTGCTTGTGGTGCGACTTAAGATCTTTGGCTGTCATCATTTGCTTAAACGGGAAAGGGAAACCTGCCCGGACAGCACGTCATCGGACTCCAACCCGAGATTTACCACTTACCACTAAACTATCAGTCAGTTAAATATTAATATAGAATTAGTACATTACGTGTATATTTTATTGTAGTGAGTGTTTTACTTCTTTTATATTCTAAATAGTATTTAAGCAAACAGTAGGCGTCGAGTCAAAAATTTATTCAAATGCCTTTCGAAATTAAATTTAAATGCATTATCAAATAAAATTATTAATCCATAATAAATTATGTATGTATGCGAACGGAGAGGAAATACATCATAATCTTTAATAGGACACATAGGCAAGACAAACTTCAACAACATCATCCGAGTTTATTCCGGACGTCTTGGCTCTGCGGAAACTGTCAGCTCGGAGTTTTGAATGATGACAGCCAATGACGCGCACCTAAGTAATCGACAGCACTCCATCACGTCGGAGTTCGGGAACTTCGTAGTTACAGACTTAGTCTTGGAGGAGAATTTTGTTTGTGCCGTGTCTGTACTTGATTTGACGGAATGAGTTACGGACGAGATATCGGCCAAAAATCACTTCGGGACGAACAAAAAGCCGGAAAGACCTGGTTAAGGAGAGAAAATATAGGAACCATGTTCGAGTAGTAGACTCTGTTTGGTTGAATTGTCAAAGTGATTATTTAACGGTGTTCTGGATACGTTTCTTTCTTTTAACGTTTTTTTATCTTCATTTTAAAATGAATTTCGTTTGGTAACAAATTACGTTGCTTCGACCTCATATGTTATTAACGAATTGCTTTTAAATAAACATAAAATAATTGAAAAGTGTATAAAGCATATTCTTTAATAAAAAAAAGTATAATTATAACATTTTCCAGAAAGAATATATCTTTTATTGTATTACTGCTTTTTTTACTTGGGTTTTCGTATAAACCATTAACTTATCCAACATCATCTGAGACAGTAGGACAGTAGAATTTGTTGTCTAAATTTTTTACTTTATCTATATTAGAGGAAAGCTCACGTATGATTGTTCTCAACATATAGTAGAAAGAAATTATAGCGTTTAGAACAATTCTGTTTTGAGCACAATCTCCTAAAAGCTTAAAACAATTGATATATTGTTCATGAAGGGCTTGTATGGAAAAAAAATATTTTTCTATTTTTAGCTGCTTATTCATAGCAGTAATTATATATTTGTCGTTGGAAAAATTAGTATCCAATAAAGGTTCCTCCAACTTAAGTAATAAAAAGTATTCATTAGGGCTTATATAGAAAGGCATGCACAAAAAATTCAAAACCAGTGTTGTTGGTAGAAGCTAACAGAATCGAGGTGTTGTCAATGTTTTCCATTTGGTCTAGGAAATTTCTGTTCTTTTCCTTCATAAATAAGGATTATGAAGGAATATATGTTTTTTGGAATATGCATACTATTGCCTAAACGCTAGTTATTTCTTTTCGAGAGAAAAAATAAATGATCATGACTTCAATAAGAAAAATAAATAGTTACTTAAAATAGCATAGGGCTTCCATGAAAAAAACTTCTATTTAGTTCTGTTTAAAGTTGAAATTTTTAATCAATCCAAAGCGTTTTAAGCTTGCGTATTTACCATTCATAAATTATTTTCTAGAATAATTTTGATTAATTGCAAATGTGGTTCTTATCAGTCTTGAGATTTTATTATTTTCAATAATTAGTGCAGGGTTTACAGTAGGATTTATTGTCTTCGTATCAAGAACTGTGCAAATACGTTGCTAGAATTCTTTTCTCACAAGAATTTGTAAACTTAAACCATCGATTTACACTGAAACCAAAGGTAATCACTTTAATGATAGTCATCGTTACCATTGGCTAGCTGGCTAATTTTCTACTTTCGCCTTTGCGTATTTAATACTAGTGTTGTCATTGCGACCGTTTGGTCAGTAGCACGTCCTGCGAAGAAGTGATTGATTAAATACTTTCAGCACTAGGTATGTTCCAACGAAATGATCGATGGACATCTAATGTTGCATAATTAAAAATCGTTGTTAATACTTAACGAAATCTGCAGACCTGAACAGTATCTACTATTTGCATTCCTTGCATTCCTCTAATGACAACGAATAATTTTGTAATTTTTGAAGTGCTTAAACTAGTCCAATTATTATGAATAATTTCTAAATCTGTTGTAACTTGAGCATATTCGAATTTTTTTCGACTTTCCTCAATGGATTCAAACTGCGAAACTATGGACTTGTTGGAAGTTGTGGAGGTAATAAAACGCCGCCTTTAGCAACCATGTTTTCCAGTATGTAAAAAAAATCGCCTGTGGAGGTTCAGGTTGTTGTGACATTGTCTTTAAAATTCGCGAATACGTTTTGGGGCTTTGAGAAGCAGTACTGTTTAAGAGATACTAGATTTTACATATAATATGTAATAAGTTACCACAGTTTAAGACACCAACTTAAAGAAAGCATGTAATACACGTACTATATCATAAACAATAAATTGGTTTTTGAAATTTCTTTATTCATGGTATATAACATCGTCTTTGCAATCACAGGCAGTATATTTTTTTAAAATTTTTACTAGTTATTAAAATTGAAACTGATGGTTAAAGGGGTTCCATTGTAGGTATTATGACGATAAGAACAGAATTTCTTTTACGATCAGTCAACTCATTCACATATAACCCATTTTCTATTTTTTTGTTCCGATTTGGTGCTGTCTTCAATTTTATCACGTATTGATACAAAGGTTGTCTCAAAATGCGCGGTTTTTTTAAGAATAAATAAAATATAGATGGCGCACTGAATTTGTCTGGGTATGCGGGCATTTAAAAAGTGTGATGTATGACATTTATAAAAATGGCTTCGTATACGGTACAACAACGCGTTCAAATTGTTGAATTATTTTATGAAAATCAGCGTTCTGTGAAGAGTTTTTAGAAAATTAGGTGAATTTTATGGTTTACATATCGTCCATCTGAAAGCACTACTGGTCGAATTATAAAAAAATTCAAGAGACCGGTTCCGTGGAAGATAAAAAAGTGAAAAATACAGTCATTGTGCTCATTCATAAGAAAATATTGGTTTGGTTTGTGAAAGTGTTGCTGAAGATCCTGAAATGTCCATTAGACGACGTTGACAACTTGGACTTAGTGGATCGACAACATGGCGTATTTTACACAAGGATTTAGCTCTGAAAGCATATAAGGTTCAAATAACACAGGAACTGAAGCCATTGGATCATTTAAAACGTCGTTCATTTGTTAATCTCATCAATGAACGACCGGCTGATTTTTCTCAAAAAATAATGTTTTCCCATGAGGCACATTTTAACCTTGGTGGCTATGTTAATAAACAAAATTGCCTTATCCTGGGATGAGGAAAACCCATGAATTATTCATGAGAAACCTATGCATCCTAAACGAGTTACTGTTTGGTGTGCATTATGGTCAGGTGGTGTAATTGGACCTTACTTCCTTGAAAATGCTGTTGGTAAAGCTGTAACTGTCAATGGTGATCGATATCGTCGGATGATAACCGAATTTTTGTGGCCTGAATTAATGAATATTGATCTAGAGGATATGTGATTTCAACAGTATGGCGCTACACCTCGCTTTGCACACAAATCAATTGATTTATTGAGAAAAAAATTTCCTGGACGTGTAATCTCAAGAAACGGTGATGTTAATTGGTCACCAAGATCATGTGATTTGACACCGTTAGACTATTTTCTTTGGAGTTATGTGAAAAGTCAGGTTTATAAAAACAATCCGCAATCAATTCCTGCTTTGAAAGATGAAATTGTTCGTGTCATTGGTGAGATAGAGCCTCAATTATATCAAAATGCCCTTGAAAATTTTAACAAAAGAGTGGACGTCTATGGAGCTACAAGAGGAGGCCATTTGGCAGATATTATTTTTCGCATATAAATGTCGTAACTGATACTTCAATTATTTAAGAAGTTTTTGAAAGTGAATGCAAATTACGTGTTTTATTTATTCTTTGAAAAAACCGCGAAATTTGAAACACCCTTTATATTTTATATTATATTAGGTAATATCCACTTCGAGTATTTATTCCAGAAAGAGCAAAATAATTCATTATCTAATAAATTAAACCAATATTCATCCTAAATCGAATATAATTTTACTATTCAACCATCGTCATTTCATTTTTGTGCTATGCATTATCCACGTGTTTCTTATATTCAAATTTATTTCCGAACATGAAAGCTTTGTCACAAACTCAACAAATTATTTTATCTCCATTACGTACTAAATGTGTAAATTTATTATTAAACTTTATTTTGTAAACCTAAAGCTCTCTCGACATTTATAGCTGGAGAATATTTAAACTGAACCAAACATAATTCCTAACACAATAAAAGCAATCGCATAAACGGTAAATGCTCGGTCCAAATAAGATATATGTCATATTTTTTCCTACATTTATCCAACAAAATATTACCTCGTAATATGGTATATAAAATTGTACATCTACATACATTTTCCTTTCGAATCACATACGAATTTAAATATTAATGGAATGTGTATATGTATAATCTCGACTTTGAATATGTAGGGAAGAATTCTCGTCAAAGGAAACGGCGCCCATAAACTTTGATTAAAAGCGTTAACTTGATACGCTTTACTGCGATTTCTTAAGCTTAAAGGAGTTAAAGCGAAAGCAAATATATACAAAATTCAATCAAGTTCTCACTCGAAGAAATGAACACGCGCAGCGATTACTGCTCCTGGTGTTCTTTGATATTTTATCCTTAATTTGGTGAGTAGCGCTGCACTTAAATATTTTGCATGTGCAGCAGCTATTGTCGTATTGTACAGTTAATACAGATTTATATTCGCTTTTTATATTATGGTTTTGAACGAGAATGAGGTCGGTTTATCAGAATTACGTAATATTATAAGCGTCAACGAAGTAAGTAAATCTAAAATTGGTAAATTGTTTGTAATGAATAGTTTTTAATTTTTTAAAGAAAGTACGACAATGTAAACCTGCTCGTCAATGTACGAGGCGTATTTATTAAGTAAAGGCCGTTTGAAAATAAAAACCAAACGAAAGACAATTTACAAAAACCAAATTTATTTTCAGATTCCTCATACATTTCTCTATTTTTCAACATAGCAGCAAAGTTTGTTTAAACACTTATCAAACCTTACGATTAGACTGGTACGTAGATTTCCGCGGTCGTGGTTCATGCTATCTGCTTCTGGGCTTCCGGGCTGGAACCGCGTCACTTGTATATCTGCCGACGTATGGGATATCTTATGGGACGGGTTTATATGGGTCATGGGTCAATGGAGCGTTACTGTTGCGGTTGGGTAGTTTGGAGATGTAGGATTACTAGGCGTTGTGCAGGGGGTAGCCATCATCACGGTTAAGGTTATTGGGGTGCTTAGAGATCTCTATAGTTTCACGGATTTTGTGACCATAGTAATGTTTAGTGCGGGATAGGATCTTGGTCGAATTAAATTAGATATGGTGCCCGGTTTCCAGCCTATGCTCGGCAAGTGCAGAACCGGCTAAGCGGAGCAACCTAGTACAACGCTCATGTTCAGAAATACGAGTGCCGACAGACGGCTTTGTTTCACCAATATATGCCCTACCGCATGAGCAAGGAATCCTGTACACACCAGGTGATTATAAACGATTCTAAATTCTTACGATTAGATTTTCAATACCCTTTTCATAGAAATTCGCCGCCTGCTCCAATAACCTAGAGGTTACGGAAAATCATTTGAAAGAGTGGTTATAATTGCGTCTGTTCTGAAGCATTTTCGTTTCAACTGAAGCCACTATATCGTCTGTGATCACAGATGGACGTCAGAAGCGGGACTCATCATGTACATTGTCGAGGTCAGCTTTGAGGTCACTGACCCACTTACGCACTTTGCCTTCACACATGTCAGTAGCTCCGTAAACTTCACAAATCTGCCGGTGAATGTCTGCAGCAGACATTCTTGCCGACAAAAAATGTATCACTGACCGTATCTCTCACGGGGCGAGCGATATGATAATCTTGAACATTTTAAAGACACAGAACAGACCGTACAGGTTACCTACATAGCTGCAACTGAGCACAGCTGTTGCCAAGGAATGCCTGGACACGACGCAAGCACTCGTTGCGGTGCGCCCACCACGTATTAGTATATGCAACAAAACGGCTATTACTTAAAAAAACACACCTCGTATATGTCCCTACTTTTACATCGAATACCAACCTCGATATATAGCTGGAAGAAGTCTTTAGTTTAGCTGCGTATCCGTTCCTATACTTTCATTACTTGGATGAAGTACTTTTCCGATTAAAAATTGCTTCAATGGTTCAAATTAAAATCAGAACAAAACATCACTGAAGCTTGTTTATGGTTTCAAGTGTTTTGGAAAGCATAAACCAATTTTAGTGTTATGATGACGACAATTGTTTTGAATAAAGCAAG
The DNA here is from genome assembly GCA_031893035.1 of Dermolepida albohirtum. Lineage (NCBI taxonomy): Eukaryota > Metazoa > Arthropoda > Insecta > Coleoptera > Scarabaeidae > Dermolepida > Dermolepida albohirtum. The sequence continues at coordinate 228,940 of JAVIWB010003578.1, read as the reverse complement.
GAGAATTTTGTTCTATTTCGCTTGTTCTTCATCACTTGTTTACTTTTGTATGTAAAGATGTAGAATAATATTAGGTATTAACTGAACGACTCTCTGTAACAAAATCAAAAAGGCAGCTCTTTGGGAGTTCTAAAAAAATATTTTTGCTAATTAGAACTTTGGAAATGCGGTGTGACTCCATTGCATACTGGTACGCACTGTGATGTGGTCGCATGAGGAATGTCTATGACGTTTCACCGCAGCGGTTTCGTTCCGACCGTTTTGTCTCTGGGCAAGTTCGCCGCTGAAAAGAAAAACAATTGAATTTTAGACAAGTTTTTATTGATTTTCGATAAAGTAAGTGTCAAAGATAAAGCTTGAGGTTCTGGCGGTGTGAGGAAAGAAATCGGTGTAAAGCTTGAATCCATACTTACGCATCGGAAGCCAATGTCGAGGTGAAGTTGGTCGTAAAATAAAAATTTGATCAGGGGAAACTGAAAAATCTACCAACCAAGTGATGGATGGGTACATAAGTGATATGACCCAAGCTCCTCAAGCTACGTAATGCAGCTCTGAAAAAAAAATTATGAGAAAATGCAAGAATGTAATCGCTGTCCCAGTTGACCCTACGATCGTTCAAAAACTTGATATATCACAATCATATCAACAATATATGCGTAAAGTTGACGTCACAATAAACTTCTTGCTTTATGATTTGGGAGCTTGATTTCTTCCCAGAGAGGATTGGCTACAGCATTTATGCACTGCAGGTACTTGGTATGTAGATGGTAATTTGAAAGTATCTCCAAACATTTTCAGCCAAGTCTACGTTATTATGATGAACATATTCAGTGTTGTATATCCAGTAGTTTATGCGTTGCTCGGAAATAAGCAGGGGCTATTTACAGGCGAATGCTTTCCATGATCAAGAATAAGTTGCCAAATTTAGCACCATCAGTTGTAAATTGTGACTCCGAACAAGGTGTTATATCAGCCATTAGAGCATGCTTCTCAAAACTCCATGATTTTTTCGCTTACTCAAAATATAAGGAAACATTTAGCCCATTTAGGATTGGTGCACGAATGTAACAACAATCTTGAGTTTTCTCTCAAATCAAAAATGGTGAGATATATTGCAATGTTATACATATAAGGTAACCTACATTTTTCCTATATTATTATATTATAGATAACAGCTTTTGTACCGATTCCAAATCTGGACGAAGTTCTCTATGCCTTAGCAGAACATCTACTCAACATCCTCTGCTAAACTGGTACGAGGATAATTATGTTTCAAGACCGAACCGTCGGGGAAATGGGAGACGATATCTAATGTCCCACCCAATATATGGAATGTATATGAACGCACCCTAATTGCAGAAGACCGTACAAATCATCATGGGAAGCTGTACATTTATTTGGAAATTCATCGATAGACTAATAAAAGTTTAAAAGGGTTGTGACGTTTATTTGCAACAATTAATAGCCGATCAACTTGGTCCTCTAAAACTTAAAAGAGTTTGTGACGCCGATGATAGAATTTTTTAAAATTGTCTGTGATTTTGGCATAAACCGGATGTGCTTCTTCGCACATCCGGTTTATGGATTTCAGGGTGTTTTACTGATAAGAATTTCAATTGAACTTACGCTTTCATTTGCGAGAAAGTTTACTTTTAATTTCATACTTTATTTTTAAGTTTTGCACTTGAAGTTTTAGACATCGCAAACTGTCAACATAATAAAACCAACTTAAATGTTTGATACCGTTTCCAAATAAAGATTTAACAGAAATCAAAGGACCTTTGACACGAACAAACTTAAGTAATATAGTGAATTAATGCGATTACCTTTTAGCGCCTATAAAAGACTAATTATTTCGTTGACTAATTTGCCATTACTTTTATAATCTACTTATGTACGTAATCGCCACACTTACGTATAATTTAAATCGTATACACTGTAGATAATTGGATGGCATTAATTACAAAATATCGTTCGTTTCAACACAATTTGCACAGAAATACGTTGTGATGCATATATATTTAGTACATTGCATCGGGATATCTGCTTTTCCGTGATTAACGACTATTTAATAATTCAACGTTAGACACGAACTGACGCGTTGATGCACTGAAGCTAATATAATGTAGTTAGTTTGTGTTGCAAAATGGGATGTTCGCCGGTTTTTCGGGACCGAGATCTTAGTTTGAGAGGATGGTTTTGTAACATCAGCTCATAATACATTAATTATGTAAGAAGGTTAAATGTCTTCCGAGATGTAGATGTACACTGCCTGCTAGTAAAATTGCAGTAACGACGTCACTCTACGCATACACGATGCATATTAATTAAGGCTAAGAGCGTTGTTAAATACATGGACAAAACTAGAAAATACGTGTATTATTTCTGGCTTCAGTATGAGGAGAATGAATAATAGACAAAAGAGGAAAGTGTACTGAAAGATAAATTTTATTAATTCGCCAATCGCAAATATAATATTATTATTAAATTCGTTTTGGGCTTCCTACAGTATTAATAATAATAATATTAATTTCATGGTCTAACGGCTTCTGGGTTTCTATTGTGAAAATTAGCAGATTACCAAAATATTGTAACAAATTATACGCCGATGCTAATTAAAGAGATTAGGCAGGGAAACACGAAGTATTTCATTTTTAATTGTTTTTCTTTATTATATTTATTCCATCGATATTCAAGTCTTCTTGTATCAGAAAAATACGAGGGTAGTTTGACAAGCAGTGAGAATGGAATAGAAAAACGAATTTTTTAAATACAAAATAATTTTTATTTTTCAATATATTCTCCTAAAAGAGCAATACATTTATTCCAACGGTGCTCCAATGCATTTATGCCATCTCTAAAATGCGATTCCGGAAGGCTTGCAAAATACTCATTACGAAGATGATAAACTCGTCGTTAGACGAAAATTTCTTTCCGCCTAGTGCCGTTTTCAATTTTGGAAAAAGGTGGAAGTCGGAAGGGGCTAGATCCGGCGAATAAGGCGCATGCGGTACTAATTGGAAATGCAACTCGAGGATTTTGGACATTGCAACTGTGCTGGTATGCGAGGGAGAGTTGCCGTGGTGAAACAGAATCTTTTTCTTTGCCATTACTGGCCGTTTAGTACGAATCTCAACATTTAATTTTTGTAGAAGTTCTGCATAATATTGTGCAGCACGGTCTAACCATTTTTTCGACTTTTGTTCAGTTTCGGGTGTACTGTAGTGTATCCAAGTTTCATCGCAAGTAACAAATCGCCTACAAAAATCAACCGGGTTCCGCTTATAAAGGTCCAAACACTCATTAGAAATGCGCAAACGAGTGAACTTTTGATCAGTCGTAAGCAATCGCGGCACCCATCTTGCCGAAAGCTTGGAAAGGCCCAATTCTTTTGTTAAAATGTGGTACACGCGTTCTGTTGAAATGTTTACCATGTCTGCTATCTCTCTCACTTTGAGTCATCGATTTTGCGTAATAATATTATGGATTTTTATAATCATTTCCTTAGAAGTTACGATTTTTGGTGCTCCACAGCGCGCTCCATCAACACAGCTTGTTCTACCACGTTTAAATTCATTTACCCATCTACTTATTGTGGCGGATAATGGAGCAGATTCACCTAATGTTTCCCGTAACTCATCTTTTATTTCGGTAGCTTTCATACCCTTAATTACGAAGTATTTAATCACCGCACGATACTCTGCTTTTTCCATTTTAACAAAATGCCGTGTTGCTTCTTTTTCAATCAGCTGTCAAACATGAACTAATCAACTGATTTATCTAAATATCGGAATGTAAGCATATAAATAGACAACCTAAATTACAGTGCAATTGTTTTACCAATTAGAGCGCCACCTATGTGTCATTCTCACTACTTGTCAAACTATCCTCGTAAACTGTCAAATTGTTCAAAATATGGGTTAGTTTCAGTGATTACCTTTTCATTTGACCCAGTTCTTTTGCCACCGAGGCAAGTTTATAAGAGCTTTGCCTTCTTCGAAGCATTTGTGCTAGCTTCAGACCAATATTTCGATTATTGCTTTATTTTGGGTATATAATAGTGTTCCAAGTTCCATCAACCGTCATTATTCGGTACCGAAAGCCTTTCGGATCATGCTATAACTTCACTAAATTGGGTCCCGAAATGCGTTCTCGTCCATGTTTGTAATTCACAAACAACAAATACGGCATTCATATTACACGAAATTTTTTCATACTTAATTTGCTGTTCAAAATCGAAACCACTGTTCTATATGAAATGTCTAGAGCTTCCGCTATTTCGCATAGTTATATTCGACTGTCAATGTGTACTTTTCTGATCATTTAGTAAAAATAATAATAATTGTGACGTTATTTTAGTTGAATTTGATGGAGCCTGTGGTTGATTGACTTGATCAATAAGGTTGATATATAACCCCTTTCCACAATTAACTATTTGTAAATTCTGTATACGCATTTCGACAACCAAGTTGTCATCATCAGCAGATAATTTCAAAGTGTCGCACCTGGTAAAACACGGCGAAAAAATTGTACGAAAAATAAACTCCGTACGCGATCCGCACCGTTGAAAACCAAGATGTGCACATCTTGGTTTTAGTTTGAATAGCTTGTGTGTTGACAGGGTAGATGCCTAATTTCGAAAGCGCAATTCTTTTGTTTGTGAAGAATAAAATACTATATTATTTGCTTTGTAAAGTTATTTTTAGATTCCTAAACAAAAGCATTGTAAATGCTATCTGCTTCTGGGCTTCCGGGCTGGAACCGCATCATTGGTATATCTGCCGACGTTTCGTACCCATTTGCATGGGACATCTCAGGGCACAACTACTGCACTGAAACTGTTCTCTGGTTTTCTTCTGGATATCCTCCCCGTAGAGGCTGGTTATTCTAGTACGTAGACTTCCGCGGTCGTGGTCCATGCTATCTGCTTCTGGGCTTTCGGGCTGGAACCACGTCACTTGAGATGTCCCATACAAATGGCTATGAAACGTCGTCAGATATACAAGTGACGCGGTTCCAATCCGGAAGTCCAGAAGCAGATAGCATGGACCACGATCGCCGAAGTCTACATACCAGAGTAAGCATTGTAAACTTTTGATTCATTTATTAAATTAATATAAGAAAAAATATTTCTGCGTGTTTGTCATTATATATATATATATATATATATATGTGTATATATATATATATATATATATATATATATGTTTTTCTTCAGTAAAGGACCTTGTAGATGTCCTTTAGTCTACTAGTTCTTCATATATACTTTGTATATAAGCTAGTTATAGTACCATGAACGTCGGCGAACATTGAAGAAATCAGAGAAACTAAGACCGGTCTCAGTCTATAAAGTGTTGTAACAGCTCGCGGTCTTCCGAACTTTCCAAAAGTCTGTGTTTTATGTTATGTGCCTTCTATTATTTCTAGTTGCAGATCCTTTATATATATATATATATATATATATATATATATATATATATAGAACAATCTGCTATCGGGTATTGAGTAACTATACTGTGAGGTCAGCAAATGGCAGCGCTAGCCTTAAATTTGATTTATGCAGATGTTTCGGACTGTTCGGTTAAATGTATAGGAGGTTTTAGATATATACAATTTAAATACAAATAAAGAACAAATACGATTAATTTATTCAATAACCGAATAAAATAAATATAAACAATTATACGCACAATAAATTGAAAGTAATAGGTGAAAAGTATATACTTAAAATCCTTAATAATACTCTTTTTTTTGGACACACAGTACGTTTATAAGATAAATAAAAACAAAAACATAACGAATATTGAAATAATGTAAAATAAAAGTTCAAAATAATGTGTAGCACTGAATTACAAATCTAAATTTGATTTTACTACGGTAACGTGACGTTCTAATAGAAGCAATTTATAAAATAAACTAATTCTGGAATACACACGTGTTCTGGATGTCCACTGTGTTGTTCTTCAAATATATTGGTCCGGTCACGTCTAGACTAAGATAGCAATCGTTTTATGGGTGCATGGTTTTTATTTCATCGTTTACTTTGTTCTTTAAAGCAATAATTTATACGCTGATTGATACTGTAACTTTTTCTGTTTCAAAACAAGCTAAAAACGATTTTATTTTTATGTCCTTAGGAACTGAATGTACGAAAATTTTGTAAATGTTTTGAAGAATTATCAAAATGGAAAACAAACATTGAAAAACAAGTAAGAATATTTTAGTATAAAGAAAAATAGAGGCGTATTCTAAAAGAATTAACTGATTTGATCAAGAAAAAGTAATACAATATTCCAAGACAGTAACAAGTTTTTTATTTATAATAAAGATTTATTTCATATCTTACAAGTTGTCAATGTGACTACTACCAGGGGTATGGACAACGTAAAGGCAATACGAGAATTATTCCCACACGCTTAGTAGTATATTACGATTGACTGAATTGACGGTTGTTGTTATTCAGTATTTAAAGTCATCTAGTTTAATATTTCCATAAGAAAAAAACAAATACAGTGACGTCTGGGAATCTCGCAGGTCAAACACAATACAGTGTTGAGGAACTTTATTCAGAAAATCTAGAATCATTAGGTTCCAATAGAGCGATTCACCGTCTTGTTGAAAAATGAATTGAAATGGATTATCTCGGTTTCTGTTACCGGAATTCCTCCGCTTGCTCTTTCGAAACTCGTGGTCGATCTGGACTTTTGCCCCTTTACATAGATACTCACTCTCGGTGAACTGTCGAATGTTCTTCGAAGAGGGACTTTTTGAATAATAAGTTGTAGATAAATATGATTTGGTGTTCACATTGGAGAATGTGGACGTATTCTAATTTGCTAATAACAAAACTTCTGAGCGACAATTTTAGGAGGGGTATATTACTGATTTGATTTGAAGTTTGTATATCGAAATCTAAAGATTTGCTAACAATAAAATACAAATTTCAATACGAAGAAAAAAATTAAGTCGTAAGCCAAATGAATCTAAATTAGGGGTTCTCAAATTTTATCAGTCCATAAAGCACCTACACCTAAACGATGACCTAAATCATTTGCTTGTTCGAATTTTCTTAATGTTTGGTTACTTATAGGTTGAAAGAATGTGGTTGATTTCCTTTGATGTTTGTACTTGGTAGCACTTTGCAATATTTACCTTTAAAGCAAAAGAATAACACTACTGAGGTATCGGATCTAAGTTCATTCGAAGACAAGCCACGTAAAATTTGAAGGACATGTAAATTTTTGTATAATCCAGATAAGTAAGAATAGAACAAGAGAGTGAGCTTAGCAAGTCGTTTGTGCAAAGGACGAAGGAGAGAAGTTCAAAATTAGAAGCACTTAGCTTCTTTGTATATGTCTGTTGAAGTCAGCCTTGATTACAGATATTTTAGCTTCTATGTAATGTAATTTAGGTCTTATTTTAACGGCTTTTGAACTTTAGCCTTACAAATTCTAGATCATCTAACCGATTGAATGTCCCACTCGGACATCAGATACACTTCCTTTACGGTGTTTACTTTCACAATTTTATGTATGTTTACTTCTATGCATCTTTATCTGTGTAGATAACTGTGATTCATTGTTGCATTCCTCGCTTGCTTTTCCCATGGGGGGTTTGTGTATTAAAACTTTAGAACATCTCGTATTCTTTTTTTTGGTTTGCTCCGTATATTTTCTATAATGTTCCCACGAGCAGTAGGGTAAATGACTAGAGCGGTCAATTTTATCGGCGCGACAGGATAGGATCTGTCATAGGAAGTGCGTAAGTACGTATGTACCAACAAATGTATAACTGGGTACAGTAATTGGTCTCGAATGAGTAAATATTCGATATGTACTTACTACGTACCTGGTGCGCAAACAAATGTAATTACTCTAGAAATGATAATATATCTAACCAAAGATCAGTTCAGCAGGATACTTTCGAGGGAAGGTAACTAACTGTTGCTCCCTACTGTGTTCACGTAACTTTGATCACGTTACTTTACACTTTAATCTAGATTTAACTCAGGTTCCTTGGGAGTGTAAGTTCCTGTAATCCCGTAAATTTCGCTTGACAGAGAGTTTACTTCTTTTTAGAAATTATAATAATTCAATAGGTTAACCAAAGGATTATAGATGACAAAGTATTTTGATCCTAAATGTTTTAAAAATAGCTCTATTTCTAATTTGGTACGAAGACTTCCGCGGTCGTTGTCGATAATATTTGCTTCTGGGCCTCCGGGCTGGAACCACGTCACAGGTATAAGTTGCAGTGCGACAGATAGTAGCAGTAGTTGAGCCCTGAAGATGTCCCATATGAGTGGGTACGAAACGTCGACAGTTATACCAGTGACGCGGTTCCAGCACGGAAGCCCAGAAGCAAATAACTCTATTTCTATTTTTATTATTTATTTCGTTTATTTTGATCATAGAATGTATGAAAATCTTTGGATAGCATTGTAAAGTCGTTGATATAAGAATTACGCACACACGGCGAATTCAGACGACCTTATAACGACAATTTCGGAACGACGTCATTAAAATGAGTTAATGCATATACTAATGAGTTTTTAAATAGATTTTTGTACCGTTATACTAAGCGGTAGTACCCGAAAACATGCGATGTGTCCATTATTTATATTATAATCTCCACCAAAAGCAAAGGAATCTCGTCTACATTTACATATACAGATAAATTATTACGAATGAATCGGAATCGTTTTTCAATATTAATATTAAAGAATGGATATAAAAATATTATATAAAGAAAAAAAGGACATTCAGTCAGTTAAACATTTTTTTTAGGTGGTTATCAAATATGATGTTAAAATATTGATCCGAATCAATATTGTAAGATAGTTATAAAAAAGCAATCTATTCATTTTATTAATGGAATAAGTACATATTCATAAGGTTTCCATTTAATAGTGTCCAAGCGTAGCAAATCAAAGACGAATACACTGTGAACGAAAATTTAATTAAAGAAATGCCTGTTTAAACGATATACATGTGGAACGTTGCATTTCCTCTCGACTTGAAAGTACTCCCCTTATGCATTTACATACTGACTCAAATAAGGTTTCTATTTCTATGAGCTTACTATCGCGTCAAAAGTACTTCTTTGTACGTTTACGTACTGACTCAACGTTCCCATTTCTGGAAGCAAAGCTGAAATTAATTTTCAATTATAATGTAAAAAAAGCTTCCAGTGCATTTTGTAATTTTGGAAATTACAAGGAGCTAAGGCAGGTGAGTAAGTAGGATGATTCAACTGGGTAAGTGCTTTCTTGAACAGACAGCTTCTATCAGTAAGCATACTATAACCTGGAACGCTGTCTTGGCGAATGATTCACTTGTTGATCCACAATTCGGATCTTTTTTTGAACAGGATCATCTAATCTCTTAGGCATCTTCAAATAAAATTGTCTGATGAAATTTTGGAGGACTACTTCTGTTTGATCTAAGTAACATACTAGTAAATTTTTAATACTGATAAGGGTCCGTATTTTCACATCCTAATAGTTCAACGCTAATTACAGGGGGCTTTGGCAGACTATTATTATGGTGAAACTTAAGATCTTTGTCTGTCGGTATTCATTTAAACGGGAAAGAGAAACCCGACGTGATAAGCCAGTGACTTACTACTGAGTTATCAGTCGGCTAAGAAAAAGACTTGATCACTGAATAATACTCTACTCTTTCCAGATTCAAAACAAGCTAAAAACAGTTCACTTTAAAAAATAAAGTCTAAAAAAATTAGATCAATGTCTCGTTACCAAGAAATTACAAATTTGCAAAAGGCTGTAAAAGTAAAATAAAAGCAACATATGTATAGCTTATAAGAAATACATTTGGATTGAAATGCAACTCAACACTAATAATAATAAATTTGAGGACAAATTAGTTGTAATAAAAACAATTCATTTTTTATTATAAAATATATTTTATTTAAATAAAAAGTTAGACAAAGTTCAGAAAGATTTTATTACTTAATATTATGTCTGTTTAATTAAGAAGAATACATTAGTTTTCAAATTGTGGAAATGGGTTGTAATAAATTACGCTTCTGTATTGAGATCTATATTATGAGCAACATTTTGATGTCGATAATACATTGTGCATTCTGCAAAATTTTGATGCATTTTAAATTTTTAGAAAAAAGCTCTTTCTATGTTTCTTAAGATTTGATAACTGAAGTAGAAGAAAGAGAAACGATACAGTCAAAACAGTGGGCTGCAAAGGGGGAACCGACTCCAAAAAAAGCAAAAATCGTTTTTTCGTCTGGGAAAGTCATGGCGACTGTTTTTTGGGATAGTCATGGAATTATCTTAATCGATTATCTTCAGAAAGGGAATACTATTACAGGACCATATTACGCATCATTACCTGACAAGCTGAAGCCAGAAATTGTGGGAAACGGCTATATTTGCAGAAAAAGAAAATCCTGTTTCACCAAGATATCGCGCCGTCTCACGCCATGGTGAAAATTCATGAATTACGGTTTGAACTGCTTGACCATCCACTATACTCACCAGATCTAGCCCCAAGGGACTTCTTTTTGTTCATTAATCTAAAAATTGCGCTCGGAGGACAGATTTTCGTCAAATGAGGAGGCAATCACCTTCGTGAACAATTATTTTGCAGAGAAAAACGCCGAGTACTATTTGGACGGGTTAAACAGATGGGAGCATCGCTGGGAGAAGTGTGTAGAGTTACAAGGAGACTATGTAGAAAAATAAATATAAATTTTAAGTAAAAATGTCTTGTACCTTTGTTAGGTCGGAAACTTTTCAAACCACCCTCGTACATAGATATGTTCAATAGAATATTTGGAATAAGAGATTTTGACCTGCAAGCTCTCACATCATATACAAGTATATACTTTATGTTCACAGTTCGGAAAGAAATACCAAGCACTACAGTATGATATAATGGCAGTAGTTTCAGACATTCATTTGAGTGTGCATGATTGTCATAAAATATATTTGCAAGCATTATATACATATAATATAAACGTTATCATTTTGGCATTAACAAATTTAACGAAAATTATAAATTTGTTACCATAATATTCTACGCATTACAGCACAATGATTTATTAGTATGTTAAATTTAGTACTAACTTCGCCTAGCTTGGATGAATTATAACCATAAAAGTTAATAACATGGTGAAACGAAGCTAACCCCATAAATCATGATATTGAATTAAACATACACATATATACATAAACGAAACTCTGTTATTAGATTTAATTTGTAACAAGTAAGCATTTTGTATGTATTAATATATTCAAATAAAGTGTAAATAATATTATAAGCTGTGGAACTAACATGAATAATTTAAGATTCTATCTCGAAACATTTATGTTTTTACACGAACTTCTGTGAGTTAAGTTTTACTTGAATACACAGCGTGATTAATTGTAAAAATTAAGTTGGTGCATATGTAACGTGTTTGATAAGTAAAGTTTACAGAAAATAATTTTTCGTTTTAATTAAATTAAATTCCATTTGTTTCAACACGTCTTTTCTAAATTAAAAAGATTTTCAATATCTGGAAGTGATCAAGGCACTGACGACACTTTCTTCCTAAAAAATGATAATCGATTGGCGTCGTGTGATATCTGATGCTATCATTAATCACATTTCCAGCTTGTAGCCTCTATGGTGTACAATACTTTGGGGCGAAACAGTTTGAGAATTGTATGATTGATCTTCAACACTGGACTCCAGTATTTCAAAAGTCTAAACTGTTTCAATGATTACATTGCATATTAAAAAGTTGTTTTTAAGAAGAAATTGTAGCCTTTGTCCAAGCAGATAATAATATCTTCAGAACAAAGATTTATGCAATTCTAAAATGCCAGAGGAAATTAACAGAAGGGCTTGTTTGTAGATAGTTGAGATGTAACAAAATAGGTCCTTTTTGCGTTTTTAATTTTTGCAAAATTTGCCTACTGCCCCAAATATATATTTGTAATTTTAAATAGCTGTAAATACTTGAACATTCTCAAATTTTTTGACTATTTCTTTCGGATTAAATTGTAAAATTAAACTCTTTATTTGATGAAAATGTTTAGAATAATAAAATGATTCTTGCGACCATGTTTCCCAGGGTATAAGAATTGGTTCTGGTGGTTGAAAAATATCTGGATACTGTCTGTGAAATTCTCAAAACCGTTTAGGAAATTCAAGAAAAATGGCTTTGTTTTCGGACAACAGTTTCTAATAATTTCTGCTGTAAAACATAAAGCATGAAGTTTACAGATTACATATATTGTTACTACAATTATTTTTAAGAGGGCAACTATGTATAACATGATAGCAATACCATCAGTTGTTCACACTAACACTTGGTCTGTTGGGAGTTGAAAATTGATAGATATAGAGGACATTCAATGCAACACGCGCAGCTTTGAATATATCCCTTACAATCCAGAAATTGGGTATTTTAATTTCGCACCAGTAACGGTGAATATTAAAATTTACTCATAGTCAGTTAAGTACATCCTAAACTTTACATTTCAAAATTGTAGAATACGATAAATTGAACATTTCTCCAAGCGTTATTGATGTTGAATAAATATTTTGTTCCATTTTTTGTTGTAAAGTATGATTATCAATCTTTTAAGGTCAATCGAAATGCAGGTCATCATTTGAATTAAACTTAGTTTCTTGCATTTATGTATAGCGTCTACTTCAAGACTCTACAAACATTCTTCGTTGCAATAGCTACGTTATTTCATTCATATATTATAATAAATTTAATTCAAATGAACTCGAATAAAGGCATATTTGTAGTTTGCAAATACAGCACGAATTGATAGCTGCATTATTAATTTTAAGTATATTGTTTTAAGTACAAGGGCAGGCAAAAATTAAAATCCCTACGAGAATTTATTAGAAACATTTTGGCGATCTATATTTAATTAAAAACAAAATAATTATGGAAGTCATTAATAGACTTAACAAAAAATATGATGCAAGAATAACAGAAATCTGTGCATTGTTTTTTAAATTAATATTTGATCCCTTGTTCCAATTTTCTCGTAAAAATTATTTTCGCCAGCAATTACTGATCTGAACACTATTTTCATGGTCTGCAGAGTAATTCGTTAAATTTAGAGAGAGTTTCGGGTAGCTTATTGTTTGTCCTTTGACGAAATCCACCGTTCAAACTTCTTCGATAGACCATCTACTTATTCAGCGTTCCGTCTTTCTTCAGCTATCGGATCATTATTTCCTTTCCCCTTCGTGAGATTCATTATAGCAAGGGCAAACTTGCCTCGCTTCTCTTGACATTTTGTACCTCTTTCTTGAATAACCGTGTCACGGGTTTATTAGTTACAGCTAACATTGGTATATGTGGCTGTATATCTTAACGAATTAAGGAAGGGAACGTACCTAAGGAGGACGAATTATACACGTTCGGGATATATTGGTGGCGTAAAAACTTCTGATAAAGTGAAATGACGAAAGTTCGTCGAGTTACTGTCTCTTTAACCGACTAACGGTAATAAACTGTATCTCATAAACATTTTTATCAGTCGTAAAAGTCTTATTGTTAGATGATGCTTAGTTTAAGTACGCAATTAGGTGATGTAATTAACGCAAATTATTAGCAAAACCTAAATGTATTTTTAACTGCTTGTTCCCAACGATGTGGGGAATAGGAGCTCTAAAAGCAGAAGTGTTATATGCATATCGTATATCCAAGTAAAGCCTAAATAACTGAGACCAATAATACTTTCATTACAGGTTTGTAAACTCCTCTGTCGAATAATACTAAATATAAAATGAAACTTTTACATATACAAGCCTACTTTTGTAAGAAGTATAGTACAGTTGATCACTTGTTTAGAAATAAAGTGTTAATAGAGAAAGAAAGCAAATACCCTATTCCATTTTATCTACCACTAAGAGACCATTTCGATTTCATAGAAAAATGGGCAATTCAATAATTTTTATAGAATATGAAAGCGGACGGATATGTGTCGCACATTTATGTAGCTAGATCTGAACCAAACAGAAAATTGTTGAAAAGAATAAAAAATTAAAATAAGTGAAAATAAATTGAAGTATATATTGTTGATAAAGTGAAGACGTACTATCGTCGAAGACGCATATTCGGAATAACAGAAAGTAATTGGGTACATTTCTTTTCTTCCTCATTGTACTGTAGCAATTTAGATTACATAGGCCTACGATGAAAAAATATTTAAAATACAGCTTGTTTCAAAAAGAATATACATACGTATTACAAAGTATTATTTTGTCCAAACTATTGATCGTTGCGCCTCGGTTCGGCTATTGAAGCAACGAATATATAGTCTAGTTTATTTAATGGCTGCTAGATGTCAGTTTTCTTCTGTTTTCTTGGTAACCGTCATATGTTTAAAATGGCTACCCCGCAGCAGAAATCATTTTGTGTTCTAGAGTTTGCGAAGTGCAATTCCGTGATTACAGTGCAAAGACTTTTCAGGTTGAGCTACCAAATTGATCCTCCGAATGGGTGGAACATTCGCAGATGATATCGACAGTTCGTAGATACAGGATGTGTATGTAAAGAAAAGAGTCCTGACCGCCCTCGTGTTTCTGAAGAAAATGTTACACGAATTCAAGTTGCTTTCCAACGTAATCCTTCAAAATCAACTCGTCGTGCCAGTCGGTAGTTAAAATTGCCTACAACAACAATTTGGCATGTTTTGAAACGTCGGTTGGTTATGAAGCTTTACCAGTTTCAGTTGTTACAAGTTCTGCGTCCTGATGACAAACGGAAATGTGTGGCATTTTGTAACGAGATTCATGATGCTATTGATAATGATAACACTTTTGCACAACGCATCGTGTTCAGTGATGAAGCGACTTTCCATGTTAGTAGTCTGGTAAACAAATACAATGTTCGAATTTGGGGTCTACAGAACCCACATGCAGCCATTGAACATGTACGAGATTCGCCTAAAATCAATCTGTTTTGTGCGATATCCCAATCATCTGTTTACGGCCCATACTTCTTTGATGAAAACACGGTTAACGGTCAGTAGTATCTCGCTATGTTATAAAACTGGCTGTTTCCGAGGCTGCACGAAGACAACTTCATTTTTCAACAAGACGGGTAGTAGTAAAATAAAATATACATTCCATAATTGTTTGTATTTGGATTACTATTCATAAAACACATCCGTTTTTTGTGAGAAAATCTTACGTGAGCACAGCACTGAAAAATACAAAAAAGTAACTAAAAAGTATTTTTTTGTAGGCCTGTGTTTTTGTATATTGTCCTAATTTTACCTAATACACCTAATCTAGTCTTACATTAACCTGTATTGATTGCCTTCTTTAAGTCATATAAATGGATTGTCTTTTAGAATTCAATGCTTGCAAGATATAGTTACCCATTCCATGAGCTCTGCTGTCCAATATGTAATTAAGGTCTCCATTATATCTGCCAATTTTAGTCAAGAATTGTATTAAGGGGGCATTCCTCGTGAGATATTCTGTAAGTAATACTTCTAGGTATTTCTTCCAACGAAATCAATTTCCCAAACCCTTTTTCGGGTTGATCCACCAATAAAGGCATTACCTTGGTAATGTTTAGATTCGTTTCTCTTGTATGTTTTAGTCCTTGGCTCAGACTTTTCTGAAAAGTTGGTCAACTTTTTTGTTTCTTGTGATTCGGCACTCACAGCAGCCTTACTACATTTTGGGGAGTCGGTTGCTTAAATTTCTTACGACATTTTAGTATTAACTTGAACGCGATCTCAAAACTCCTCAATGGCTTTAACGTATAACAACTATTGGTAAGAATATGTACTCCTTTATGTGAGTAAGTCCTTCTGTCAATTTCCTCTACGCATTTTAGAACTACATAAATCCCTATTCTGAAGATATTATTGTCTGCTTGAACACATGTCAAAATTTCTTCTAAGAAACAAGTTTTTAATTTACAGCGTAGTCTTTAGAACGGTATGGACTTACGAAAGTCCGGTGTTGAAGTTCAATCATACTATTCTCAAAAAGTTACTCTCTAATGTAGTGTAGTGTATAGAGTGTAGAATCTGAAAATGTGATTAATGATGACATCAGCAGCGATTCCGACTTTTTTAGTGTGCGTAAATTATATTACAGTTTAGTGAAAGATACAATAAGCAATTGGAAAACCATTCAATTGTGCTGGCAATAGAATTGTAAGATAACAGCCAGATTAGCGAGTACTGCTCTAACATGAGAGTACGTCGATATAGATCGAACTAGTTTGGCTGTATCGTCATGATGCGATTTCCTACAGAATAGGGATATTCATTAATAAGATCACAGATTGACTGATGAGAATATAATATCCGAAACGCGTCTCAATCGAGATCTCATTAATAATAAAATAATTCCTTTTCCCACGAATTGGTTTAATGCTATGTTTATAGTGGTTATTCATTTAAGTATTATAGCGATATAGTCGTTTATTAAGTGGAATAGATACGAACTACAGTACGTTTTCTTCTCTCAATAGTTTCATTTTTATTCCTGAGATGGAATTGTAGTTTTTTCACCACTTTGGCTATATCTTTATGATACGATTACCAACAGAAGAACAATTTGTTGATGAGATCACGGATTGACTGATGAGTATTTAATATGCGAAACGCGAGTCAATCAAAATTTCATCGATAAAATAATTGTTCGTTTTCCCATATAGATCAAGTTTAATTTAGCAATAGAAAAAAAATCAAGGCTTGGATGGGGTCAAAGTTATACTACACGAGGTCTAACAGAGAACAACGGAGACGGGCTTCGTTGTTCGCTGTTGAATGGAACATGACTTGCGTGAATAGCGATTTTGTTATGCTGAAGAAGTCGAAAGAGCATGACGAATATTTTTTCAGACTGAACTGCAAGATTGATATTGTTACCGAATTCAAATCTTGCTGAAAGACGGCGAGTTGGCATTTACATTAAACCTTGATTTCTTTTTCCCTTGCATTTTTCTTAATTTTATAATAAATAATACTTCCTTGAAGAAGATATACCGTAGTTTTTTTTAGATTTGTTAAGTGGTAGAAAATTCCTGGCAGAATTAAAAAGTATATGTAAAAATTGGTTTAATAATTCCTTCGAATTTATTTCCTTTTTTTCTAGAAGTGGTCTGGATTAAAACTTTCGGAATTTCATGTATATTTTGTAGTAGGGTACCTTTTCCTAAATTTATAACTTCTCTGTGCTATATTTTCCTATCCTAAATTATCCTTACGAATGACTTTATTTAAATGCCTGCCAGGCAGGAGTTTTCGTAGATTTTGCCAAAGATGCTGCAAGATAAATTTTTTAAACCGACCCTTTCCACGTGCTCTACCACATTAGGAAGATAACTGCGGAAATATACTTTGTCTGTTTTAAGGGATTTAGAAGTGTAGTTTGACACGCGCGCAGGGGCTAAGCGGAAAATATGGTCGACCCGGGAGATCCGAGACTTACGGAGCAGCGATGGTAAACCACGATTTTGATATATATTGAAAAACCCGGAGTTGAAAATTATTTGTGTACGTACGTCTTCCCCCTTTTGCCTAAAGAGAAATTGAGAATACACATCCTACACGAATCTAGTGAGGGTGAGAGGTGGTATCGTTGTTAGTCTATTTATAATCAGTGTCGGTCGTCTCATCTGATAAACGTAATCCGAATACGATGTATACCTAGCGCATCTAACCTATATATGCACAGAGATGAACTCTGAACTGGCTGACGTTCTATTCGAAAGATAGAGCGGTGTAATTTATCGTAAAATCGATAGTCCTTTATTATAATGTTAACGTTTTTGTAGTTGATGTGTACAGTTTCTTTTTAACGAAATAAAACATTTTGCGACGGCGACTGTTTCATGGCAGATGTAGCTCATTACTGATGGAGAATAAATGCTTGGAAAGCAATATAATTTTTTACACTCGACTATCACTAACTTTGTTACATAATGCTATGCCTTGACACTACTAACATTGTTAATAGTCATAATGGTAGTTTTATTAAATTTAGTGCAGTAAGTGAAATAAGTTATGAAAAGTATTTTAAATTAACTAGAATAGAATTGTGTATAATAATTTTGGAAAGCAGAATTAAGGATTAAATAGAACGAACTACAAAAGAAGTCGATTCAGAAAAAAATAGATCAAAGCAAGACCATATTTTTACTACCAAACAAATCAGTGAGTGTTAAAAAATCAGTAGATAACATACAGGAGTAAGCAATAATCTGCGAAGTTATGTTCAAAAAAGTAATAAGGGGCAAAGAAATTAACATATACAATGGGATTAAAACAAGGATGTATTCGGAGTCCAATCTATTTAATGCGATGCTAAATAGAATTTGAAGAAAATGTAATAAAATTTGAAAATATATAATGTAGGATTAATGCAAAGTAATGGGAGAATTAAGTGTCCATTTTTAGGATATTAATGAAAGTAAAGTTCAATATCGTGCTCCTCCTGGCTATTAGACACCTTGTAGTGACAAAACTCGATGGCAGAACAAATACGCATTATGTTTAAATTTTAAGAATTACAGCATTAGTTAAGACGTGAGGTATATCGAATTGCCTGGCTACAAGAAATAAAATAATATTTTCCGGAACTGAGCTTTGTTTCGGCTATGTCAACTATATTTACATAAATTAAGACAACCTTCTAGAATTATATAAAACTTGCCTATTCTATGTTATAAGTGACATCTACTTTTAATTAAGGCTAGCGCAAAAAAAAATTAAGCACAAAAATAAATATAATTAATTTAAAAAAACTCTAAACATAAAAGAAAATGTCGATTAACTGCTAAAATTAATGAATGAATGTAAAAGATCGAAAATTTACGTAGATTTTCGATCGTTTACAGTTTTTTTACTTGTTAATTTAGTACGGAGTCGCGAAGTTTTATATATATGTATATATATATATATATATATATATATATATATATATATATATTACGCGAAGTTTTATATATTTATATATATATAAATATATAAAACTTCGCGACTCCCTATTAAACTAACAAGTAACAAAACGTAATTTTACGGAAATTGAATTGAATCGAATTCTAAATATATATAGATAACTGTAGTTACATAAATACCTCCGAGGTAATCAAATTAAAAAAAACAGCGAATAGTACTATAGACCAAAATTGTGACTAGTACCTTCCACCCTAAAATTACATAATAAAAGAACCAATTAGCAAGATGGAATTACGTGGCCAAAATCGCGACAACAAAAAACAATCATGGAAAAATCAGAAAAGGGGGAATTTTTGGAGAAAAAAGAGAAGAAGACAGAAGTGAATGTGGAAATCTAAGTGAAATGCCGGTATATGAATATTCAAACATTCTTTTATCTTACGAATCCGCACGTGTGTTGGACTTCAGCATTTCTTTGATGGTATTAATGTTCTTCTCAATAATAGACGAAATGAGGTGCTTTGACATCAGAGCATCTTCTAAATTAAAATTTCTTCCCTGGAACTATATATACTACTACTTATTTTACGATGTGAGCAATCATCTTCAAGCGTAGGAACCGTTTACTTAAAAAAACAATATTCAATCCTCTGGCAAAGTTGTAGCGTAAAATATTTTGCTATTCGGTTTTTAACCAACGTGACATGACAATTTTTATATACTACCAAATTTTGGAAGTAGCCAACAGACAGCTAAAAATCGAGGCATCAGCTTCAGTGTAACTCTGTCAGTGTCAACATAATTTAAATTGTTAGAAATCGGTTGCACCATATTGCAAAACTTTTGTAACGGCCTTCGTACGTTTTCCCTTTTTTTAATAATTTTAAATCCGTTAAATATTGTTATATTATTAGTAATTCGGTTTGTGAAAATTAAAGAAATGTTACAGTTTAATGTTTAATGTAAATTTATAACTTAATATTTATTAAATTCCGTTTATTATGGAATATCGAGTAAAATGTGTATAATAAAATTAACTATTTCACTTGGAGATGACGCGAAATGGCTAATATAAAAATATGATATTTTATTATTCCATAAATGTTTATTTAATTGTACAACAAATTACGAAATACGAATTTCCTTTTCTCGGAATTTAACGACGGATGAAATTATGTTCCATGGGACATTATTTATGCCAACGATTGCACAAAAAGAAAATACATTATGAAACATACGTATTTACATAGTATGCGTACATATGTGTATTTGATCGTACCTAAAATTTGTCTATTTGTTTTAACATTAAAATACAGATATTATTATCTGCAAATATTACATAATCTCCAATCAGGATCTATTCCATGTTTCAATTTAGAGAAAAATATTGGCTTTATTTTATGCGATGTGAATTTAAACATCCGTCTCTTGTCAAAATCGACACAACTGTGAATATGTATTTATATTCTGAAGAACTTAGTTTTATAGATTTTTTTAAACATACTTGACAACTACTCGATTTGTAATGGGCCTATAAAAATATATTTTAATTATGGCAATAAAATTGTATATATATATAGAGGTTGTTCTCAATAAAGAATTCCAATTTTTAAGATATATATCCTGGAAGTAAATACGAAAGAAATTCTTACGAATGCATGGCATTAACCTATTTAAATTTTTCAAGAGTATGTACAGTCTTTGTAGACAGTACTAATACGTAGTTCGCCGTTAATTTAATTTGATGTCACATCTGTTTCAAATTCGACAGATGATGATGTATGTTATTTAGGTGGGTTAGTGTGCATTATTCAAACAAACTTTTGGCTCGTAAAAAACAGCACTGAGCTTATAAATAATGATATTCTATTTTGTTATAAACGGCGCATTTGGCTGTGAGAACTATAGAAAAGACTAAAATAACTATCGTTATTAAATTTATTTTAAAATGTTAGCAGAATTTAGTGATTTTTGAATTTTGAACCTAATTTCTCTAACCAAAGCACTCGTTATGTTATCTTCTAGAATTTTGTATGTATTTCTGAAATTATTACAAATTACATAATTAATTATTCTATATAATAACAATTTTATTGCCCGACAGTGTAGTCGCTTATAGAACAACAATAATATACGAAGGTGGTTCCATAAGTACCCCGCCTAATCCAGAGATAGCGGTAGTTGTTTGACAAATATCACTGTATTAGAAAGTACACAATCTATAAAGCATATGTTTCAAGTTTGAAGACGCTACGTTGTTTAGTATTTGTTTAGCAGCCATCAATAGTGAACGTTTTCAGTGAATTTGTAAAAATGAAGAAAATTGGTCATAGTTACGTGATACAATATTTTTATTTGAAAGGCCTCAGCCCAACCGATATACAAGATGAACTGGATTCTACCTTGGGCGACTCTGCTCCTTCGTTTACAACAGTGATATATTAGGTAGCAAAGTTTAAATGAGGCCGTATGAGTTGCCAAGACGAGCATCGCAGTAGTCGATCAAATGAGGTGACAACTTCAGAAATGGTGAAGAAAATCCACAAAGCGGTACTGGATGATCGTCGACTGAAAGTGCGCGAGCTAGCAAACATACTAGGTATTTCAAAAAGTGCGGTACATCGCATATTATCTAAAAATTTGGACATGAGAAAGCTGTGTGCAAGATGGGCGCCGCGCTTGCTCACACTCGAGCAAAAACAGTGTCGTGAAGATGCTTCATTTGAGTGTTTAGCGAAGTTTTACAGCAAGAGAGAATTTTTGCGCCGTTTCATAACCATGGATGAACCATGGATCCATCACTTCACACCCGAGATAAAAGAATAATCAAAACAGTGGATTCAAAAGGGTGAACCGGTTGCAAACAAGGCGAAGACTGATTTATCTGCAGGCAAGGTCATGGCGTCGATTTTTTGGGATGCGCGTGGAATAATTTTCATTGACTATCTTGAAAAAAGAAAAATGAACAACCGCAAGTATTATGCGAACTTATTGCAACGTTTGAGCGAAGAAATAAGCAAAAACGGCCGCATTTGGCTAAGAAGAAAGTGTTATTTTATCAAAACAATGCACCAGCTCATAAATCTGTTATTGTAATGGCCAAAATTAAGGAATTAAAGTTTGAATTGCTACCTCATGCACCCTATTCGCTAGATTTAGCCCCCTCGATTTATTTTTTTCCGCTCCCAAATTTGAAAAAATGGCTCAGCGGTCAAAGATTTTCCAACGATGAATAAGTGATGTCGGCAGTTAATGTCTATTTTCAGAAGCAAGACAGTTCTTATTATGAAAAGAGTATCGAACTTATTGAACATCGCTGGGAAAAGTGTATAGAGCTGAAACCATATCGTGTTGAATGAAGATGAACAAAAAAGAATCAAATAGTTGGCCTAATTTTAATACGTAATAAATGACTAAAAGAGTGCTCTTATTAAATGAGAAAAAGTGAAACAACAAAACATGATTTTAAATTCTCGTAATTCATAATAAGAGTAACAATTTGTTCTTTACATGTGAGCACATATGTATATGACCCCAGATCGCCACCTTAGTCGTTGTCTTCCATTCTTCTTCACAAAGAAGCTTCAGTGTAGTGCTTATTATTGGGTTGGCAACTAAGTACTTTCGGTTTTGTAGTATAAAATAAAACACTTTTTTTTTAAACAAAGAATAGTTTTTAATCAATTATATATTTTCCATTTTGCTCAATGACCTTTTGCCATCTTTCTTTCAGCTGCATGATTCCGCGCTCATAAAATTTCTTGTCCTTATCAGCAAAAAACTGAACCAAGTGCGAGTGAAGGTCATCGTCATTTGTGAAAGTTTTACCATTCAAAGAATTCCGCAAACTTCGAAATAAATGGTAATCAGATGGTGCTAGATCAGGGCTGTATGGGGGATGTGGCATCACTTCCCAGCCAAGCTCCAATAGTTTCCCACGAGTTGCCAAATATATGTGAGGCCTTGCATTATCTTGGTGGAAAACTACACCTTTCCGATTTGACAATTCTGGCCGTTTTTCTTTGATTGCTTCATCCAGTTTTATTAATTGTTGACAGTAAACATCAGAATTGATCGTTTGGTTCCTTGGAAAAACACAACACCTTTGTGATCCCACCAAACTGACAGCATGATCTTTTTTGGATGCAATTCAGCTTTCGATGTGGTTTGAGCTGGTTTATCGTATTTGCTCCATGATCGTTTTCGACTATGTTACTGTACGGGACCCATTTTTCATCACCAGTGATGATTCTTTTTAAGAAAGGGTCGGTTTCATTTCGTCTAAGGTGCATATCGCAAAAGTTGATTCTTTGTGTTAAATGAATTTCTTTCAATTCGTGAGGTACCCGAATATCAAGCTTCTTGACTATGCCAAGACATTTTAAATGTTTTTCAATTGTTGTGTGCGATACATGTAGCCTCTCCGCAACCTCTCGAACAGTTATATGACGATCCTCTTCAATTATGAGTTTGATTTGGTCATCATCAACTTCAGTAGGCCGACCAGAACATTGCTCATCTTTGAGGGAAAAATCTCCAGAACGGAATCTTTTATACCAATTCTGACACGTGCGCTCTGTTAAGCAATTAGCACCATAAACTTCACATATCTTTTTGTGAGCCGCAGCAGCTTTTTTTCCTTTACGGAAATAAAATAGTAAAATATGTCGAAAATGTTCGTTTCTGCACTCTATTTAAAATTAACCCGCAACTAATAGCTTTAATAAAAATCACGCACTACTTGCTTCTGAAGTTACGTCAATGTGACTAGTATCACGTGACAAACGGTAAAGTACAGCACTAACATACGTTATACAAAAAATAAAGCAACGCTCTCTATCAGTAAAAACCGAAAGTACTTAGTGGCCAACCCAATATAATATAGTTCTTCACAATATAATAAAATAGCGACTTTTGAGGAACTAAAAATGTCAACGCTTCTTGTATGACTTGCAGGCACATGAAAATCGATATGAGAAACCAATTAAAAAATTCAACTAGCCAATTCACGTCTATGTGATAAACTTCGAAAGTTATGCAACTCCAACAGACCAATGTAATCAGTTTCGCGATTTGAATAAACACCAGTAGTTTTGAAAGACGAGTGTTTCAGAAACTCCCTCCGTATCCGTTCAACTACCAGATGTTGATGCACGTAGTAAAGATACCAGACTGGACCATAATATTCCAATTTGGCACGAACAAGAGTGTAACACAAGTTTTTACTGTGTTTTAACGAAATTACGCGCGGATCTTGTAAGCACCCAATTAAATATCCAAAATTAAACTTTGCTCGTAAATAAATAGAAGAAATAAGTAAAGTTATTCTAAAGACAAGAAAGTAGGTTTGATTGATCAATTAAAGATGTAGTAGATCACTCGATTCTATTAACGAAGAAGGCTAAAAAATCATCATAATAAACTAATAAACTTCAAATATAAATAAAAACCTCACTAAATACCAGTAAGAAGCAGAGAAAAATTTGCTCTTGGAAACTATAAATTAAATTTTACCACTAAGAAAAATTCAATTTTCAACAGAGAAAAGAAGCATTTATACTTGTAAATGTACAGTATTTGACAATTAAATTCGCCCACTCTACAATTTTAGAGTTTGAACAAAATGAAATTTATAACACGTGAAATTTAAAACGCCTATTTCTATAATATATGTGGTAGTATAGATTTGAACACATATTATATTTACGACTATAAGATGTATTTTTTTCAATATTTGATCAATCCTCCTTGAATGGCCGTTTGCGGACCGTTGATACACACTTTTATGGTGTTTTGCAACCTTCTGTTTTATTTGTGGCTTTTTTGATATTTTCTTTTAAAGCACTTAAATTAGGACCTGGGAACGAATAAACGATAGATTTAGGAACACTTCAAATATTATCGATTAGATTGAGGTCTGGTGGATTTCTAGGCCAGGGTAATACTGGTATACCGAAATTGCGAAAAACATTTTGGACAGATTTCTCAGTATGGCATGGAGCCTCATGTTGCATAAACATGGAACGGTTTTCTTGTGCATTTAGTAAAATAATGAAGGGCCCCAGAGTTGATTCATGTTATCACAAATACACTCTTCAAAGATTCTAACAATTCTGAAAACAATTTACTTGTATAAACGCATTATATCATCCCTTCACCTTTCTAGAATTTAGCGATCTCACTTAAAGATTATGAGTTCATTATTAAGCACGAAATTTGATACGATGAATGAATAAATAAATATACGTATATTGTAAACTAACAATCTGCGTATTTAAGGAATATGTAAATATATTTATTGTTATGCTTCGCATAGAAAGGGTTTTCCAATAAGGACTTGACAACTTTTTTTCAAAATAAAATGCAGACCATTTGAGATATTTCGAAAACTTTATTATGGGGTTGAAGTACAATCAAAACATTTATGATGGAACTGAATAAATAAATATACGTATATTGTAAACGTTGTCGGCTTGTTGGCATAGACCAATGACTGACGTAGCCCCAAAGAAAAAAGTCTATTAAATCGCACGAACGAGGCGGCCAATCGACTGGTCCATTTCTTGAGATAACACGTATCAAACTTACTATTTTGTAACGTGTGCTGTGTGGCGCATATATAATAATTTTAAATACAATTCGATTTTGACGCCGTCGGCATGCAAACTGCACCAAACAGTTATTTTTTGTGGATTTATGACATTCTTTGTGTTATAAAATGATTTTGCGAGATTGATCGAAATCTTTTTGTTTTCTTGTCATTTGATATTATTCGCCATAAAGTTCCTATGCCCAGAGAACGCCAAACTGATTTGGATCATTTGAACTTTTCAAGCATTTCACACAACGAATATGTAGAACAGTTTTACTGTAACTTCCCATTGACATTCAATATAAATGCTGTTTTATGTATTGCTAAATAATTTTTTTATATATAGATTTTTATTTAAATACAATTCGATTTTGAATGCATTTATTAAATATTAATCATTTTTTACACAAATTGATATCATTTTCCAAGATGCCAAATACCTAGAAATTTTTAAACATTTTCTTGTTTTAGAACTTCCCATTGACATTCAATATAAATGCTGTTTTATGTATTGCTAAATGCAATTAGAGTAAATATATATAGATTATTCGTTTAGATATCGCTTTTAATTTATTTATCCTGGTTTTTTTTTGGTGCGACTAATTTTTTGCGTGCTTATTATGTCATCTCATTGGTTAGTTCAAATATGACCAGATATTGCCCTTCAGATTACTGCTGTGCTTTGTGCGAGTTATGAATTACAAAAGATAAATTATGTTACTATAAAGGCGGATCAGAACCATTTGTAATATAATTATTGCCTTCTTTAGAGTGCACCCTGAATAATGAATTTAATGTTAATATTAATTAATAATTTTGCACTTTATTAGATCCATCTACGAGGCGTGTTTTTTAAGTAAGGACCGTTTTGTTGTATACGCTAATAGGCGATGCGTGTGCCGCAACGAGTGCTTGCGTCGTATCCCGACATTCCTTGGGAACAACTGTACTCAGTTGCAGCTGTGTAGGTAGCCTGTATGGTCTGCTCTGTGTCTTTGAAATGTTCAAGATTATAGAATCTCCCGCCCCGTGAGAGGTACGGTCAGTAAAACGTTTCTTGTAGCGAAAGTTAAGCAGAGCGATTCAAAACAAAAGAAGCGGCATTCCGACAGACAGGGAATTTTTTTACTCCAAGCTACTGTAAGCCCTTACACCGCAGCTCAGATCTGAGCTTTATATAGTTATATAGTTTGAGACCACACCGCCCCGATCTTACGCCTACGACTTCCATCTTCTCCGTTATCTCAAACATCATTTCGACAGAAACCACTACAACGATGACGAAGACGTTAAAATGACCGTGATCTTTAGGTTAAAGGATCAGGCGGCAAGTTTCTATGACGAGGGTATTCAAAATTTAGTTGTAAGGTTTGATAAGTGTTTATACAAACTTGGCAGTAATGTTGAAAAGTAGAGAAATGTATGTAGAATCTGAAAATAAGCTTGGTTTTTGAAAATTTTCTTTCGTTTGGTTTTTATTTTCAAACGGCCCTTACTTAAATAACAGACCTCGTAATTCATTATAGAGAATTAATTTTTGTTGTTATACACTAAAGTTTACATACAAATTTGTTAACTAACATGTATTTACATTTATCTAATCAGCTTAATTAGAAAAGTGCAAAAAAATCGCGTATCATCGATTGTTTAATATTAAAACAAATAAATCGCTGTCCGACGAAAATGCTATCGACAATATTCACCTAATTAACAGGAGGGAAGTCATAACAGATAACCACTTACTGAATGGATGTGACTGTAAAAAAAATGGAGAGCAGTGAGATCAAACACATTTTCAAGAGCTTTCCGGCACTCGAAACTTTCCAGAGTGTCTGAATATCATTCGTTTCAAGGCTACAACTTAACAAAAAAAATGTCCCTTCATTTTTTGTAACGATAATTTGGAAGGTTAAACTGAAAATGTTAAAAAAAATAGATTTGGAATTGCATCTTGATTAAGTACCGGAAATTATATTTATATCAAGGTTATTAATCGACGAATGTTTTCGTTAATCTAGAGGAGTCGTAGCAATTTATGGTAACCCTGGAAACTTCCGATACACATAAAATTAATTCTAGAGCATTTAATTGCAATACTGATTTCGAACTAGTTACAAGATTATCCTGTTAGGATACAAAAATATAAAACGATGATAAATGGATATTTAATAGGCGATGTAATGCAATCTGACATATGGTACCATTAAACGAAGTTGAAAATACTACGAAGGTTATTTTTTAAGTAAGTAGACGACCCTTATAATATGAAGAAAAATACTATAAGGAGCATTAAAGTATATTTACTTTCATATTTTACATGTTTTCATCTACTTTTCTACATCATTTCCATTTTTATTCAAACATTTATCGTACTATTCAAAATATTGTAAATATTATTAAAATATATTTATTTTCATATTCTACAGCATCGTTTTCTTTTCTAGATAGTTCCCATTGTTGTTTGCACATTTGCCATACCGTTCAACAAATTTTTGAATTCCGCCGTCAAAGAATTCTGCCGTCCGCGAAGAGCCCAATCTATGATTGCAGTTTTCACTTCTTCGACGTCGTCGAACCATTGATTACCAAGAAATTCCTTTAAGTAAGTCTCGACTGTAAGGTGGATGATCCAGTTGTTCCCATTCAAAAGACCTGATTTGACTTCGTGCTTGTGCAGAAACATGTGACCTCGCATTGTCATGGAGAAGCATCACAACGGAAGACAGTAGGTCACGCCACTTGTTTTGTACAGAGTTTTCTCAAGGTGTGCCTGTCGCCATAAAAACCACTGGTAAAATCCCTTCCCCGTTCCAAAAGACTGTTGTCATGATTTTCGTACGGAAATTATCTGTTTGGCTTTTATTTTGGTAGGGGACGATGTATGTTGGCATTCCATTGACTATCGCTTGGATTCAGGAGTCATGTGAGATACCCAAGTCTCATCTCTTGTAACGACGTGGTCCAAAAATTCATCTCATTGCTGATCGTATCGAGTCAAAAACGATGAAGTACGGTCCAATATTTTTGTTATGTGATCATCAGAAAGGAACCACCGACAACACAATTTTTGATACTTCAGTTTCTCCGAAACGAAGATGTATAAAACTGACCTTGAAGCCTGTGAAAAATCAATTGATAGCTTTGAAATCGTTAATCGTCGGTCCTTTCGAATTTTGTTGTCCACATCACAAACCAAATTTTCATGATTCATCATCATGCACATTAACTCGTCCATCCTTGAATATTCTCATCTATCTTCGAATTTTACATACATAGCATTATCACTGTAAACTTCACAAATCTGATGGTGAATTTTTGCTGTTACCAAGTTTCTTACACTCAATTTACAGATCGTATCTCACAGTCGGCATACGAATAAATTTTCTTAAATATTATGAACTTCTACAGCTCAGTACATAGACAAACGATACGGCTGCAAATGGCGTTTAAACGTGTGCAAAGCATGCTGGAAGTAGACACGTACACGCTTTGTGGCGATCGCCCATCATTCTCACTGTCATTCACAAACTCCTTCCTTATTTAAGCAGTAACCCTCGTAATTTAAATTACTTAAGATGTATTAATTATAATTTTTCATTTTGCCACCTCCTTAAAAGGTGTCAGTTCTGGTATAATAATTACGAGTATTACATAATCGTGAAACGTTGTCAGCTATCAATGTTATTATAGGTTTTCATATTTATAGTTTCAGTGTCTGAGCAGGTGGCTGACGACGTTCTGAAATTACGTAATATCCCTGATGCAGCTGGTGGAAATAAAAAGATTTTATTCCTTTAAAGGATGAATTATCAGAATATCTTCCTTCTCTTTTAACCATCTCTCTTTCAAACATCTACATAATGTATAAATGTAATAAGTGCGTGTATATCCATATGCTTCTTTTCGCTAAAGCAAGTATAATTTAAAAACACTGCTCACAATAACTGACATAGTGCCGGCTAATGTAACACAAATATTTCCATAAACTACTTTCAAGCTTTTTAAACAATACGCATACATATAGAAGTTTTAATTTATTTATATATGTATAATCAGCTGGAGTGTATAAAGGTGTGCTTCAACACCCTTCTTGGTGAGTATTCAAAAGTTCATCTCTGTGATTACTGCGGAAATTTGCAATTTAGAATGTCGTCCAAATGGAAGAAGAACACGACAAACTGTTGTGTTCAAATGGGTCAAAGCTTAATTTCTGGACTTTGAAGTCACCTTTTGAAAACTGGAAGACTTCGACAAAGGTAAAGGCAAGATCGGTCAACATTAACAATAGCAAGAGATGATCAACACCTGCTGCAATTGACACGTAGCGATCGCGCTCTTATTGCAATCGAGATTGAAAATCCATTCGATGCTTCCATTGAAAGACTACTATCAACATATTGACGTTGAAGAAATTGTTTACATACACATTATTATGGTCAAAGACCGTTGGTTTGAATGTCTCTTGATACAGAGCATAAAAGAGCTCGTAGAACGTGAGCAAATGAAAATATCAATTGAGATCATATTGAATTGAACTAGTATTATTCAGTGGCGAATTCAGATTCGTGTTGCAGCCAGATAACAGGCGTATTCTGATTTGGCGTGATCAGGATACACGCAATAACCCACAGTTTCTACGAGGAAGGTCTCAATATGAAGATGGTTGTGTACTAATACGGGCCGGAGTGTACATGATTTTCCATTCTATTTAATTAAAACCCCAGTTAATATTTCGTCACGGAGAATCTGAGCTAGTCAAGAAGAACTTAAATATTACTTTAATAACAATTAGAAACAGATTACGCGAACGCAGTAACACTTATTGCAGTACAATTATGAAACCGTTGCTGTTGAATAAACATCGATAGAAGTGCGTGATCCGGATCCGAGAAAATTGTAGCAGAGATTGGTTCGATATTGTGTTTGCAGATGAATCATCTTTCTAGATCTGGCCATCTATAAGGAAGGCATGGCGAATGGACAAAGAACGTATAATACAGTGCACTGAATGTAGAACAACCTATTTGAGGTTGGTGTTGGACGAGTGAGGGAGGCAATGATTATTCATTATTTTTCTGTATCGAAATGATATGATAAACTCTACGAAGGAATTGTTCGTTAATAACACAAGTCTGCCTGAAGATGAGTGATTTTCTGAAACATACGTAGTAGACAGAGTGTTATCAACATTTGAATGATTCCTTTTAACATTTTTTTGTTCGGCAAATCGCCGTGGTGCAAGCGTCAGTCTATATACGCTCTGGAAACTTTGTTACCGACATGCGAGATAGACGCATTCTCACTTTGTCGTTCAATACATTTTTGTGTTCGCCGGGAGAGAGAGGGAATGTTTATTCGTTATTTGAGTTTGCTTTAACACGGTGATTCGTGATCCAAAACTTCTGCACAACAGATATTACATTAATGGATAGGCTTTATGATCTTATAAAGCAGAAACCCAATTATCTTGTAATGTAAGGAAGATATGGTGTTAATTACCAACGAATTATGCGGAAAATTTGGACACAAGTATGGGAAATCGCTGTATAACTGGACGCCATATTAAATATTAACATATAAAGTATAAGATATATTTTGGAACAAATTATCTATTTTTCTGTTAGCCTTTTTTGGTAGAAATGTTAGTCAGCGTTTTTTATTAACATACTGTATACTTTTATTTAGTTATTTCAATATTGTTTTTTTTTTCTAATATTGTAATTTGAAGGAATGTTATATTCAGAGCTATTCGAATTGTACCTAATAATAATGTAACGATTATTAATTGCTAAATACTGTGAGATATTTTAGCTGATATATTTAGTATACACTCGCATTTTACCTTCAAAAAGTGGCAGATTGCGTTCCGTTTCAATTTTTCATTACAAACATTATAAAATTACAAGGATTGAAAATCTTGATTTACAACATTCACTGTTAGTAGTTATTACTATTACAAAGACACTTTTATGGCCTCAGTAATAAATTTCAGTATTGGCCGGCTTTTGTTTTCGCCACCGTTGCGCATAATTTTGCGACCGGCCGGTCGCCCGGTTCGATATCGCTAAACGTACACGTTCGAACCCGCATAAATTTCCCGACCTGCGGTCAGAACTCGTTGCATCCCCAATGCCAAAACGGATAATCACGTGAAAAACCGATATCACCTGTTTTTTTTTCCGTTTTTTCCTTCTTGGACGTTCAAAGAGCGAATCCGATCAGCTAGGGTCGCCTTTCCTTTCCGGCCCGTACTTGTCCTGTGAGAAGGGACCAAATTGAAAGCCGCACGTTGATTTTTAGCAATTCTTATCTTCAAAGAATATTCTAATCTAATATTGTTGAGTTTGTGGCTTTCACCTTCTTCTAAAATGTGAGCGATTTATCAATGGGAAGTTTGGCTGTAATTATGCATTTAACTCACAAATTTTTTGTGAATTTCTAAGTTTGTTCAATCAGTGATATTTTTGGGGATTGATAACTCAGTAATAAATCGTTTATTAATGAAAATATCGAAATTAAAGTTAAATAATTAATTGTTATAACTTTTGAAATTCATTACATGTTAATATACAGAGAGCGGTTGAAATAACTCGTGAAAATTAAAAGTAAATAACAAAGCAAACAATGGAAGCTATTAAGAAACTTATTTCGTAGTTCGCAAGAGCAATGTTAGCCATTTACTTCACATACTCGTAGCTTACAACAGCTTATTACAACACAACTCTTATTTCGTAGAATGTAGGGTTGGTCAACAGGCTGAAGTTTCTAACAGGAATACCATTTTGTTATGGATCACCAATTTAAGAAGAGTAGTTTCAACACAACTCTTATTTCGTAGAATGTAGGGTTGGTCAACATGCTGAAGTTTCTAACAGGAATACCATTTTGTTATGGATCACAAATTTAAGAAGAGTAGTTTCAACTTTAGAAACCAAGCTGCTTGATAGGCCTTGTAGTGTTAGAACACCAGAGAATATCCGTACAGTGTGACAAACCATTGCACATGGCTCCTCGGTATTGCAGAGAAAAAAAATTTGGAAGTATTTGGAGGACATTATTTTTAAAACCAAGTGATGGTGTATATGTATGTGAGTTTGCTAGGTATACATATGTGAGTTTGCAGAGTTTGTTAGTTATTTACATTTAACATTTGGAAATTATTTCTGTCACATTCTGTCTATATAGGGCAAACGTCTTTGAAATAATTTCTTAAGGGCTTTGTATGAATTAGCAATCGTTATATATATATATATGATATTAAATACGGACATTTTTTCAAGGACTTAAACAATATATTGTATATTGTATTTTATTATTTACTTATTTATTATTTATTAGAACGGCCTTCATTAAAAAATTGTTAGAATGTTATTGTTGCCATCGCAATCGGTACTATTTTGGTTAAAAATTCTTTAGGTTTCATTGCAGTGGTGTATATTTTACTATTATCTCTTGTTCTTTTTATGTAATGTTTGTATCATTTGGTATTGTAATGTTTATTATGCAAGTTTTCTTTTGTTTTTTGTCGATAAGTGTGATGTCTAGCCTATAACTAGTAATTTATTTGTCTGTGTGTTTTGTCCTGTCCCAGTATACTTTATAATCATAACTTTCAAGTATACTTTCTGGCGTGTATTTGTAATATATCGTGTAGTTATTACCAGATGATATTTGAATGCAAGTTCTTGTGTGTAATATCGACAAAATCCAAAGAAAACTTACATAATAGGCGATACCAAATGATACAAACATTACACAAGAAGAATAAGAGAAAATAGTAAAATACACACTACTTTCAAACGAACTAAAAGAGCTTTGCAACTAAAAATTGAACCGATTGCAATGTCAGTAATAGGTATTACAACAAACCATTACATACAAATTCTAGAAATAAATCCACAAACACTCAAAGACATAGAAGAAGCAGTCTTTATGAAAACAACAACAACAAAATAGTCAAAAAATATCTCAATCAACAATAGATCTCATAATCTGGCTAATATTCGTCATTTGATCAACACAATCGCAGCAATGATAACAACCTTTAAATGAACACACAAAACATCATAAAACTTGTAGTAAGTACCGTTTTATTATCGATAATAAAACGTACAAATACAATATCAGGCGTGTATATTTCGAGATCAAACACATAGATATGTGGGTTGAGTGAATAGTTTCCCGGAGTTAGGCTGAGCAAATGCGCGAAATCTACCTCATTATAATAAACCCGCCCTTTACAAAAATGTTTAATGTTTATCTTCATCTGGTTCGGTCTCATGTCAGCAGAGTATGGCACAGGACTGGCCTTTTTTCTTAATCTATAATTATAATAGCTTATAATTTAGTGGAGTCAAGCACCTCAGGAATGTTTGCCAAAACCTCGGCAGTTGCTTGATTTACGATGTGTGATGTTGATTCACAGGCTGCAAATGTATACTTCAGTAAACTTAATATTAGTGAACTTAACAAATATATCGAAGCTTGTAAAAATAATATGGAATTAAGGCTAAAGCTTTCCTCAAAACATATGTCGAATAACAATTATAAAATAAAGTAGAAAATGCACATACACATTCTACAACACACAACTCTACTCCGATTTCCACACAACGACAAACACCTGATGCCTAATTTGATTTGAAAATTATTTGAATCAAATCAAGTTAGCAAACTTTCGAACTGTCAAGCTATAATGCAGCATTTAATAAGTATTAAAAAGTTCAACAAATCAGAAAAGTCGCTGTTGATCAACCTTGGAAAGTATGTATTGAGTTTTCTCTTACCATATTTATTATTGAACTTTATTTCTAGATATATTCCGCAGGTTCGAGCCCTTGTAACACATTTTTTCATTGTCAAGAAACGAGGAATATGGAAGTAGTGTCGAAGGTCTTAAGTAACTCAACGCAGCGAAGCGACCTTCGCCTTCATAGGATTCAATTGACACAGTATCTTAAGCTAAATGAGCATTTCACGTGTCTAAATTACACTGGTTGAATCAACAAGAAATGCAAGAAAAAGAGAGAATTTTATAAAGAAATTAATTTTTAGTGATGAGTTGATGAACTTCTAGATTCGTAGTAGCGTACACCTTCTTCGCGAATGCTAGATAGGTGCGAATTTTTAGTTCCTCTATATTCTAATGTAGGAAAATGATACAGAAATTTCTTTACATCAGACGCACTTAACAATTCGCCTTTGCAGTGCATTCTTGTGTCACTGACATGATGCAAAGTATCCGCGATGCCTGCATGCGTTTAACCCCTATCGGTTCCTACTGCTGGTTACTGGAACATTGTTCGAGCTTAGTTGTTAGTAGTTCGAATTCCAACAGTGATTTACTTTCTTCTAAAATGTGGGTGATTGAAATGTACTTTTTCGAGAAATGTACTGAAAATGGAGTACACCAAATAGAGTTCGTTACAATATCACTGCAATTTGTTACACCACAATGTATGCAGTTAAATTATCGTCTGAATAAGTTATGTCATAAAGCGAAGCGTTATTGGTTGCTTGGGAAATCGTGCGAGTGGATTTCGTATGACTTCCTTATGTATTAATTTGATGGAATCATAAGTTTATGCTAGCGAGTTGGTAATCATTCCCGAACCCTAGATCGAAGCGGGATTAGTAAGATTAATAGTTGCACAAATATCGTTAAAAACTTTTTCAAAAGAGCTCAGGTGCGCTTATAGAGACATAATTTTTGGGGGAAGTATTGTTTAATAATTAAACTTAGTTTACTCACTTAAAAGTATAAAATCGCGGGCATTATTACTTTTCTTCGTTTGTGTTTCTTTTGAAACAATAAATTAAATGATTCTTTTTCTTTTCTTACCTACCCTCATAAAAAACTCTTCTATGTCCTAATTACTAATCAATTAAAATGTACCCATATTTCAAACAACCTTTTTCAGCGGTCGTGACGTCATCGGGAAGCGAACCTGGGAGCAAAGAGAATGCAAGGATGACGTTATCCCGTGGCGGAGGTGAGCGCGGCTCACTCGACAACTGCGGCTGAGTAACAGAGAAGGCCGCACTCCACGGACGGCGAGTAAAAGCTCGAACGCTCCAAAGGGACCATCCAGCCCGGCCGAGTACGAGTATGAGCAGGACGGCCGGCACTGTTGGAAAGAGATATGAGGACGCTTGCGTATGCGTCTGGACGCCAGGCGTCACCAACGTTGAACTTGTAGATTCACGCCGAATCTCTAACGAAGTAGGTGAGAACGGTCGCGTAATGTTGGTAGTACTATAAAATAAACGTAACAAGACCGTGTCTCTGATTGACAAGTCTCGACTGTTCGACTGGCTGCGGGAAATAAAATTCAGGATTTTCACTCTTTCGACATCGGCGGCGTAGATATCTCGCATCTCTTTCTCTCTATGTACATATGCACATAAAGCTTTAGATGTATAGTATAGACGGTGTGCGCTCATCTAAGTCTTATTTTATATTTAAAAGTTTGATTTTTGGACGTTTTGTAAATTAAAATAGTGTAATTGTGCTTTTAAATGTAATGTATGTATATATGGGTATCAAGTATTGGTTGTTGTTGATATCGGAGCGGACCCAGTTCGAATAGAAAAATGAATAAATCGCGCGGGAAAAGTAATGGGAAATGCGATGACAATTCACAGAAGAGTAGAGGTAAGGTTTGTCATTTATGTTTGGGATATTGATTTACTTCTAGAATTATTAATAATAATAACATATGACAATAATAATAATGAATTTCCTAAAAATGCATTTTTTTAAAATTTCGGTAAATTTAATGCCTAATATTTGTTTAATGTCTACCATTTTTAAAGAAACTATTTTAATATTAATGTATTCATTAAATTAAAATCAAAATTAACATCAATCTTTTCTTTGTTATTTAAGTTCTGTTCTTCTTTGTTCTAATTTATAAAAAAAATTTTTTCTTATGCACACTTTTGCATTTGATGTAAATTAAAAATAATATCGAACCTGTGTTATTTGAGATTTTTTCTCGTATTTAAGGTTAATGAAAAAGTACAAAAGTATGTTTTTTGAAATCCCTCCTATACAATTCTTTTATTCAATATATATTTCTGTTTTTTACTTCAATATCTTTTATATAAAAATACAAGTTTTTTTAACGATTTCAAGATTTCTTTAATCAGAAATGCTGTTTCTTAATTAATCGGTAATTATTAAATAAAATTAAAAGGAAGTATATATTAATTATGTTATTGTTTAATATATAAATTTCTTAAATATTTCTTTAATATTACAAATAGAAAAACTTTGTTGGTGCATAATTTCCTAGTGTTTTTGGTTTCTAGAATGAATGATTTGAAAACACCTATTTGTTTAATATAATATTTAAATTTGTGCCAAGATTGTGTTATATATTGATAAAAGAAGATGAAATGCTAATTATAAAGAAAAACAAGCATTTCCGACTTGTTCTTGTTCAAGTTTAGCAGAGAAGTTGAAAATGTATCTGAAGTCGTTAGAATCATTTGTGTTGTATACGGAGAAAACGTAATCGGGAATAGTACAGCACGTAAATGGTTTTTTCCATTTAATTAAAGAGGGAAATGTTGATATAGAATTTTAACAATCAGCAAGATTGTCAAACTTTCATGAAGATTATCTTAACACTTTAATTCATGATTAAATACGACAATCAATTCGGTAACTGGCCATTACAATGAAGGATTGTAACCAGTCGACTATAATTTTCATTCCATAAGTAAAGTTCAAAACCGTTACGAATTTATGTATCGACTTGATATTTAAAGTTCTTCGTTTGTTAAAATTTTGTCGTTAAAAGATTTTAGGTGCAAATGCATAAATATGAACAAAATCTATTCGTCCCCGGAATTATTTATAAATTGTTCTATGCAAAATTAATGCATGCAAATGAATGAAACTTAGATAGGGTATTTGAAAATATGGTTAGTTTCTCTAGCATGAGTTTCTCTCGATTAAAATTGTAAAATTATCAAATTTATTGCATTTTTCGATTTACTACAGTTTTATTGTAAATAGATTCAGGGGAAGTACTCAGAGAAGAAAAACACAAATATGAGTGAAATTTTATAGTTCCATAGTTCCATTACAAATCGTAAACTAGATAGTACGAACGTTTAAAATCCAGATGTAGCTAAAAAAATAGGACTATCTCATGGTTTTGCAAATAATATTGTAACGCTAGGTAATTGATACGGAGGTTAGTCGTTTTAAAAGTAGCACTCGAAAACACACCTATACTTAAAGACTGTATAATCTACCGCCCTTTTTTCCCACGATCTCTTAAGTAAATAAAACTAATTACATTTGCAATGGTATGCATTAACAGTTGGCTCCTACGATTTTGTTATTTGTCTGTCTAATTTCAGAATTAATTCTAGAAAAAAACGGCCTGCATATGTATTTGAAAAATCATATAAAACTATACAAAAGTGTTTGACTTTGGCTTAATAACATGTTACATGCTCATCGGCATACTTTGTATTAAATTGTTAATAAAATCTTGAGAAATGTTATTTCATCCTTTTGTAAGACATTAAACATTTCAAATCATAGTTTCGCAAATACCCCACTTTACTATTTTAGCAAGATACGGTTTTACGATCTGAGTAAAACGCTTCGGTTCGTTATCTTGTTGAAACACATACACAATTATACAAGTTA
Source organism: Dermolepida albohirtum (assembly GCA_031893035.1). Lineage (NCBI taxonomy): Eukaryota > Metazoa > Arthropoda > Insecta > Coleoptera > Scarabaeidae > Dermolepida > Dermolepida albohirtum. Next base: position 190,759 of record JAVIWB010003578.1, on the reverse strand, counting down.
CAGTTTTAGTAGAAACAACTTAAATTTTATTACGATACGGACCTTGATTTGCATTAAAATTTATGTTATTTCTTAATTTCTTGGAATACTTAATATATTACTAGTACGAAAAACAAATATATAACGGTGGATTAACAATCAGTGGGTCTGGAGAAAGATGACAGCGCACTAATAAAAAATTTTTTCAACTTGGCAGTCCTCCATAACTGTTGAAATTTGAGTTTATTCCGGTAGTAGAAACGCTTGTCAATTGAATCTAAAGTGGACTTTGTTTCAATTTGATTTACGTAACATGGGGAACGTCGACTCCCTAATAGCAATTAAATTCTTATTTTTAAACAACAAAATAAGCAATGAAGTCAAAGTTGAGCTGAAGTTTGTTTGCGGGAACCAATCTCTATCGATTACAACCATAAAACGATGGACATGTGATATATACTTGACTAGACTAGTATATGTATTTGAAGAATAAAAAATGTTTTTCAACTTGGTAGTCCTCCATAATTGTTGAAATTTGGGTTTATTCCGGTAGTAGAAACGCTTGTTAATTGAATCGAAAGTGGACTTTTTTCTATTTGGTTTTCGTAACATGAAAAAAGTGGACTCCCTAATAGCAATTAAGTTCTTATTTTTAAAGAACAAAATGAGCGATGAAGTCAAAGTTGAGCTGAAGTTTGTTTACAGGAACCAATCTCTATCGATTACAACCATGAAACGATGGACATCTGATTTAAACTTGACCGGACCAGTACATGTACTTGATGAACAACCAAAAGGCCTGTGTATTTCAAAAGTGATTAGAAAAGTATATTATATGATGCTGGATGGCCATCGAATAAAATTACGTGGATAGTAGAGGAACTACGCACTTCATATAGATCAATGGCTTTGATTGTGCATATTGAATTGAAAACGAAAAATTACGTTCATACTAGTGGCGTATTTGTTGACTATGAACTATAAACGCGAACAAGGATGCATTAAAGCTTTTAATTTAGTGAAGTTGGTGAAACTTGGTCACATCCGAAATGAAGCGACCATCGAAACAATGGATCGAGACTGGCAGAAATGCTCCGAAGAAAGTAAACACCATACACTTGGTTGGAAAAGCTATGGTTATTGTCTTTTGGGACTGCGATGTGATTCTTCTCATCAATTACCTTCAAAAAGGTAAAACGATAGTAGGTGAATACTATGTAACGCTTTTAGATCAACTTCACAATGCATTACAAATCAAACAAAGAAATAGGTGCTTTTTCTTCGGGAAAATGCGGTTATTCACGTTTTAGTCTTCCTCAGACTGTTTCCAAACCTGAAAACTTGGCTCGGCATGAGGAGGTAATCATTGAAACGTATATTTTGAACAGTTTGGTAACGCTTACTTTTCTGGAGGAATTAAAATACTTGAATATCAGTTGACTAAGTGTAATAAGTTACAAGAAGGATATTGAGGAAAATTATTTTTTGCCACAAGGTTTGTAGTTTCCTGTTTAAGTTTGCTAATTACTTTTCCGCGTTGTATAATAAAATATTGATAGAAATTTTTCCTAAAGTACATGATTATGATTGATTATTTATGTCTGCTATTGATATATGTGTAAAAGGAGAAAAAAATTACAAAGCAATTAAACTTAACAAAAAAATTATAGCAAACGTTGTTTCAACCAACATTAAATAATAATTATATTGCTGAGTTTTGAAAATGAAACATTATGCACATTACATAAAGGTGTTGTAAAAGTAAACTAAATCAAAAATTCATTAAACGTGCCTTGTTAGAGTACATTCTTTCAGCTTCATTTTCTTAATTAGACTAAGTATCTACGAGAACGATTTCATTGACTAGAGTTCTGCTTCAGTATGTTCATCTTCCATTCATAGGAAGTATGTTTTTCTTATATTGGCGTAATATATGGATTGCAGTTTTCGCTTTTACTTGGGAGAATTTGCACATGATTTCTAGCTCATACTATTATCGTTGAGCTTATATTGTAATAGTAGATCCTTTATCACTCCAAAAGACTTTCTGTTCCTACTCATCAGACTTGTTGTAAATTTGGGTGACTGTCTTCTAAGGAATGGTTCTGGTTGTTTTTGACCCAAGAAATTTTGTTCATTATTCCCAAAGATTAGATTGAGTCCATTATTTATGGCTCTTTTGATGTTTGTTGTTATGATGTAAAAAACTGTTAGTACTGCGAAAATCGTACTATTCGTTTGCCTGGCCTAGCTATTTTTACCTTTTTGCCGTTATCAAGTATTAATGCGTTTACACATTCACATACAAATTTAGAATTCATCTGGACCAAATCTAGTACTTTCAGCATTGTTTTATTATCAGAGAAAATAGTCACAGTGCAACTTGTTTCATTCTGCAAATAAATATCTAGCACGATAATATACGAGTAACGCCTTTATTTCCATTTTAGATCATAGTGCTTCCTATGAGTTCATAAATTTCGGTTTCGATGCTCTGTTCTGTCTTGGAGCAATCCATGTAATAGATTAATTCTTCCTGTAGAAATTGAAGTTTTATACATACTTGCTTATTTCTTATAATTGTTATATCATGAATCATGGTATTTTACGTTTTTTTTTTTTCTTATATATTGATATTTAAGGATGATATGTTCAATATTATCACCAACTTAGTTTCAGGAATTGTCCTCATAGCTCAGTAGGGTTTAAGAGTGCAAGTTTTTATGCTACGTAATGGCATGAATCTCTTTCTCTTTTTTGCTAAATTTAAGGAACCTAACACGCATCGTTACTTGTAAACATTTCATATAACTTTAGCATTAACTTTTTGCAAGTGCTTACGTGTTAAATGTAGAGTTTATTGAACGAATTTGAAAAACTAATAGGGATGCGTAAGAAGGTTTGAAGGCTTATATTTTTCTAAATGGACGGTCACATTACGGCTTACGGCTTTTCCATGCGAGGATGATCCCATAAGTACCCGGCCTGACCTAGAGATGGTGGTAGTTGTTTGAAAAATATCACTGTATTAGAAAGTACACAATCTATAAAGTATATGTTTCAAGTTTGAAGACGCTACGTTGTTTAGTATTTGTTTGGCAGACATCAATAGTGAACGTTTTCAGTGAACTTGTAAAAATAGAGAAAATTGATCATCGTTACGTGATACAATACTTTTATTAGAAAGGCCTCAGCCCAACCGATATAAAAGCTGAACTGGATTCTACCCTGGGTGAGTATGCTCCTTCATTTACAACAGTGAAACATTGGGTAGCCGAGTTTAGACGAGGCCGTTCGAGCTGCCAAGACGAGCATCGCAGTGGTCGACCAAATTAGGTGATGACTTCAATAATGGTAAAGAAAATCCACAAAGCGGTACTGGATGATCGTCGACTGAAAGTGCGCGAGCTAGGCATTTCAAAAAGTGCGATACGTCAAATATTATCTGAAAGTTTGGACATGAGAAAGCTGTGTGCAGGATGGGTGCCGCGTTTGCCCACACTCGAGCAAAAACAGTGTCATGAAGATGTTTCAATTGAGTGTTTAGCAAAGTTTTACAGCAACAGCAGAACTTTTGCGCCGTTTCATAACCATGGATGAAACATGGGTCCATCACTTTACACCCGAGACAAAAGAACAATCAAAACAATCGTCTCAAAAGGGAGGACTGAGTCTAAAGACGGCGAATTTTCATTGACTATCTTGAAAAAGAAGAAACTATCAACGGCGAGTATTATGCGAACTTATTGCAACGTTTGAACGAAGAAATCAAGTAAAAACGATCGCATTTAGCTAGGAAGAAAGTGTTGTTTCATCAAGACAATGCACCAGCTTACAAATCCGTTATTGTAATGACCAACATTAATGAATTAAAGTTTGAATTGCTACTTCATGCAACCTATTCGCCAGGTTTAGCCCCCTCGGATTATTTTCTGTTCCTAAACTTGAAAAAATGGTTCAGTGGTCAGAGATTTTCCAACAACGAAAAGTGATGTCGGCAGGATATCGACCTTATTGAACATCACTGAGAAAAGTGTATAGAGCTGAAAGGAGACTATGTATGTTATTATGCTGAACAATATGTACATGCTGACTGATGCAAGGTTGTCTCCAAATAACAAGTGAATGAAACTGACGCCGAAAAATCACCATTGATGTTCGAGGTTTAATGCCTGTAGATATTACAGCTCAAATTTAGAAAGTAATATAGAAATAATATTTTATATATTTAATATTAAAAGAATTTTGCTGGTAATAATATAACATCTTTATATCATTAAATAAATACTTAATTTATCCTATTAATAATGCTTTCTATATAATATAATGGTATAAGATAAACAAGGTTAAATATAAGGGTATGTAAGGTTCAATTTATCGTTATATTTAACCTCGTTTACCTCTATAATATAATTTTTAAAACAATGTTGAGAGTAATTATGCTTATTTAATAAGATATTAATAATGTTTATTCGTTACATTTCTAGTTTGAATTGACTCGAATCTGTTTATATTATGATACGATGAAAGCCGTTGGAACCATTTTGATCATTTACGGAGGAATTGAGGTGTGTACAGTACGGAAATGATTTTCTCGAATTACGCCCTAATATTTAATCGTTACATTCCTAAATATATATCCTCTGCACTATATAAAAGACTATAGAATTTTTTTGTAAGGAAAATATAATTTTTGGAGAGTTTTTTGTACTTGAATGAAGAATACAACCTCAATTTCTGACCATACTTAGCGTGGTCCGAGAAAACTTGGACAGCATTTTATTGCTTGCATTATATGAATACAACCAAATTACTGATTTAATTTACTGTCCATCGCGTAAGTCACTCTGTTGCTCTGGTTTTCCATTTCCAAACAATATATGCATTTACACATGCAAATTGCTAACTTACGTATATGTACAGCGGCTTATGAGCATTCCACGTCGTTTATGACAGTGTTATTAAATGCTGCGGTTTATGGATTGGGGAGTTTTCGCGCCTACGTACATTACGGTAATTGAAAATCCTGTATGCCGTTCTGGCAACCAATAAAGCTACGTACAGTACGCATGATGTCGAATTTATATATAGCGTGAGTTTTTCGACATGTGTTTGGATGTTGTTACATGATACTATGAATATTCCACATTGTAATTTGTGTTGACATAATTGCAAATTCTTCGTATGTGATTTTAATTGGCCCGTTTATTCAACATCGATTGATGCCAAAATAAAAATATATTAACATTTTGATAACATTTAGTGCTTTCTGTAAAGCAATTTCTGTATAGGAATTTTATAACTCGTAAAAGTTTCAGTTTAGTTATTTAAAGATAAAATATTTTCGAAATGTTGGTATTTGTATTTCGATTTTAATTGTGGAGAGCTAAATTACTCAAATTCAGTGAACGGGCTGAACTTACGTATGTATATACTTATGTATATATATGGACAGCTTAAACATTTTAAAGAAAATACTTTATTTTAATTAGATTTTTAAAAAAATATGTTGTTCAGCTACTTTCCGTAAGGTGGCGTTATTGGAAATATTTTTGTCGTATTCTCTAAGATTTTTTAATTCGAATAGAATTTACAGATTTCTAGCATGCTGCTGTCTTTTTTCAGTAGCTTTTTAACTAAAGTGAGTTTTATGAAAAATTGAATTAACGTGCGAAAATTGTCGAGCTTTCATTTTCTATGATTTTAAAGACAGCCCTACTCGACGTGTTCCCAAAAAAATCAAGCGATTATTTGGCGATGAAGCACCATCCCTGGGGACTGTTGAACGGTAGTACAAGTTCCAGCGTAGACGTGTTTCGCTCAAAGACGAGCCTGCCACTGCAGTCCAGAAAACATTGACGCCGTGTACAACACGATAAAGACAGACAACCACTGAACTTATAGAGATATTTGGGCATTATTGGGCATAGATATGACCCAAATTAGAACTATTCTGCATGATTATCTTGTCGTCAGAAAGCTTTGCGCTAAATGGATTTCGCGCAATTTAAGGGAAGCTCAAAAAAGCGCGTATGGATTGGTGTAAAAAGTATTTAAAAATTCTAAAAGTCGAGCGAAATCAGTATACAACATCGTTACAGGTGACGAAAGTTGGATTTATTGTTACGAGCCAAAAAGCATGCGATAATCGGTTCAATGGGTCTTCATAATCGAGAAGAAGCTCACGAAAGTGAGACGCGGAAGGTCTGGCAAGAAAATGGTAGTTTTTTTTTTTTGGACGCACCGGTTATCTTGCTACTATTCCACTAGTGGATAGTTGTGCAGTCAATAATGAATGATATACAACCATTTGTTTGCCAAATGAGTTCCGAAAAGTGCGTGGGAAACGACCAAGACGACGAATCATTCAGCATCAAGACAATGCATCATTACACAAGGCGTCTCAAACATCAGTGTTTTTAGCCGCTTTAATAATAATAATAATAATAATATATAATATATTTATTACTAAAATCATAGTACAATAATATACACATGCTAGAAATAGGTCAAAACTTAAATAAACTAATATATAATAATAATAATAATAATAATAATAATAATAATATTTTATTTCAAAAACCAAGTATATGTACATACTATCTGAACATACAAAAAATAGCAGCTCATACACAATACACATAACATACGCTGGAAATACGTCACTAAAAAGAAAAGGAAATACTACAAATTTCTACATAAAAAGTCATTTAAACTGTAACAGTTTATCGCAAGCAAGTACTGCTTAATATTGTTTTTAAAATTGGGGAAGTTATTGATACTTTTAATACTATGAGGTAAGTTATTATACAGTTTGCAGCCCATAAAATATGTACCTTTTTGGAACACAGTTGTAGAATGGGAAGTAGAACGATTTTAAACTCATTCGCCTTATAGTCTCGACCTGGTACCTTGTAACTTCTTATTCCCATATATAAAAGATAAAATCCGTGGATTGAAATTTAATATCCTGGAAGCGACCTTGAAAGCCTACGAAAACTTTCTATCTGAGATGATTGAAGAACAATGGGCTCAATGGTTTGAGAACTGGTTCCACCGAATCCAAAAGGGCATAGATCATAAAGGCGAATATTTTAAAAGACAATAAAAGAAAAATTTGTTAAAATAATTGATGTTTTCTGTATTAACCGCAAAATTTTTAAAGCAACCTACGTATTAGTTATTAGAAACGGTCGAAAGTTAAACCAATTGATGATAATGCGAGTTGGAGACTGACAATTTTATCCAAGACGGGTAGAACTCATTATCGAAAAGTTCTTTATATATATTGCTTCTAACACCCTTCTTAAATACAGAAGCAGACGAGTGTAGTCTATTTAAAAAAGAAATATCGTCGTCTGGTTGTGAGTGAAATATATTTTTGGCAGATCAATCACCATTTAAGAATATATTAGGTATCTTAATTATAATCGCCGTTGCTTCCATTCTTGGAGTTTCCAACATAAATACTTTATATATATCTAGAATGGTTATTTCATTTTGTCTACCGTGTTGGACCGTATCTTCGGTGCTTGTGTTGCCGACGTTTTATATTAATTTATACGAAATATCTTTAGAACTTAAACGCTGCAACTGCTGCAATTGTTGTAGTGTAAAATGATAGTAGCAGCAGTAGTTATAGCAGTGCAACAAGTAGCAGTTGATGCGATACAAAAACAACAGCAAAAGTTGAACCCCAGATGTCTGATGTAAGGGAAGACGAGAACGTCGACAGCACAAGTACCGAGGGCGCGGTTCCAATCTGGAAGAAGAGATGAAGTCGACCACGTTGAAATTTATCCTATCAACTGCTTTATGGTAGCCAAGGAACATGACTGTCACCAACTATTGATTTCCTAAAAGCATTTCCTATGGTTTAAGTCTCGATAAAGCTCTTTGTTATATTCTACTAATTTAAACTTTTGCTATTATCGAAACGATAATATAATAATAATATTTATACATATGTGTGGAACTGTCATGTACATTTAATAAAGGTCTAATCTGCAAGCATGCTTTTTTCATTCTTTCTTTCCCTCTTCCTCACGTATCTATGTTTAGTGTCAAGTTATATGTACTAAGCGTAGCGGAAAGTCATTACCGGTTTTTTCGTAAAAAAAAACTACATTATTTTCAAGAAAATGAAAAAATTTATTTATTCAAAGTGTAGGTCATTTGATTCCCCACACCTTGCTCATCTTTCATGTAATTTATGGATGTCATACCAAAAAAACTGTTTGTCCTTTGAGCAAAACCATTCATCGAGCCATTTTCTAACTTCTTCGAAATTGGCGCAGTACTGCTCTGCAAGCGCATGTACCATTGGTGCGAAAAGGTAATAGTCGGACGAGGCAAGGTTTGAAAAGTACGGCGGGTGCGATAATAGCCTTATATATGCGCTTATATAAGACTAATATAATAAAAACTATACATTCATATCTCGGAAAAAAATGAAACTTCAATAGATGTTGCGCAGAACAGCCAAACAAAGCAGGACTGTCTAATATATGGATGTGTAATTCTCTCTCTTTATTTTGAATTTTCGTTCTGACACTAAAATTCACCAGGTGGGTAGAACTACTGAACAAAGCTAGACTATCCGATGCGCTCCAGAAATTGAGCGAAACGATCGTCATAGTCATTGCTTCGTTGGGCAGTAAGTATTTTATTAATTATATTAAACTTTTTATTACTTTTTTGTTAATTAATTAAACTTTTGTTGTTAAACATACAGTATATTTTTCAACTGTCGCTGTTATTTAGCTTGTATATATGTCAAAATATGCCATTATTTAATGTAACAATAATCGGTAGATGTTGCTCCATATAATTTCCGTTTAATAGAGCGAGATAAAACATGAGTAAATCTTAAAAACATTTGTCTGCAAGACGTTTATTTAAATAATCGAAATACATAAATGTTAGCGTAAATAACTTGGAAAGGGAGAGAAAATATTGAAACAAATACTATTTATTTACTGTGTTAGTCAAATTTTTTTTAAGTTGGACGCTTTTTGTTAATTTGTTTTGAGTTGTTGTTTGGGTTGTTTTCATCGTTTGTGGAATTTAAGTATTCCAATGTTTCGGTGGTTATTCTACGTTTTGAGGGTAGTCCTGATAAGGACTTGATATGGCTTGTATGTTTCCCTACCTTTTCTAGATTTGACAATGTCCCATGTGAGGTCTGAACTGGTCTCGACTTTCCGAATTTTTACAGTTCACACACTTTCCCCGAATAGCTTAGTGAAGTGCGCGGATTATAAAAATTTAAAATATTCAGACCGGGTCCAAACCTCACACATGGCATTGTCAAGCAATAAAAATTATCGACACACAGACGAATTATCAGCTATAGTAATGCGTTTGCCGAAACGTCGGAATACTTAAATTCCACAAACGATGGAAGTAGTCCAAACAACAACTCCAATTGCAATCCAGTGTCGTCACGAGTTAATTTGTTTTCCTTATATTTAATATTTCTTTTCGTTTTATTTTATTAATTTTCCATCTACATCATACAAATAATTTAAAATAATTATATTTAATAATAATAAATATAAAAATCGATGGCGTGTGCTGAAAGGTCCATTGGACGAACTAAGTAAGTAGATTAAAATATCAAACAATAATTGTAGTGAAATATCATTGCCCCCTTCGCTTGATAGATGTATTTTTTCATATTGTGCCTGCCCCCTTAAGAGTCAAGGAAATCATTTAGAAATAATCAGTTTTTCGGCTCAATACTTAAGTCGCTTCTTCTTATTTGTCTTTATTTCCAAACGCACATCTGTACTTAATTAAATAAATGTTGAGTATGTGAATACTAAATAATCATGTACAATATTATATTTATTACAACAGATCTTGAAATTGTTCACTAATATTTAAATAAAAATTGTATACGACGCCCCATATTTTTGATTACATAAATCAGTGTATATTTACTAATTTGCAGACATTTTTACGTAAATAATGATTCGTAAATCGTTGCGAACTGGAGTTTTAAAAATTGAATTTCTTAAATAAGGAATGAATGAATAATCTAAAGTGTTAAACAGCACGATCTTGTTACTAATAAATCATACGGATATTCCAGAGCAGCTTTGCAACATGCGGTCTAGCAGAATCTTGTTGAAAATAGCCAGTTTAATTCGTTATCACGGCGTTGGCTCATAAGTGGTTCAAAGATATTGTTGTGTTAAGTTCCTTCATTAATATTTATCTCAAAAAATACTGGATCAATGATTCTCTTCCTGGACAAAACTATACATACTCCAATTGTTAAAGAATGAAAATAACGAAAGTTCTTAGTGATCCATAAGCGAATGTTTTGAGAATTAACACATCACTATTAACATTGTTACTAAATCAATGGCAAAATGTAAATTTCTTTACATAATTTGGAGGAAGTATTTTATGGTACATTTGCAACTTACGAGGGAGCGTTTTTATATTCGCGGAATGAGCGGGTTGTAGAGGGGTGAGTAGGCGCATTGGGGGCGTGGCCTATGCAGCGACTCATGATTAGTATAAATACGAAGTTTCATTGTTATTAGACAGTTAGTCTTTGAGCTATCGTCAACCAAGTAACATAATCAGGAGTGAAAAGTGAAATATGGAAAAAATCGAATATCGTGCCGTTATAAAGATCCTTACCAGGCAAGGAAAATCAGTCGCGACCATAATGAATGAGATGTCATTGGTTTACGGCGACTCTTGTCCAGGAAAAACCATGGTGTACAAGTGGCATAGTTTATTTAAACAAGGAAGGGAATCCCTTGAAGACGACCCGAGGCCGGGCAGGAGCATTGAGGTGACCACGCCAGCACTTATCCAAAAAGTTGAACAAATTGTACTCGAAGATGCTCGACTAAAGAAGAAACAACTCGCAGAAATGGTTGGAGTATCCGATACAACAATTTTTAATATCCTACACGATCATCTCGGCATGTCTAAGGTCAGCGCAAGATGGGTGCCGAGAATGCTCACGCCGCCGTAAAAACAACAGCGCGTAGAGTGTTCGCGTGCATTTTTGGACCTCTGTAATGAAGACAAGGATGGTGTATTGAGTGGAATTGTTACTGGAGACGAAACTTGGGTTCATCATTATGAACCTGAGTCCAAACAAGACTTCATGCAGTGGCATAAAAAGGGCACAGTATCTCCCAAGAAATTTAAAGTGTCACAATCAGCTGGGAAACTCATGGCAACGGTATTTTGGGACTCGGAAGGAATATTGTTGATTGATTATAAAGATAAAAGTGTTTCTATAACCGGAGAATATTACGCTTCAATATTAGAGCGACTAAAAGAAGCCATTAAAGAGAAAAGACGGGGAAAATTGACAAAAGGTGTTCTGCATTTGCACGACAACGCGCCCGTCCACAACAGCCGCGTTGCGTTAGCTGCCCTGCATAAGGTGGGCTTCGAAATTGTGAATCACTCACCCTACAGCCCAGACCTGGCCCCGAGTGATTATTAGCTGTTTCCGAAAATGAAAAAAGAGCAGCGGGGTAAAAAATTTACTGCCTATGATGAAGTCAAGGAGGCAGTTTCGGCGTATTTTGCAGATAAAGAGAAATCATTTTTTTATGAGGGTATAAATAAATTAATTGAAAGATGTGAAAAATATATCCGTCTTGCAGGTGAATATATTGAAAAAGAAAAATAATTTGGTTTTTTTATTTCCACCCCTTGTCCCCCTTCCGCGAATATAAAAACGCTCCCTCGTATAAGGTAGCATTTAAAGGTCCTTTTTAAGAACAGCATATGTCGATCCTATGCTTAAATTTAATTGTTGATATAGACATCGTATATAAATAGTCTGACTTTCGTGGATAATATTTCTTGCTGGTTCGTCGATATTTTCGCTTATACGACGAGGTCTTCCCGTTCTTGATATGAGATTTATAGAACCTGTTTCTTCAAAACACTATGTCTACTATTTCTAAAATTCGCAAAACTTGCTGTTATCAATGAATAAATTTGGAAATCTTTGTCGAAATTCTTCTCTGTAATCGTTCATAGAATAATACCAATATCCATTTTCGTAGCGTTGACTATTGCGAAAATAAGATGTTTTTTTTTTGTTTATGAGTAAATCTTTTATTGAAAACTAATTAAAAAAAATAATTTGACTTTAACTTGACATGCCAAATAAATTGTAATTTTTGACGTTTTGGAAATTATGGTATGGATCTATTATAGATATACATTCCTCAGTCGATAGTTGACAGGGACGAAAAGACTTTTTCAACACGCGTTATTACAGGCAGCGTATTACATGGCGCAAAAGAAATGTCGTAATTTGAATTGGCTGCCATTTTTGCAGATGGCGCCAAATCTTACTGTGCTTTTACATTTATGATGTAGATATATAGTGAATTAGCTGTGAACAAGCCATGGAGAGATACACCCCTCAAAATCGTGGAATTATTGTTACCGCTTCTTTGACAAATTTTCAGTCTGTTGTTTTAGCGCAACGTGAATTTTATCGTCGTTTTCCTCGTCGTCGTGTTCCATGTGCTCGATCAATTAAGTGTTTGGTTGAGCACTTCGTGCAAACTACAGATGTCGCAGGAAGTGGACGGCCTCGTATTGCTCGTTTAACCGAGAACATCGCTACTATTGCCGACGACGTCAGAGAGAATGCACAAGCATCAACGAGATAACGATGCACACAATTAGACATCAGCAGACGTTCGTTGCAACGAATTTTTGTGAAAGATTTGAAAATGTTCCCCTACAAAGTGCAAACTGTTTACGAATTGCTGCCTGCTGATCGTCGGACAAGGTTAACTTAATACCATACTCTGTTAAGCTTGGTGCAAGAAGAGGATAATTTCGTATCAAAAATCTTAATGAGCAACGAAGCCCATTTCCACTTAAGTGGTTATGTTAACAAACAAAATTTACGTTTCTGTGGCACAGAGAATCCACATGAAATACATGAAGAGCCATTGCATCCCCTCAAAGTGACTGGTGCGGCATTTGCCATTCACCGTAAATGGTGAGCGTTACAGGCAGATACTAAACGAGTTCTTTTTTGCCGCATGTTATTGCATTAGGTCTAGATCATTGTTGGTTTCAACAGGATGCAGCAACCGCTCACATAGCTCAGGTAACGATGAAGATTTTGAAACACCAATTTCCAGGTCGAGTGATCTCCCGTTTTGGAGATTCAAACTGGCCATCCAGATCGGCAGATCTAACAGCACCAAACTTCTTCCTTCGGTGCTTTTTAAAATCTCGCGTTTGCCACAACAAACCACGAACTTTGCAAGTCTTGAAAGCTAACATTGAAGAAGAAATCGCCATTTTGGAGCCAGATATTTTACGAGCAACAATTCAAAATACCGTAATGAGCGTAATTATGCATCAACTCATTGACATTTGAGTGATATAACTTTTTCCGATTAATATCATCAATTTTACACTTTCAAATAAACTTTTTATGAAAGCAGAGCTCTTTTTTTTTCATTTATAACAAAATGGCATCCAGTTCAAATTATGACATTACTTTTGCGCCACCCCTTACAACAAATAAATGCTATTAACATGTGCAGAAGTATACACACGCTTAAAAATTATATATTCGATTTCTATTATCGCTATTTAAATACATATATAACGAGGAAATAACTCTTGTGGAAAATTACCCCTTTGTGTTTGTTGAATATTATCTATATGTAAATAGAAACAATATCGAAGCAAGTGCAGGGTGCACTTTGTTTTAATTGGTTTCCCTTTTAAAGGGCTTCTTATTATGTTTTGCCTGTAATACACTATCAACCTATAATTTGAAATAGATTAGATTATGTTCTATCATCATTAAAATGTATAGATAATATTGCACTTATAACGTGCGCATTATAATTATGAGGTCCATTACATATGTGCATATATTTTGCGATATTAAAGAATTGACATTATCTAGTTTCTAATTAATATATACATAGGTTTAAACGGCAAAAGATATGTTTTCTAATATTATTATATTATATATATTATTACGTATTTCAGTTACTGGCTTATCACGCCGGGGCAGTGTGAGCTCCTCACAAGTCACAATTACAAAATATTTATGTTAATATTCTTGCCTGTAATTATGCCTGATACCCTATTACTACCCTTACTTAATGCAGGTATACAAATTAACCACATATAGGAAAACGCAATCATGTTATCTTGGTGATTCACTAATGACTAATTACCCTCTGTATTTTTCGAAATTGTTTGTACTTTGGTGATTGTTGTGCAATTATTTATTTTTATTTAATTTTTAATGATATTTCATAATATTTAAGTAATGTGACTGCTACCAACATGAATAATAAAGTTTGATTTTTTTCATGTATATCTTCTTTTCTGACTTTTAAATACTTTTCCACGTGATTTCCGGTTTGTAATATATATGAATAGAAAGCCTATAGTTTCTAGTATGAAAATCATAAAGTTTTGTCATTCATAAATGTCCTCCGCGTTTTCTGTATGACTGTACGCCGTGGTAGGGCACCCATAGACTGTGTCTAAAAGAAGTTGCAACATTTGCAATTATATACAAAAATTACAAAAAACACCGCGAATGTGGAAGTGTGTTGAGCAGAACTCGAAAAGGCAGACCAAGGGTTGTTGCCTTGGCAGAAGATCTTGCAATGGTGGTAACAAGCAAGAGAAATAGATGAAAAACAGCTCCAGAAACCACAGCAGAAATGAATGCTGTTCGTCGAAAACCCATAAATGTTTCCACAGTTAAACGGCAATTAAAAGAAGTCGGTCTTCATGGACGAATTGCAATGCGGAAGCCGCTTCTACGCAAGCAAAACAAACAAAAGCGTTTAAAGTGGGCAGGCGATCACCAAAATTGGACCACAGAAGACTGCAATAAAGTATTGTGGACCGGCGAATTCAAATGCGATATTTTCGGTTCACGAAGACATGTTTTTTTGAGGTCTGTGGTTGAGCGTGCCCGAGAAGAATGCATAGACCCCACTGTTAAGCACGGTGGAGGTTCAGTCATGATAAGGAGTTGTTTGTCTAGATTAAATGTGGGCGATCGCGTAAAAATCGAAGGTATACTAGAAAAAGAACAGTATAAGCGCATATTAGAGGAAAACGCAATCCCCTCTGGAATTAAAATTTCGGGACAGAATTTTATCTTTCAACAAGATAATGACGCGAAACACACTTTCAAACTATGCCGGGAATATTTGCAGAAATTGGAGAACGAAGGAACCATAAATGAGAAAATCGGCCCCCACATCCGCTGTTAATATGTGGAAGAACCTGCCAGAGGCATGGGGTAAAATAAAACCTGAGACATTACGAAAAATCGAAAGAATGCCTCGATTGTGTGCTGCAGTGATTAAAAATAAAGGAGGACACATAGATGAGTCTAAAATTTAGATAAATATATTATATAACAATTTATTTTAGATGTAAAAATATATAATATATTTTTCATATATGTAAAAAATAAAAAGATATTAGTATTTCGATTTTGATTTTTGTTACTCGTAAGTATTTGTGACCAAATACTTATGAGCGATAGTGTATGTGTAGATATAAATTAAATGTAAAGAATAAAGTAAACCTATTTATAAATAAAGCACCTATACTGTACATATTATATATTTTTGTTCATTTGTGACTTTCTATTATATATTTATAATTACAAATATATATCCCTGAAATTCCTGCCTATAATGTAAAAGACAGTAAGTCATGGCACGTTTTAAGCGTATCTTCGACGTAATGCTGTTCGTTTTCAGTTAATTATAAAGTTTAAATGTTTGCGTAGCCTTCACGAATTTCGCGAAATCATAAAATCTCATCTGATTTTCTTTGAGCACTTTTTTTTCCTACGTTTCACGTGAAGCGGTTACAATTTCACGAAGTTTTGTAAGTAAGCCAGAAGCGACAAAAGCTTTATTAAATGAATGAATCTGTGGTCTCCTTAGCTTAAGCTACCTAGTCAGACCATATCCAGTACTGAAAGAGTAACGAGATGAATAAAAAAAGTAAAATTAGCGAAATACAGGCAACGAAAGTCGGTCGTGTAATTTTTGAAAAAATGTAATTATTTCTTTCCTTTCATTAGTGTTCAGTTTTGCTACCTTAAGTAATATACTATTATAATTAACATAGTGTATAAGATATATACGTAGTTTTTGGAATAGCAAATAATAAAAAGAAAGGAACTGGAAATTAAAGTTTGCGTTTGTTGGAATTTATAATTGAGACGTAATGACGAACTTATTGTATGTTTTTGTACATGTATAACCTGCTACATAGTTTATAAATGAAAACTGTACCTCATTTGTTCTTTATCCAAATCCTTTGTACAATACTTTTACATGTTATTTATTTATACTCTATATGGAACTCATAAACCTGACTGAGCGGTATAATAATTACATTTGCTTCATAATGCAATTTATGGCATATTAAGAGACTCATAACTATTTTGCTTGGTGGTTTAATTGGCACCCTTTAGAAAACGGTTGATACAGATTCAAATTTTGCTCTAACGCAAAAGTTTTTAATTAGTTTCTGTAATTATATACATATTGACCTCGTATTTTATGAAAGTTATGTGATTTTGTATGTGTATACCAGGAATTTTCAGTATAGATTAGGACCGTTACTATCATATTATACCACTTAATTTTAAACAACAATAGCTTTATTAGATAGGTGTAGTTCTACTGTAATGTAATAAACTTATCCTAACAGTACTGCCATTACTTGAAGAAATGACGGAAGTCATTTTTTGTGAATCTCTTTTGTGGTTAAATTACTTTTAAAGCCATGCTTTGAGATCCTTTTTAGCCGACTGTATACATAGAAATTGCATGAGGCACTATCAAGACTCTACGGAGGATGCAATATATATTCGGTATTTTTACCGTAAAAAATTGTCATAGCGATAGCCACGCGCAGAAGCTTTCGCTATAGATGTCTTTAAATGTTTGTGCAAAATGAAGAAAGCGTTTTTCTGACAGATGTTTCAAAAATGTTAAGAGTTGCGAGGTAGTTAAATGTGATTCTGTGCGAATAGTTATTGCTTTAACGTTGATCGTTTCCTCAGATAAAAGATTAATTGGAGCCTTTCAATTATCTTGTAGTTTATAGCGTTTCTTACAGTGCCGGATTAGTCACGTAGCAAGAGTGGCAAATGCTACGGGTGCCGTGCATCGAGGGAACTCCAAGGCTGGTAGAAATCTCTTATAAATGATTAATAATTTTAGTTTATTTCTAAAAATAAGCGCTGGCTACACTACACCATACATTACGAGGGTGGTCTCAGAAGTACTCGACCCAACAAAGAAAACACAAAAATTTTGAAAAGAAATGTATTTATTTTTCAACATAATCTCCTTTCAGCTCTATACACTTTTCTCATCGATGTTCAATAAGTTCGATGCCCTTTTTATAATAAGAACTGTCTTGCTCCTTAAAAAAGCCATTAACTGCTGACATCACTTCTTCATCGTTGGAAAATCTTCGATCGCTGAGCCACTTTTTTAGGTTTGGGAATAAAAAAAAATCGAGGGGGCTAAATCTGGCGAATAGGGTACATGAGGACGCAATTCAAACTTTAATTCATTAATTTTGGCCATTGCAATAACTGATTTGTGAACAGGTGCATTATCTTGATGAAATAACACTTTCTTCTTAGCCAAATGCGGCCATTTTTGCTTGATTTCTTCGCGATTTCGTTGCAATAAGTTCGCATAATACTCGCCGTTGATAGTTTTTCCTTTATCAAGATAGTCAATGAAAATTATTCCACGCGCATCCCAAAAAACCGATGTCATAACCTTGCCTGCATGTGAAACGGTCCTCGCCTTCTATAAAGCCCGTTCTCCCTTTCGAGTCCATTGTTTTGATTGTTCTTTTGGCTCGGGCGGATGGGCCCTTTTTCATATATAGTTATGACACGGCGCAAAAGTTCTGCTTCGTTGTTGTGAAACTTAGCTAAACACTCAATTGAAACATTTTCACGACACTGTTTTTGCTCGAATGTGAGCAAACGCTGCACCCATCTTGCGCACAGCTTTCTCATGTCCAAATTTTCAGATAATATGCGGTGTACCGCACTTTTTGAAATGCCTACTATGTCTGCTAGCTCGAGCACTTTCAGTCGACGATCATCCAGTATCGCCTTGTGGATTTTCATCATTTCTGGAATAGTCGCCTCATTTGGTAGGAATAGACTCACCCAGAGTATAATCCAGTTCAGCTTTTATATCGGTTGGGCTGGGACCTTTCAAATAAAAGTATTGTATCACGTAACGATGACTAATTTTCTCCATTTTTACAAATTCACTGAAAACGTTCACTATTAATGGCTGTCAAGCAAATACTAAACAACGTGGCATTTTCAAATTTGAAACATATGTATGCTTTATAGATTATGAACTTTCTAATACAGTGATATTTTTCAAACAAACATTGAAGATTGAAAGTGATCTAGTATTATCTATAAACTTGCCCACATTAAGCTGAGAAAAGTTTGTTTTTAAAAATATTGTCTCTTACAATTTATGCTTTTTAGCGTATCGAAAACAAATAGATCTTGTTATAAAATTCGTCTCAGTCATGAAACCACTTTTTTTTCTGTAGCAAATTTTTCTTTACGAATACAAAATCGCATGTTTTTGCTCATCCATTTAACCCCTCCTGATTTGTAGAGGCACGGTAACAATGCTGTGACTTTCAAAGTATCTTTAATTTATTGATATTTTTCGAAATGGACGAAGTCTACTTGTACGATATTTTATACTTTTACCGCTTCGTAGCTCATTGCACATAATTGAAATAAGTTCAGTTGCAGACTTTGCTGAAAGACCCATGTATTCTAAAGCAGCGAATCATACTGCTTCTTTTTCCCTTTAAACTTTTAATAAATTGCTATAACTAAAATTGTAGGTATTTATTAAATCTTTCACTTTGGGATATATTATTGTTGTTACATGACCTCTTGTGTTATATGTTACCTTCAAGGCTCTCCTCGATTTCTTGGTTGCAAGTCTGTGGAGATTTTTCTGAGATCGTCGGTCCATCTGATCGAAAGCTTTCCACGTTTAGGCTTGTCAGCTTTAGATCCCCAACTAATTATTGTTTATTCTAGCTATGCGCCCCCAGAAATTTCTATTTAGATTCTATTATTCATTGTATAATATCCTAAATGCTTCTATACTTTTCTGGGTTTAACTGGGAAATTGATTGATCGCTTCATTGTCTCTATCAATTCAGTTATTAATGATGTACACTCGATAGGAACGAGCATTATCGTTCATAAAAATGAATTCTTTTCCAGTCTTACGGCATACGGAGGAAGAAAGTGTCACAGAATCTAATTCAAACCTCTTGGTTTTGTTAAAGCTTGCCTATATGTGACAAGCCTTGATCTTACCTTCGTCGGTCACCTTTAGTTTTCAAGAAGTTTAGAAATTACGCTCTGTCTCATTACAAGCACTTTGGAAATGTTTTGTGGTGTTCTCTCACTTTCTCGATTGACCTATTGCATTCTAAGCGTCTATCTTCAACTAGATTATGGTGTATTTCTACTTCAGATGGCATTCTCCACTACAAAAGTAAACTTTTGGATACCGAGAGAGGAATATTTTAAAGCACGCATTAACATATTCCATCGACGATCGTTTTAACGCATGTGTAAACACATTCGGACACGTCTGTGCGATCGTTTCCTTGTTCAAAAGATTGAAACTTGTTTATGAAAATATTTGTAGGTGCTATGTTAATTGACACTACTTTTTGTTACCACTTACATAGAACATCCGTTAATTGTTTCGAACAGTGTAGCTCCGAACAGGATATTTGTCACATATTCGAGTCAATTTCGTAAGCAGCTACATATATTAAAACAGAATCTTCAGTTTCTGATATTTCTTCTTTTGCTATTGTGGACATTGTTGAATAGATAATTGGCGAAATGTTGAAGCGAAATAACAGGCTATTTAATATCGCTAGGTCCTTGCCATTATCGTTGGTGATAATAAAATAAAACGTCGAATTAACAGAAACAATGACTGCACTATTTGTTTTATTATGTTATTTACGAATTAGATAAAACTTAATTAACAATGTCAAAGTATGAAGATATCTATGTTTACGGATTATTATCAATTTAATTAGTAATCGTCGACGTATCATCTCTGCTACTTATAGCCTGTCGAATCTGGAATATCTTCTTTTTCCGCAACGGACACATTCTTCAAGTTTTTCTTTTTGGTGTTTTCTTACATAACGTGAGAGCATTCAATTTCTTTTAAAAGTTTCGTGAAAATATTATCATCTATAGTTATTTTGGAAAAAGTCGTTTAAGCAAGAACAAACTTCGCTGGATACCGACGTTGTTATAAGCGAACTGGATGCTACTGGATAAAGTACCAAACCGATTTTGTTTAGAAAATTTTATGAAAACAAGTAAGCTCATTCAAGGACAACTAGAGACAAATTATTTCGTACATGTTCTTTTGCATGTATAATGAAATCGTAATAAAATCAAATCAAAAGAAGGATTTTCGTTTATGCTGATCTCAAGTTATCGCACACATTGTCGAAAATTGCATTCAAACCACGAGCTTTTCTAGATTTTAACTCTTTTAACGCCGCTGATACTTCTTCTGAAGTAAAGTGCCGAGAAAATTCTGTCCTTTGATTTAGGAGGTTCATTTTGATGATATGTTCATGGGATGTAGGTTGTCTTGTTGTTGAACCAACCAGTTGGTTTTGTTTCTTCTTCCTAATTTATTTAGTAGGGATCAAGGTTAATGATTTTTAAGTCCAAAGATTTTACAGTTTCAGACAACTTTTCACGAGTATAGTCGAGGCTATGGAATAGTACACCCATGATGTCTTTTATTTTTCTGGAAAGATCTTTACTTTCTTAGCTCCAATCTAGGCCGCATTCTTGTTGTATTCAAGAGATATAATTTATTTTTCGGTTATTACAACAGTGGTCTTTGTTATCTAGTAGATGAGTAGTTTACTAATCTCAAAGTACCCGGTGTGATTCGTAGTGCGGCTAATAACATCGCTTCTATTCGACCCCAGTTAGACACAGATTGTTAAAAATAAGTTCCTGCAGGTTCAACTTTAGGGTAGTAATAGGCAGTTGGTTCGTAGCTCTTGCTATGCTAAAACCTTACGGAACTTTATTGTGACAAAACCTTACTCATAATCTACTGTGAACGTGGAACTATGATTACTTATTACGGTTTTGACAAATCTATGAAAGTTTTCAGCTTTGGAAGGAATGCTTCTTAAAGAGGCCACTTTTACATGGGAGTTAATTTATTTTTTGTTTCATATTGACCGGATAAGTGTAGATATGCGTCGAACTGGATGTTTATACTCATTTTCAAGACCAGGTGATGTTGGCTATAAGGAAAGTTGGAAATATTTCAAGACTCTACGAGACGTTACTAGTAGTTTATTACGTCCTTTGGCGATGTGGGTCATATTGCTTTTCCTTGCTGCTAAGACCTATTATTTAGCATCATAAAAAGGTACGCATTTTTCTTTTCTGTCTTCTCAATCAATTTTTGTAATGGTGGCAGCTATAGAGTGTTGCGAGTCAATCACTTATGAAGGCCTTACAATGGCTAATGAGGCTAAGAGTCACCACTTGCATATTATCTTTGGTTGATCGCGAACACAAAATTAAATCATTTGATGGCCTTCCAACTATTAGGTGTGCAACTAAGTCCTCGCTGTTTTTTTGATGAAAATGCAACTTTATTGTGAAAATATGTTTATAAATGAATCATTCAAAATATTGCCCATCGCTAGCGACAACTTTTTCTCATCTTTCTGGCAGAGCTCGAATACCATCACGGTAGAAGTGTTCGTCTTTTGAGGCTATCCACGAATCAAGCCATTTTGAGATGTCTTCATATGAGCGGAACTACTGATTAGCCAGACCATGTGCCATCGAACGGATTAATAATCGGACGGCGCAATATCTGGGGAATATGGCGGGTGGGCTAGGACTTCCCATTTGAGCGTTTCTAAATAGATTTCAACGGATTTGGCAACGTGACGCCGAACGTTGTCATGCTGTACAATCACTTTTTCGTGCCTCTGCTCCTATTGTGGCCGTTTTTCGCGCAGTGCTCAATCGCATCAATCGAGTTCGATACTATTTCCAGTGATGGTTTCGTTCGGTTTTAACAGCTCATAATAAATAACACCGCTCTGGTCCCACCAAATACACAAATTTTTCATGAGCCGTAACGATGCGATGAAGAAACCCCTTCCTTTTTTGCCGCTGGAGCAGTTGTTCACATGCGAAAAAACGACGCTTAACGTCTCTTGGCTTCAAATCATAAGGAACCCAAGTTCCTTGTTTTTGAATCATTTCCAACGCATGCAATTTCTGGGAAATGGCTTGGCGGGTAACTCCTAATGCTGAAGCAAGCTCTTTTTGCCTTTGGCACGGATCCTCATCGAGCAATGTCTCCAATTCACCGTCTTCGAAGGTTTTTGGTCTTCCTACACGCGAACGGTTGTCAACATCGAAATCACCGTCTTTGAAGCGACGGAACCAATCACGGCGCGTTGTTTCACTTAGAGTAGTATCTCCGTAAACTTTTTGGAGTTCTCGATGCGCTTCAGCCGCCGTTTTCTTCGAATGAAAGAAAAAAATCAGCATTTCCCGCAAGTGACGATTATTTGGCACAAAATCAGACATTTTTACACAACCAAAAGTATATGACGCATAAACAAAATCACTAATGTGTTAAAGCGGTTTGTATACCATATGTCTAAGCTCGGTTTATGACGTTCTGGTTATGTCACAATCTACCAGCACTTACTACTGGAGCAATCCATTCAAAAACAGCGAGAACTTAGTTGCACACCTAATATTATAAGTATGGGAAATTAGAAAGCTTCAACGAAAATATCATTTTCGATTTCCGATGTTGCGCCTTCACTTTCTAGTTGCTTCTATTGTTTCCTGTTACATTAACAAATTGTAGACGACTCACCGCCATACTAAATGAATCTTATAAAAACTTTATGACTTTACCATAACATAATTTAGGGTTTCAATTCCAACTTAAATTTACGCAATTTTATAGCTACTCAATTCTTTATGAATTATAGACTGCTATGGGTTTGCTACTCGGAGCTATTGTTTCCTATTACAGTTGTGACAAGTCTATGATAGTTTTCAGTTTTAGAAGGGATGCATCTCAAATAGGCTACTTTTATATTCGGGTCAATTTGGCTTTTGTTTCGTCTTGGCCGGAAAGTGTGGATGTAAGTGGGATTGGATGTTTGTCAATACTTATTAAAACCAGAATTAGATGACGAATTTGAGTGTGGACAGAGGACGGGACAGATTTTAGTGTATCCACATTCTCCTCAATTTAAAATTACTGCAGCTTTCGATTCCGCAGCAATCAATACATGACTCATAAAATCTCAATATAACTCGTTCTAATTAACCATTATCATTAGGGTAATTAAATTACGATTAAGGAAAGATGTCTGTGCCAAGTTAGGGGTGCTCTAGCCTTCGCGGGTTGTGGAACGACTTATCTCGGAGTGAGCGAGTGCGGTAACATTCAAAACAAAGAGTCGTTAAATTCCCCGGGGACCAGGTGGAAATTTGCATACCAACGACACTTTCCATGCTTACATACATGTATCGCTACTAAAAACTGTCAGATAAAGTCGCAAAGATAGAAATGGGATAACGGCGTGGGCGTGAGGGCGTCGTGAAAATGCTAATAAGTGTAGTGTTGTTGTTGTTTGTTCTTCCTTACGAGTGCCGAATGTAAAAAAAGAGAAAATTAAAGAGGCAATAAATTCAGTTGACGATAATAATTCTTAGTGTGACTGTGAACATTCGGCGATTTTGTTGCTGAAGATTTAATTGCCTACTTTGCAAATGGGTGTTTTATAACTTGTTTAGCAAAAAAATGGTTTATGGTTTGCACGAAATCGTAAAATTTATTACGGTTTATCGTTCACGTACAGAATTGGATGAATTAAGATAGTTTTCGTTTGTGAAAGATATATGAATAATGCAATATAAACAAACAAAAAAATCAAGAGAAAATAAAACCATTGCTTTTTATTATTACAGAACGTGCAAATTATCGTAGATACATCCTATTTCTATTGAACATTTGAACATAGGTTAATTCAGAATGGAATAGATCCGTAAAATAAAAGAAGTAATTTATTTAGTATTCCTACGATTTTATGATGAGTTGAACTATAGTTACTAGTCCTACCTATCTGGCACAAAACACCGACTCAACAAAGAAAACGCAAAAATTTTGGAAAGATATATATTTATTTTTCAACATAATCTCCTTTCAGCTCTATACATCTTTCCTAGCGATGTTCAATAAGTTCGTTAACCTTTTTATAATAAGAACTGTCTTGCTCCTGAAAATAGACATTAACTGCGACATCACTTCTTCATTGTCGGAAAATCTTTGATCACTAAGCCAATAAGCTTCACAATACTGCTTTTGCTCGAGTGTGAGCAAACGCGGCACCCATCTTGCACACAGCTTTCTCATGTCCAAATTTTCAGATAATATGCGATGTACCACACTTTTTAAAATGCCTACTATGTCTGCTAGTTAGCGCACTTTCAGTCGACGATCATCCAATACCGCTTAATGGATTTTATTCACCATTTCCGGAGTCATTACCTCATTTGGTCGACCAATCGATGCTCGTCTTGGCAGCTTGTACAACCTCGTTTAACCTCACCAAGAGTAGAATCCAGTTCAGCTTTTATATAGGTTGGGTTGAGGCCTTTCAAATAAAAGTACAAATATTATATCACGTAACGATGGCCAATTTTCTCCATTTTTACAAGTTCACTGAAAACATTCACTATAGATGGCTGTCAAATAAATACTAAACAACGTGACGTCTTCAAACTTGAAACATACGAGTATGCTTTATCGATTGTGTACTTTCTAATACAGTGACATTTTTCACTACAACTACCGCTGTCTTTAGGTCAGGCCGGTTACTTATGGGACCACCCTCGTATGTGATGTACTAATATTAATTGAAGATGTTATTTGTGTATGAGATTGGAATATGCATCCTTAATTTAGTATTCATATTAGGAAGTATACAGAATCAGACTTGAAAAAGTCCAGCGTCGATTTCCAAAGTATTTACATTTTAAAGTTAAAGTAATATATTCTACAAAAAGTTATGATAATACAAAGTTATTGCATATCTTTACAGTGAAGACATACTATAGATATTTAGTCTACGAGTATGTCTTCACTCGTAGACTAAATATTTTAAGTTTTTATATAGTCTACTACATTAAAATGTTGACTGTAGATCCGTATATGAATTACCTTATTTTGCTTGCTTCTTCAAGACAGCAATTAACTTTCCAACTTTCTGTGTGAAGAACGAATATAGTCTACATGTCACCAATATTTACAATCTGACACAATTTCAATTAAATATCTGATGCGTGTAACTTAAATTTTTCAAGCTTTTGTGATGTTCCTATTCTCACTTAACATTTTACAAATACGTTCTAATGCTCGTTGATATTGTATGTAATAATATCGGAATAAATTTAGTGTTTGTATTAGAATATGAACTTCTTTAATATGGTGTATTAGTATAAGGTTTTCCAATAGGTATGATATGATTTTGGAGTGACATTTCGGCTATTTGTAATATGTCATGATCTGTCATTTGTTTTTCATTGTATTCAGTAGTGTTTACAATTTCATCATGGAGAGATATACGCAAGAACAACGTTTACAAATTATTCAGTTTTATTATCAAAATAATCATTTTCCAATTGCAACTTTTCGTGCGCTTTTGCCATTCTATGGTCGTAATAATCGTCCAAGTGTGCTCGCTATTCGTCGAATTGTAAAAAAATTTTGAGGTTACATTTTCTTTACATAATTTTCAAGTGCCAATAAGACAAAGAACCGCTCGAAGTAATGCAAATATTGCTGCCGTTCAGGCAAGTGTTACTGAAGACCGTAATTTGTCGATTCCAAGACGTTCTCAACAATTGAGACTATCTTAAACCACAACCTGGCGGATTTTGAGAAAAGATTTGGGTTTGCATCCCTATAAAATTGTTCTCACTCAAGAACTGAAGCCATTGGACCACCGTAAACGTCGTAAATTTGCTGATTTTGCCTTGGAACAACCTGAAAACGACAACGATTTTTTTTAAGAAAATCATCTTCTCTGATGAGGCTTACTTTCATCTGGATGGTGTGGCAAATAAACAAAACTGTCGATTTTGGTGCGAAGAAAATCCACAAATTATTTATGAAAAACCATTACATTCACCTAAATTGACAGTTTGGTGTGGTTTTTGGTATGGTGGAATCATCGGTCCGTACTTCTTTCAAAATCTGGTAACACCGTTACTGTCAATGGAGAGCGGTATAGATTGATGATAACCAACTTTTTATGACCGACATTGGAAGAAGTTGACAACATTTGGTTCCAACAAGACGGGGCTACGTGCCACACAGCATATGCAACAATAGAATTATTGCGAGAAAAGTTTGGAGATTCGATTATCTCAAGAAATTGTGATATTGAATGGCCTCCAAGAAGTTGTGATTTGACACCATTAGACTATTTCTTGTAGGGTTATTTGAAGTCATTGGTCTATCGAAATAAACCAGACTCTCTTCAAGCTTTACAAGTCAATATTCATGACATACGACTAGATTTAGTGGAAAAAGTGCTCGAAAATTGGGTTCATCGAATTCGTTCCTGCAGAAGAAGTCGTGGAGGCCATTTGAATGACGTTTTGTTTAGAACTTAATTGTATCGATTGTACTTCACATTAAATAAAAAACTTTTGAATTTTCTTAACAATAAGTGTGTTTTTTTTTAAAGAAATCATATCACTCTTATTGGAAAACCTGTTAGTTAGAAATTATGAGTTTTTTTAAGTATTGGATTTATAATATTTTGTACTGTTATTGGAATGTAAATTTCTGTCTGACAATAAATTATTATTGTTATTAAATATATTGAAAGCCTTCGACATAACAGGCTATTAACAAATGTAATTAAAATTAAAACGCTTCTTATAGTTTCAAAAAAATATATTTTTAAATAAATATCTCTATGTATGATGTCATTAGTATATTTCGAAAGAAAAATTAATCCTCCTGACGATACCGAATGTACATAGAGAAGTCGATTTAAAAATATATTTGTGAAACTATATCAAGAGTTTTAATTTTAATTACATTGATTAATTGTTTGTATGTTTCACCAGAAGTCGACATCAAAATTAATTAATATATTAACATACTATTGTTCATTGAGGGAAAAGAAGAAGGGTATTTAGTATTAATAGCATTTTTCATTCTTTAATAATATCTTTTCTTTGGAAAGAATACATTACATTAGCAAGAATCAATATATACAAAGGGTACTAGGAAAGCTTTGCAATATGACGCAACAATGAATCGTAGGAAGCTGCTTGCTGCAGCATGTTGAGACATGTTCATACGTGCATAGTAGCCGCCGCGCCATGTCGAATGGCTCAATTATTCATTGGCAGAGTGTAAAATGCTTGCGATGGCATCATGGTCACGAAATGAGATAAGGACAGTTTTTCGTTATAATACGTAGTTTAAACAACATTCCCGCATGTAAAAATTAATCTAAAAGGGAGGCGGTTTTCGAGTGATGAGGACCTTCTGCGGGCTCGGGACAACGAGTGTGCTTTACTGCCTAGTGAAACTTGGCAGAACTGGTTTAAAGATTGGTTTCGGAGAATGGAGAGGTATATTAAGTGTAGAGGAAATTACTTTGAAAAAATTAAATAAACGAAGTTGTATTGCAAAACTTTCCTAGTACCCTTTGTATCTTATATTAATAGTGTGGTATATGTATGTATCAATCAACTTGTATCACAGTATTAAAACCTCAAATCGCTGGTTCACGAAAAAAGCATTTAAGACTCAAAGAGTAATATTTTGCGAAATGGAAAAGCATAAGATCGTACTGAGTTTTCCAGAATTTGTTTTTATTCAAAATAGAAATTGAAACTGCTTGTGAGGAACTTTAAATTCGTCTTGAATGTAGGATATTGCATTCGAACTCTAAGTTGTAATGCTGTTAATAATAGGCGTTCCTTTTCTAAAATTCTAGGATCTTTAGCACTAAATAACGCAAATTTTGAGCAACAAATGGGCCTTATTAGAAGTTTTTTTGATGTTTTTTTCTAGTATTTTCAATCTTCTTACTTGTCTATAGCTTCGTTGTTTTAGTTTGAATCTAAAGTCATTGCCTTTTGATATTGGGTATTTTACCGCTGAAGAAATATTGCATTGAATCATGACATTAAATATTAATATCTGGCGATGGACTTCCAGGTTGTTTATTCTAGACTGTGCTTTAGTGTTATGTCATCCATTTATCGCAATATTTAATTTATTACTTCGTTCCTTCGACTTTCCCAAACTATTGGAAGATCAGCAGTATTTAAGAAGGGCGATTATGATGATATATATCAATCGTCCTTCTCTCGAATTGTGCTAAAGCGTTTAAGTATGTTCTGTATGTATAGAAAACTGTATAGTTGCATCAAATTATGTTTTCCAATTAATCAACATGGTTTTATTAGATGCCAATCCATTAATAGTAATTTTTGTCAAAACAAGACTGAATTAATCAACATTTCGATTTCGGAACAGATGTCGTACAGCAGTTAGTAAAAATTTAACTATGAACAGATTGTTTCAGAAAAAGTTAGTGATTAGTTTCGGGGATTCAGACTTTTTTAAAAATGGTAATTGTACCCTTCTTAGTAGTTTGCAAAAGCGTGTTCGAGAAGAAATCGTTTGAATTATTTTGTTCGAGATCTCTTTGAAAATTCTTAGTTATAAAAGTCGCTAAATTTTCACCACTTTTCAAAAGAAAAAAAAAACAGCATTTCATATATACCGACCCAATCGAAAGAAATATTATAGATAAAACGACAGCTAAAAATAAATAATTACTAATTTTGCTACATAATTACTAATATTAATTAATATTTCATCACCCCCATCGAAATCCTATAATCCAAATGATTAGTTCATTTATATTTAATCCACTCTGTCTATATTTAATTTACTCTCACCGTCTCAATGGTTAATTTATGGAAAGACTATAGCCCACCATCCTGTAACAGAGCTTTTCCGATTATTTACCGGGATTTCCCCGAGGGTCGAATGCAATAGATTACCGGATTAAGTAACTTTCTGTCTTTTTTCCTTCCACATTCTTAACGAACAGTCTCAGTTTCCCTTTATAATCCATTTCATGAAGTGTACGTGTGCGCGCGCCTGAGCGTGTGTGCGTCTATAAAAAAATACACACATTTTTCACACGAAATTCTGTACTTTATCAATAGCCTCGATTTTTTTCCCTTTCGGTCGGTTATCAGTAAATCCGATAATTACTTTTCCGTTCTCCGTTTCATTTTCAACCTTTCGCGGTGCTTTTTTTCAGGTTATAAATCAAAAAAAGACGTCGATATGTAATGAGGTGTGGGAAGGAGGGAGAGGTGAAATTAGTGTTTCCTTTTCGGTTTCAGATTTCGTTTTTAGTAATTGCGTTTTTCGTTTAGTGGAAAATTTTGAATATTTTGTTTGAAAGATCTTTTAATAATGAGTTGAATTAAAGAAAATTGTTAAATACTCACAATAGACATTAATACACTTATCTAAAAACGCTAGAGGTTCACAAGATACATATACGAGGGTTGCCGTTTATATTTCGGGAATAGCAAACAAAAAAAATTTTTGTTTTCGAAAATAGTTTTATTGCTTTTCAAAATATTCTCACTGAAAATCAATGTACTTTTGCATTAGTTTCAACCAATCCGAAAAGCATCGCTGCCACTGTGAAAGCGGGAACTCTAAAATATGAGTTTGAATACTTCTTCCAGTGTAGAAAACCATTGATATAATAATAAAAATTAATCGATATATCTACACGTTTCCTTTCAAAAATTAAATTAATTGTTTTACAATATACGTATACATAATGTCTCTGTTTGAATACATGAATAGAATGCTTCTATTAAGAATCGTAACCATTTTATGTAGTTAATTTTTTTTTTTGTAAGTATATTATGTGTGAATTTGGTATCACACCACATAATATGCACATTTAAACGTCTCGCATGTCTATATTTGTATCAATACAAAATACACAACAGTATGCATGTACGAGGGTAACCGTTTATACTGCTTTTCAAAGTATTCTCCTTGAAAATCAATGCACTTTTGCATTCCTTTAAACCAATCCGAAAAGCATTGCTGCCACTGTGAAGGCGGTATCTCCAAAATATGAGTTTTGAATGCCTGAACTTCCTCTTCCAGCGTAGAAAACTATTGACCACGAAGTTTATTCTTCATGTGTGGGAAGAAAAAGAAATCACAGGGTGCTAGATCAGAGGTGTACGGCAGATGGCTTATCAATTCAATGTTTTGCCTGGTCAAATATTCAATTGTTTGAACCGACTTGTGAGAGCTCGCATTGTCATGGTGGAGAATGTTCTGACGTTTTCGGTTTGTTTTCCTTATTTATTCAAAAAATTTGGCAGACAAATAAGTGTGTATCATTCGCAATTGACTGTTCTACAACTCTCTAAAGGCACGATTGCAACGTCACCGGTTTTTTTGAAAAAACAGGCCACCATTTTTTTTATGTGCTTCGAGCGCGAACAACTTTTGTTGGTTTTGGCTCACACAGTCGACTGCTGTTTACTATAGGGCTCATATGTACGTATAGATCCAAGATTCATCACCTGTGACGACTTTATAAATGTTCTTTGAAGCACCACCATTGTATTTTTAGTGCATTTCTTGGAACTAATCGACGCGAGTCCTTTTTTGAGCGGTTGTCAAATTATGTGGTACCCAACGTGAACATAGTTTCTTAACTGCTAAATGTGCATGCAGAATCTTATGCACGCTGGTGTTACTAATGCCTCGTACTGTATTGCATTGTTTGAAGAGATTCTAACCGGGTTCTGATTATCAAGCAACTGAAGAGTTTCTATATATTGACATATTGACGATACAAATCTTTTGATCTGTTCAATGACTAATGGACTGCCAAAATCCCTATGAACGTTATGATTACGGATGTATGTTAGTCATATTCTGTATTACGTTATTCTGAAATTTCTGTGCTGCTTTAACGTTAGTTTGCTTCGTACATCCTCACTGCTTTCTATTATAGCACCACATTAGTTTTATGAGCTTAAGGCATTTGTTTCAAAAGTCTGTTATGTTGTTTGAACTTGAAGCCAAGATCTATATTTTTATAAAATTGCATCTTCCAACATAATTTTGTATCTAGTAACATTTCAAGATACATGGCATCGTTTTCATAAGATATTACGATTCCGTTGCTACTAAGTGGCAGTGGATTAATTAATCTTTTATTGGTGGATTTAAGTTCAGTCAATTTGACTTTTTAATACAGGGTATTTCACTTGTTACTTTTTATAGCTCGTTAGTAGAAATATTTTCATGTTTTCTAACTACAAATATGCGCGAATATAACGATATTTGTATGGCGCAGAAGAAAATATGTTCGATTATACTTCTTTAAAGCATACAAATATTTGCATTTACTTCTTTAATTTCTAGATATTCATACTTTTCTTTAATTTTAAATAATAAAATATTTTGTGAAATAGATCTTCGTGGAATATCTTATCAAAGGTATGTGCTACGTCAAGGAAGATAGCTGAGTAGATTTGTCTTCCTATTATTTGCGCTTCCTATCTTTAAATTTAAATAAAACAAAGTGTGTGTGAGATATCATCCAAATTCTGTATTCGTTTGAAAGGCCTATCGATGCCGTAATGATATAATATAGTGCAAATATCTGCTGTGGCTTCGCTGGGTGGCGCGCATCCGAAATATCCAATTTTCCATGACTATGGCTCATAAATCAGGCTGAATTTGACCGATGACATGGGTTACATTGGCTTTGAGGGCCGCTGTGGTTTGCCGCTTATTTGCATAGACTTGCGACTTAAGAAAACGCCGCAAGAAAAAGTCTAACGGGGTGAAATCGCACTACCAGTTCTCATCACCTCCACGTGAGATAACCATGCCCTCAATTTGCTCGTGCAGAATGTCCAATGTGGCACGTAGCGCCATCCTGTTGAAACCACATGTCGTTGGTGTCCATATCATCCAATTCAGGCCAAAAGAAGTTGGTATTCATCGACCTATAGCGCTCGCCGTTGACGGTGACGCCCTGGCCAATGTCGTTCTCAAAAAGATATGGACCGATGGCGCCGCCAGCCCAAAATTCACACCAATCAGTGACTTTTTCGGGATGCATTGAATGCTCGTGGTTTTCATGTGGATTGGTATCGATCCAAATTCGGCAATTTTATTTGTCAACGTACCCATTCATTCAAAAATGGGCCTCATCATTGAAGATGATTTTTTAATGAAAATTAGGGTCAGTTTCCAACTGTTTCAGGGCCCATTCAGCGAACACACGTCGTTGTCTATGGTCGTTTACCTTCAGCCCCTGGGTCTGTTGAATTTTGTACGAGTGCAAACCGAAGTCGTGACGCAAAATTCGCCAAATTGTGGTCTGCGAAAGACCGAGTTCTTGTGAGCGACGCGAAATCGACTGCCTCGGATTCTCCTGCACACTCTCACGGACAGCGGCGATGTTTTCGGCAGATATTGCGTTTCGTCGTCGTACGGGTGTAATTTTATTGTTTACTAAACCAGTGGACTCAAATTTATCCACTACACTGCGAATAGTCTTCTCGGTAGAACGATTATGGCGACCGTAAAATGAACGAAAGAACACCCATTTTGATAAAGCAATTTTATCATTTGCTCGTGTTATTGTACGCTAATTCTGTTCATGGTGATTTGGAAAAATAGACTGAAACAATGACAGGCAGTTCGACAGATGTAGCTTCAACAATATGCCTGCTATCAACTGTCAAAGTTCGGAAGTCCCTATTGGAAGACTCGTTACATATATATATATATATATATATATATATATTTATATATATTTATATATATATATATATATATATATATATATATATATATATACTCAATGACATTAGAAGTGTTACACCTAGAAGGAATAGTTTCCTGGACGTGATTTTTTGGTAATGTGATAAGCTTACGTCAAGAATGAAACGATCAGATTTCCAAGAAATTTTATTAACATTAATTTGAAAAAAAATCAATAATGTGTTTGGCGACCCCGTAGCTGTAGACACTCTTGTACACGTCTAGGCATCGACAAAATAAGATGGTCGATGTCTGCTTGTGGCACCTCGTTCCAAGCAACTTGAACTTGGTGGATTAACTGTGCCAGAGTTTGTGGAGGATGGTTCAAATTGGTCAGTCTTCTCTCCATTATGTCCCACACATGTTCGATGGGATTTAAATCCGGTGAACGGGGTGGCCACGGCAAAACATTAACGCGTGTGTGTAGGGTGTGGACAGAAGAAGGTAGAGGAACACGAAACAGACCAACAGGTCAACCGAGGAGTACCGCAGAGCGTCAAGACAGGCACTTCAGACTACTAGCTCTGCGAGACCGTTTTGCTACTACACGCCAACTCTGTGACCAATGGTTTGGTGTAGAAGGTCGCATTGTCAGTATGCGAACATTATATCGCCGCATTCGAGCTTTTGGACTTGCTTCATACCGTCCACGATTAGTCCTTCCTTTGACTGCAGAACATCGTCGTCAACGTTTGGACTGGTGCAGAGAACGGCAGCATTGTGAAGCAGAATGGCATAATGTCGTATTCAGCGACGAATCGCGATTCTGCCTAGGCATGCATGATGGCCGTCAGAGGGTAAGACGCCGTCGTGGAGAGCGACGTGATATTGGGTTTGCTGTTGAGAGGCATGTGCACAGGACTGTTGGAGTAATGATTTGGGGGGCTATTGCATATGGAAGCCGATCACCTCTTCTGTTTATTCGGGGCAGTATGA
The DNA here is from genome assembly GCA_031893035.1 of Dermolepida albohirtum. Classification (NCBI taxonomy): domain Eukaryota; kingdom Metazoa; phylum Arthropoda; class Insecta; order Coleoptera; family Scarabaeidae; genus Dermolepida; species Dermolepida albohirtum. Next base: position 156,755 of record JAVIWB010003578.1, on the reverse strand, counting down.
CAGCTGCGCGTTATGTTGATGACGTCCTACAAACCACTTTATTGCCTTATCTAGATGGCCGTCCACACGTCCTTTTTCAGCAAGACAACGCGCGTCCACATATTGCTCGTCGTACTATGGACTTTCTACGAGAAGCTGGCGTTAATGTTTTGCCGTGGCCACCCCGTTCACCGGATTTAAATCCCATCGAACATGTGTGGGACATAATGGGGAGAAGACTGACCAATTTGAACCATCCTCCACAAACTCTGGCACAGTTAATCCACCAAGTTCAAGTTGCTTGGAACGAGGTGCCACAAGCAGACATCGACCATCATATTTTGTTGATGCCTAGACGTGTACAGGAGTGTCTACAGCTACGGGGTCGCCAAACACATTATTGATTTTTTTTCAAATTAATGTTAATAAAATTTCTTGGAAATCTGATCGTTTCATTCTTGACTTAAGCTTATCACATTACCAAAAAATCACGTCCAGGAAACTATTCCTTCTAGGTGTAACACTTCTAATGTCATTGATATATATATATATATAGTCCATACCTTGTTTATTAAAATCAAGCATATCTTAATATATTTTATTTTTAAGTTTGTTTTTTTATGTAAATAGTTTTACATTACTTTAATAAATGTGTTAAGTTTTTATTTAGAAATAGAAGTATACGTTTGCAAAAAAATTATATAGTATTTTATTCTTTACAAATAAAAAAAATTGACTTACGAAATTAATCTTCTGATCCAAACAGCAAGTTACTTAAAACAAAATAACATAAGACTTACTTTCCCAAAGGAATGAAAAGATTAGAAAATCGGTGAGCTAAATAAAATGAAAATCCGTTGAAAAATAATTTTTTGTCAAAACATTTGTGTTCTTCTCGAGGCTCAGTAATTACTAATCTGTCCTCGACTTTAATTTTTATTTTTTTTTCTGTGAGAAAGTTAAAATAATATTTATTAATCTAATTATACCTTACAATTTAACACTCGGAATTAATCTATCATCAAAAAATAATTCTATTTGCATCACACCCATTTGCTAACTTCTCCATGTGGCGATAATATCCTTTTATTTGAAATTAAGTAAATAAAGTCAGTGGCTGAATGTAGACGTATCGCGAACAGTTTAATGTTAATTTAAGTTTTGGTCTTTGACATTTAAAGCTACCGTTCAAAGTTAGTTTATTTTCGTTTAGATAATGAACTTCAAATATATCGGAGTATAACGACTAACCGGAGACCAGAACAGTATATACCTTACTAAACTTCGTGATACCCTTTGTACGATAAATGTATACACAAAAGTTTTACTGGCATATATTTTAGGTAATTATATTAGATGTACTCATTAAAGTAAGTGAAGTAAAAGCAATTTTTCATGTAAATATATGTGTAGAAGTCAATTATTAATCGATGTATTTGTAGTATGTCATTAGTAGAATGTAGTATAAAAGTATTGGCCTGAAAGTTCGATAGGTATAATATAAATAAATAAAGCAGTGTATTGACTTTTAAATATAAAAATATATGAACTCGTTTATAAAAATTTTGAAATATTAAAATCGAATTTAGAAATCCGTTATATTTGTAGTAATTATAACCATTGGAAACTTAACTTAAAAGGGTTATGTGAGCATAATTATAAAATTAAATTGGAAATTTAGTTCTCAAGCGAGTACTGGCGTTCTTAAGAAACTTATTCTTGATTTCAATTTTCAATAGTGGAATTTTGTTATCATATAAATAATGATCTTCATTAATCGACCTACAATTCCTTAGGAATAAAAAGGCCACTAAACTTATGTACTAGACTCAATTTTAAGCAACTCATAGACAAGGTATCACTTTCACTGGATCGACATTTTGCCAACACTGGTATAGATTTCTTGTGCAAAATCATGTTTAGTCAGCATGGTGTATCACTATTATTTTTACTATATTCAGTCTTCAAGGTTGTTCACTAAAAGCTTCAGGTCATTATTTTTTTTTATACCGCTCCAATAAACTTTTCACTTCGATTTCAACCGGTCGTGTGTTCTCTACAAAGGCCGATATTGTTTTCAGAAGAAGTTTTGAGTAGTTTTATAGGCTTCAATGTCAAAATAATTCCTTTTAGTTAGTGCAGATTACACGTAAAGGAGAGATTTCCTTTTGTAATTTATATTTTCTGGGTCAAAGATTGCAGCAAACTTTGTGGAGGAAGATTTGCTGATGAATATTATGTCCCGTACTTTAATTAATATATATGAGAATTTAGTAGTCTTCTAACAGTAGCTAAGTGTGGTATTGACCTTCCATTTTCTTTAATATCCATTTTACAATCATGTACAGATTTCTTCTCTGGAGGAATCTCTTCGAACCCTTCCTGGCTAGTATGTGATTAAAATGGTTTTGTATATCACAATGTTTTAATTTAATGCATCACCTCGAAAGCATCATTAGGCTTTAAAGCATTCTGATTTGTGTTACTTGAATTTATTTTCTGTTCTACAAATTAAAGCAACAAAGTAATCAGAGTGCTTTAAAGCCTAATGTCCGTACTTTATTATATATTTATTTCAATTTTCGGAAAGCTTGTGAAAACGATTAGAAAAAAAAATTTTTGCTTCGATGTGCAGCCAAATTCACTCCGTCTTCCGCACTTAAAAGCAAAAAGATTGCAATTGCAGTGTGAAAAATTTGGAATCTATTGTGGGCTAGGTAACATTTCTTATGCAACTGTTCGAGGGTTCCTTGTGTTACACAAGCAATGCGGTTGAACATTTCGTAGAGAAGAACGATACCTTTATTCAATACTCAGCGGCGTTATCTTCTTACAGTCCCTGACTTTAGAAAGAAGTTTACTGTAATATTCTGCATTATCGGTCTTAGTTTGTCAAAATTAGAGCATAGACATCCTCGAGTATTGTAGTCAACAGCCTCTTGTTAACAAAGTGGTTTCGAATGTTTTTGTGGTGAAGAATATGAGTGACGCCACACCATGCTCTACTGTTTACTTTCTGCAATGCAATGGTGCATCCAAGATTCATTCATGATAATGATGTGGGCTAAAAATCATAACCATCTTTTCGAAAACGTTGAAAAAATTCTCACGAAATTTGAACGTATACTTTCTGTAATGTAGTGGTGCATCCAAGATTCCTTTACGGTAATTATGTGGGCTCAAAAATTATATTCTTCGTTTTGAAAACGTTGGTGACATTCTTGCGAAATTTGAAATTTTACTTTCTGTTATATAATGGTGTATCCAAGATTCATCCATGGTAATTATGAGGAATAAAAAGTCATCTTCCTTCTGAAAATATTGAAGAAATTTTTGCGAAATTTGAAATCTTATTTTCTGTAATGTAATGGTGTATCCAAAATGTATCCAAGGTAATTATGTGAACTGAAAAGTCATAATCTTCATTTTGAAAAGTTGGAAGAAATTCTTGCGAAATTTGAAATCATTCTTGTTTTTCTTTGTCAGACAAATTTTTTGGCACTGTTACAATTCCGCTTCGCACTAATAATAACTCGAGCAGTGCGAATATTTATTTTTAACTGACCAGTCAATTCGCAAATTTTTATCCTCTTGTTTCCTCGAATGAGTTCATTGAATCGCCATGTCGTTGATTACTGTAACGGATCTTGCAGCATGAGGTAAATTTGACACACATTTGTGACACGCCCTGAACGCGGTACGCCAATCAAATATGAAACTTCTTTAGAGATGTTCTTTTGCAGATTAAGTTTGTAGTTGACTAAATTTTGGTAGTTTTCTCCGCCTCAGCACATTTAATATACTTAATTTAAATTTGTTGTGCAACAGTATCAGGTACGTCATCTGATAACTTGTTCGGTACAACTGTCATTATTTTTATGAACAAAACACAATCAATGTTATCCATATGGTTATATGAGTGTCTAGATTATTCTAAAACAAAATTAAATATAATTTCTGAGAGAGAGCCAGAAATATAAGCAGTCCTTGACAAATCTATGCTTTTCTCTTAAGTTATTCTATAAGAATCTAAGTTGCTTTTGTGGAAATATTATAATTTGTATACCTAATAAAGGGTGTTGCAAATTTCGCGGTTTTTTAGGAATAAATAAAACATATAATTTGCATTCACTTTCAAAATTTTTTTATTGGTAATTGAAGTATCAGTTATGACAATTATATGCGAAAAAATAATATCTGCCAAATAGCCTCCTCTTTTGTTAAAATTTTCAATTTTGACATACTTGAGGCTCTATCTCACCAATGACACGAATAATTTCATCTTTCAAAGCAGGAATTGATTGTGGATTGTTTTATAAACCTGACTTTTCACATAATCGCAAATAAAATAGTCTAACGGTGTCAAATCACATGATCTTGGTGGCCAATTAACATTAGCGTTTCATGAGATTACACGTCCAGGAAATTTTTCTCTCAATAAATCAATTGATTCGTGTGCAATGTGAAGTGTAGCGCCATCCTGTTGAAACCACATATCCTCTAGATTAATATTCATTAATTCAGGCCACAAAAACTCGGTTATCATCCGACAATATCTATCACCATTGATAGTTACAGCTTCACCAGCAGCATTTTTAAAGAAGTAAGGTCCAATTACACCACCTGACCATAATGCACACTAAACAGTAACTCGTTTAGGATGCATAGGTTTCCCACGAATAATTCGCGGATTTTCCTCACTCCAGATACGGCAATTTTGTTTATTAACATAGCCACCAAGTTCAAAATGTGCCTCATCGGAAAACATTATTTTTTGAGAAAAATCAGTTGGCTGTTCATTGATGAAATTGACAAATGAACGACGTTTTAAATGATCTAATGGCTTCAGTTCTTGTGCTACTTGAACCTTATATGCCTTCAGAGATAAATTCTTGTGCCAAATACGGCATGTTGTTGATCCATTTAGTCCGAGTTATTGTGAACGTCGTCTAACGGACATTTCAAGATCTTCAGCAACACTTTCACGAACCAAACCAATATTTTCTTGTGAACGACCACTACGACTGTATTTTTCACTTTTTCCATCTTCCACGGAACCGGTCTTTTGAAATTTTTTAATTATTCGACCAATAGTGCTTTCAGATAGACGATTATGTAAACCATAAAATTCACGTTATTTTCTAAAAAATCTTTTCACAGAACGCTGATTTTCATAAAATAATTCAACAGTGTGAAAGCGTTGTTGTACCGTGTACGAAGCCATTTTTATAAATGTCATAGATCAAACTTTTTAAATGCCCACATACCCAGCAAATTCAGTGCGCCATCTATATTTTATTTATTCTTTAAGAAAAACACGCAATTTGAAACAGCCTTTACAACATTTAAATGATTTTGATATTTTTCAGTAATGTTTCAAATAATTTTAGTTTATAAATGTCATATAAAAAATTACGCTAGAAGATTTTAAATGTTGCTTTTCAATTTTATGAAGAATAAGGACATTAAAAAAAAACTACGATTTCCACTTGGAATTGATATTTATTTTCCAATTCTTTGTTGTTACTTTTGAAGCGGTTTACGGGCGAGTTTTCAACAAACTTCTTCCCAAAGCTCCGCTCCGTTTGCAATTATGTTTCAGTTAACTTGATACAAATGCGAATATATCGAATGTTCGTTGCAATATTTTCGGTCGCAAATTTAAAAGGAATAGCACACGTTATTGGAATGTCAAGTCAGAATTTCATTTCCTCAAAGCTTACTGTTACCATTGCAATACACTCGACACGACTCGCTTTAATACGAAACAGAATCATATGCACACAACATATCAGAAATTGAAACACGTATATACAAGACGTATTTAGAAAATAAATACCATTCGACTGTTTTAAACAAAACAACAATATTATATTTGCAGATTTTAATTGATATAAAGGCTGTTTCAAATTGCGCCGTTTTTTTAAGAATAAATAAAATATAGATGGCGCACTGAATTTGTCTGGGTATGTGGGCATTTAAAAAGTGTAACGACAAGAGATTTTTTGGATAGATATTGAACAAAAGGATCCTAAAATTGGAACCTTGAGAAACTCCTAAGGGGATGTCGATAATAATTAAAAAATGAAAATAAGTGGTAATTTTGACAACGTATGTGTTTATTATTCATACAAAGAAATTTGTCTGGTATATTAATAATTACTTTTACATTTGCCGAAATCATTACGGGAAATAACGCATAGAGAAATTTAGTTGTAAATACTAGTTTGAAAAATTAAATAATTCTCGATAATAAATGTACTAGGTGTATCGGAAAGCATCTTGTCCATCTTTCAAGCAATTTATGGATGCCATCCCAAAACAACTATTTGTGAGCAAAACCATTCATCAAGCCATTTTCTTCGAAACTGGCGAAGTGCTGCTCTGTAAGCGTGTGTCCTATTGATGCGAAAACGTGATAGTCGGACGGGACAAAATCTAGAGAGTATATGTGGGCAATAACCGGCCCCCGGATCGGATCCACCCCGCTGTTAGATTTGATTAGGCCCGCGAGATATTGTCGTATTATTTCATGTCTGATATCTATCGCTAAAAATTATGAACACATGTCAAAGGTGCCCATACCTGGTCTAGAGAGTACGACAGGTTCGATATTATGTCCCATCCAAGTCCTTTCAACGCTTCCATGACTGGTTTTACCGTATGAGACATTCTGGACGTTTCTATATCAGTGCGTGGTTTAAATTAATAGTTTGTTATCGGCAGTGATCGGTATTAACTGTTTCATCAGGTTTCAACATTGTGTTACATCACGCCACTCTGGTCTCACCAAACACAGATCACTGGAATCGATGGGCCGGCTTCGCCAGGTGATATCCATGATATTTTGCGCTTAGGGTTTTCGAAATAAATCCATTTCTTTCGATACAGAAATGACTTCCGGTCATATCTTCTAAACAGCATTTCACAAACGATTTTTGATTTTTTGATTTTTCATTTGCCTGTCATTCAATTGACTTGGCACCCATTTTCCCATCTTTTGAATTTTTCCCATTACTCGTAGTCGGTCGTTAATCGCTTCTTGGGCCACATTTAACGCTTCTGACAATTGTGTTTGAGTTTGGGTTAGGTCTTCATCAAATAACTCCTGCAGCTTCGAATCTTCAAACTTTTTCGGTCTACCAGAACGTTCTTTGTCTTGCACATCACCACTTTTGAATTGTCGAAAGCACGCCTCACATGTTTTTATGATTAAAGCATTAAAGCATTTGTACCAGCAAACGATGACTTTCAGCGGCTTTTTCCTTTTGATTAAATAAGGAAAGTAATGCGTGTTGCCAATGCACTTTTTCAGGTACGAAACTCGACTTTTTCAAAGAGGTATAAATCTATGACAGTGTTACTTTCGCAAAATATAACATCTATGACTTGGAAGCTTGATGTCAGTAGAATAAAATGACGTATGTGTCAAATCATAACATTGCATGGCGACATCTGTTAGAAAAACCGGTAGTGACTTTCCGGTACCCCTGGTATATTGCTGGAAACTGTATTTACATATAAATTAAATTACTATTACATTACAATAGCTTGTAATTATTATTTGATGATTACATTGCTTAACGATCTCATATCAGAATAGTAAAGAATGATACACATTCAAGCTTCTATCAATCTGTGAATATTATCTAGACATCCAATTAACACAAAATGTATCAGTCGCTAGTTATTATTCTACAATATACAATATTATCATGAATAATCTTGTTATACGTATTCATATCAATAAATTTGGTATATATATTGAAACGGCCTTAATATTTAGAGTATAAATGTCAACTAGAAAATCCATTGTCCAATTTACTCATCCAATAAATACCAATTTTATATTGATAACCAGTTATTATTCAGACACATTTAATACACGAGGCGAAATGTGAATAGCCGATATCGTAGTCGACACGAAACAGCGAATAACAAAAAAAAAACGACTATCGATTGTCCTTGTGGTTATATTGTTTCTATATGTATTTATTTTTTTTACATATGTATTTTTTTGTGTATTTCGTTATTGTTTGAGAAGACGAAAGTAATATATTTATTTGTTTCCATGTCGTTAATTCATATTTATGAAAGCAATAAACGGAATAAGAAAAGGAGTAAGACAATATTAATACCCCTACATTAATCATGTATAGTAATTTGTCTTGTTCATAAGAACCTATATTGTGGAGCAATATTATTTTTTATTCCATCCAGATTTGTTCGAAAGTTATTTTATTGACGGATAATGATGATAATAAACCTAATACTTTTTGTTTCCACATTTTCATGTGAGGAGATTTGTAAATGGACAGCGAACATATTTAGGTTGCTATATGTTATAGAAATTGTGCACAATATTGTGGGATATTCACGATAGAAATAGGAATTTATAATATATCTGGGTTAGTAGATATGTACTGCGCGAAACTAATATTTATTTCGTCCAGGTGTTTATTTAATAAATTAATATTTTTTTTCGTGATTGCGACCACTGAGATACGAATTTTTGGATATTCATTTCGATTCAATTAAGTTTGTTTGATGATGGACTTAATAAGAACCGAAAGCTTGTAATAATCAAAAGGGTTTATTAATCATATATTGTATCTTATTCTTGCGATACACATATTTATTATCATATTACTCACAATTATGTACTCTACATAATAATAATGTATTTATTATTTTTATTTAAATTGGGGTTATATATCAACCTTCAGTGATTAAGTTAATCAACCATAGGCTTCATCAAAATTCCTTATATCCTTTATAATAAAGAAGATTCCCATGCTGGAAATGTTATCTGGGAGACTGTATACAATGTAATACAAAGCTTGTAACAATTATTTCGTATTTGTATACGAATATGAAAATTAATGTGGAAAGGGGTTATATATCAACCTTAAGTTAATCAACCACAGCCTCCATAAAAATTACCTTCTTCCATATTTCCTATGAAAGAACTGGGCAAACTCGTCATATCAAGCCCTAAGAAGACTCTCATTGTTGCAAAATTTCTTTCCTTCCAACGCGTTTTTGACGCGGAGAAACAGTGAACCCTGCTTCCCTAGGAGTGTTAGTGGAAAACAGCTATTTGTGGTCTAGAGTGAAGACAAATATTGAAATTGTGTTTCAACAACTCTGGGCAGTCACTCATTGCTGTGTCACTTTGCTGTGACTGCCTTCGTATTTCTAGCATCAAGCGTTCCACAATTAATTCCCCCTACGATAAAGAAGACGGCCATCATTTTCTTCTTAATGGATCGTTATTTTTGTATAGATAAGAACGATTTCTAAGATGCAAAAGCAGTCATTCATACCGAATACCTACTGAAGCAAATAGCGATTAATTCAATAAGATACTCCAAAACTTTACGATCACTAAAGAATCGTATTCATTGAGTAAGACAATGAAGATACTGGCGAGCCTGAAATTCATGGCCGTTTCATATCCTTCGTACAGGCCTAATTTGTCACTCTCAGATTTTTGGTTGTTCCCAAAGGTGAAGGAGGTATTGAAGAGTCAATATTTTTCATTGAACACTAAAGTTCGGGTTGTTGTTCGCGATTGGATCAATAAACAAGAAAGTTTTTTCATGGACGGAATAAAGAAATGAATCCAGCATTTGTAGAATTACCAGTATGTTACAATAAATGGTGATTATGTAGAAAAATAATTGTATTAAATGTATATTGGTAGTACAATAAATTTACTTCGTTTTGAAATTAGTTTCATTATTTCCTCTTTTATGATTCTTATTTTATAGAGTTGGAGGTCTCATATATATCCATCTCCTTTTAATAAATTTTGATAAATAGTACATGTTTTTGAAATAAAATATAATTTCTAATAAGCATTGCTTTTTTGTTATGAAGCTTTTGAGTTTGACATTATGCACATATGCACAAACGTTCAATATATTTTGGTATTAATGAAAATGCTACCAACTTATTTGAAAATTATCAATCATTTTGGTACATTATTATATTATGTTATGAGATATCTATAAGACTAATAATAAACATATTTATTAATTAGTCAACAAAGAAGCTCCAGTTGGGGTAAATACATAAAAAAGGAAACATTACATCGACAATACCAAAGAAATGCATATAATTCTAAACTGTGCGGTGATGGAAGATGTTGAAGTTCCTGGCAAAATGCACTAATGGAGCTTGAAAAGTATTGGTTCTAGGTGTTTTTACTGACAGTAGACCATTAGATCTTGATTCCAATTATGGAACTGCGAATTTTACGCCAACCAAAAGATGTTCTGCCTCCATTCTATCAGGAATTTAAAACCATATTGATTTGAAAGCTTCTTATAATCAATGTCATAGGCTGGATAAAAGCCATTTTGCTTTTTAGAAAATATTTTAGAAACTTCTTCTGTATTCACTCCATGGCATTATTTTAAATTTCGTAAATAGGATACCATATCACAGCTGCATACCTACAAGCTTACTACGTACTAGGGCATGAAATAAAGAAGTTATAGTCCTCAGGCTGGTAAAGTTCGTGTAGTAAAGAGTCTTATTTGAAGTAGAGGCTATAGCAGATACGAACTCAGAAAAGGATAACTTGGAATCTAAAATAACACTTAAATCTCTTATCCAATTCCTAAGTGAAACTGACACATTTTCCATGTAATACTTCCACTCATTCCTGCATAATTTCTATATATAAAACAAGATTGACGATAGTGCTCCAGGTAGAAATAAAACCTGAAGCATCCTGGAGAAGTCTAATGTCGCTAGCGGCAGTTACTCTATAATAATTTTTCAAATTGTTGGCATAAGCTAGCACCAGCTATTCAACTGTGGTAATGAGATAAATTTATGAAGAGAACAAATAAAAGGGGTCCGAGATTTGATCCTTGCGGTACACCAGATGTTGGAAGATAATTGGAATCGTTGTAATACATAATTACACCTATCGCTTAGGTATGAACTGAAAAAGCTTAGCAATCCATTATCGAAACCAAGAGTTTATCTTGTGAATAAAATCAAATGATTTATAGTATTAAATGCTTTTGAAAAGTCTGTATATATTACAGCCAGGCTCCCACATCCAACAACTCAAGCTACATTTGGAGAAACCGCGCAAAGATTAGTAACTGTAGACCTTCGTGGCATAAATTCGTGTGGATGATATTAATGATTTAGTACCCAATTCTATGTGTTTGTAGATTAGTGATTCAAAAACCTTGGCAAAGATAGGTGTAATTTCACTAGGGCGATAGTTATTGTCATTAATATTTCCGTCTTAAAAATAGGGCAAATTCTTTCAATTATCCAGGCGTCAGGAAAGACACACGTGTGCAAAAGATTTTTTAAATAGGAACGGCTATCGATATAATTGAATAATAAATTGTTTTTCCTTATTTCATTTAGTAAATTTTCATTTTTTATTTTCCTTATGAGCTACGTTTCTCGCTATTATTATTCTTATACATATGTATGTACGTATTTATGACCTACATCGCTACTATATGAAAAAGTAGATTCTACGCACTCTAATATAGAAATAAAACGTCTTTCTACACTATAATAAATTTCGTTGGCAATATCTCAAGGTTTTAATCTTTATTATAGACGTTTTATGGTACTGTTTGTTACACTCGAACCCGAATATATCTAAATAACTGCCAAATAATAAAGACAATCCACAAAAGTATTTACTTTGGAACATGGAGTGTTTATATCCTTGATATTGCCAAGAAGTGGCGTTACGATTTCACTGCGTTGACGACAAAGAAAAGGCATACGATTTAATCTATGCGAATAAAGACACACGATAAACAACGAAAGGAACACGCCCAAACGTTTCCGGATTAGGATGTAAGTCCGGATATTGTATCCCTCACGATTTGGGACGAGGAAATATCTTAAAATTTGGTCCTAATATTGTTTGTCTCTGCGATTTGCGCCATCTATGGCCGTGTATTCGTTTCAAAAGACAATCGCTTTACTTTGAATCTTATTTTGTGGGGGTGTATTTTGAATACGTGGGTTTACTTTGTCAAAGAAGTGTTAGTATAAGTTCTGCTGATAAGAAAACATTATTCGAAGAAAATTGGATAAAGTCGATAAAGAGAATGTGATTTTTTTCTTTACCCGGATTATTTTTGTAAGTAAATATAGCTTTTTCTGTAAATCTTTTACTTCTGCTTTTATTTGAAATTAAGTTTTAGTTATTTACTACAAGGAATCATTATATTATAATTCTGCTATATTTTTTACAGTCGAAATTTATTGATTTCCGATATTGCAGAAGTGCAAATAATGTGCCTAAATGGAAAATTCTAAAATGCATAAATTCGCAATTTACTTGCTAAATTGCTTTTACGACTCTAGGTTTAGTAAATTATCTGTTTAAAAATTATTAGTTTCTTTATTTCTTCATATTTTATTAGAAATTCTGAAATTTAAATTGAATTTAAAAAAATGTGAAGTACTAAACACAAAAACACAGTTGTGTGATGTTGAAAAATTGTAACAAATGTTTCGTCACACTATGGCTCCTTCAGACTGAAATGTAAATCTAACGCAAACGGAATATATTTTAGTCAACTAAACTATGGTATTTTCAGGATGTGAGTGATGTACAGTTACAATGAAATAAGTTTAACAGTGAAGACTTGTTCAAATCTACTTAGTCATTTAATAAATTATTTCATTTTCTAGGGTTGTTTATTTCAATAGTTTCAAATAATGATAATTTTAACCCTTCATTTACCGAATGTAAAATGGTGAACTCTGAATTAAAAGAATAATTACAAGTGTTTAGATTACTACATAGTTGGAGTCATTTTTTATGATTAAACTTCTTTTGTCTTCTACCATTGTTTCCATAGATCTTCGAATTTAACTGATATACACAGTCTGTCGCAGATAAAACGGAACTTTTTTAAAATAGTAATTATTAGTGGCGCCATCTATTAAAATGAATATACGTTGGTAAAGTAGATATTTACCAATATTATGTCAAAATATCATGACATTTGCATCATTAGAAGCAGAGAAATTGCGCTTAAAGTAACAGTGAGTATTTGGTATTGGTCGAAAAATGAATTTTGAACAAAGAGCAAATATCAAGTTCTGTTTTAAATTCTGTAAATCGTTTACTGAAATGTTGAATTTCATGAAACAAGTGTATTATGATGCGCGTTTATCACGTAGGAGTGTGTTTAGAGACGATAAAGACGATTTAAAGACGGTCGTATGGACATAAACGACGACGAACATTCTGGTGCAAAAAAATCTGTGGTTACGGAAAGTAACATTGAACTTCTGCGTGAATTGATCAGAAATGAGCCGAAATCCTCATTGCGATACATGGGAATGGAATTAGATATTTCCAAAGGTTTCAATTCATCGCATTTTGACATAGTATTTGGGACTGAGAAAGATTTGCTTACATAAGCCAACTGAATTCAACATTGTAGAGACTTGATTAACGACTCAAAAAAGGATGAAAACTTCAGGTGTTGTATTGTAAACTGGCGACGAAACGTGGTGTTTTCAATATGGTCCAGAGATCAAGCGTCAAAGCTCTGAAGGAAAGCATCCAAGCGAAAAAAAGCCGTTTGGAGAAGCCAGAAGTGTAAACAATGTTGATTTGTTTTTATGATTCATAGCGCACAAGGAGTTTGTACCAACTAGTCAAACAGTCAATGTTGTATATTATCTTGGTAGTATGAAGCGCCTTTTGGCGCGCATTCGTCGTGTGCGCCCTCAATATCATGAAAATAGTAGCTGGCGTTTGTTACAGGATAATGCACCATATCATGGCTCGACGCTTATTACTGATTTTCTAACTACAAATGGCATTTTAATCATCAACCATTCATCGTTTTCACTGGATTTGGCCCCCTGTGATTTTTATCTATTTTCCAAACTACATTTGCCGTTGGAAGGACAGCGTTATGTCGCCATCGAATCCATTAAAAAGGCATCGACAGCGATTTTCAAGGACATCATTAAAGATGAACTTAAAAATTAATTTGACATGTTAATTAACCATACAAAACGTTGTATTGAAGCCGAATGTGACTACTTGAAATAAAATAAATGAGTTTTACCAAAATAATGAGCTTTTGTTTTTATTTTAAAAAAGTTCCGGTTTCTCTAAGATAGACCGTGCATATCTTAGAACAATCACCACAAGAAAGTTTATAGACTACCGATTTGTTGAATTTATTAATTTTGTCTATATAATTTTTAATAAACTTTCCTAACGTACTGTTGCTTATTTGTTGAAATTATGGTCCTATGCAATTCAACAGATTATACTGTTTAGGTATGTTAGGTTTTTGTGTAGTCGGGTATCATTCGTAAAACTTTTTTATGTTGTTGCTTTTTAATAAGCTATCAATTAAATAGCTTTTATATTCGTTAATAAACGAAATTTGTTTTACGATATTTACTTCTTTATGAAAATCCTAAGTAGAAAGGGGAATATTTAAAATTCTGTGTATCATACAATTGTACTCTGCTATTTTTTAATTAAACGGGTGACAGGAATACATAATTCTTTCTATCACCCGCGCTTAATAACGATTATAAGAGCGATTTAATTAATAGCTTGCGAAGAAAACAACAATATAAAAAGGTCTTACGAATGATGTATCTGACTACACAAAAACCTAAGAAGTTTAATCTGATGTAATGTAATAATGATGTAGATATTGCTTTTCAAATTAACAATAAGTTCAGATTGCTCTAAGTATCGGTCAAACTGGAAGATGAAGACGAGGATATCAGAACACAAAAGAAGTTTTAATCATAACAAAAATGACTCCAGCTATGTAGTACATCTAAACACTTTGAATTTAGAGTTCATCTTTTTGCATTCTGAAAATAAAGGGTTAAATTATCATTACCTGAAACAGAAATAAACAAATATAAAATCGTAATAATTTATTAAATGATCAAGTAAATTTAAACAATTCTTCAATGTTAAACTTGTTTCATTGTAACTGTATATCTACCCCACCCTGAAAATAGTTTAGTTGACTAGAATTGTGTTGGCGGAACATTTGTTACACTTTTTCAACATCACACAGCTGTGTTTTTGTGTTTAATATTGTTATTGATTTTCATTAAGTAAAGGTCACATCAGTTAATTAAATACAAAGTAAATAAACTATCTCTTAATTTAAAAATGAATATTCAAAACAATCAATTTATTAATTTTAGTAGTTCCAAATTATTAATTAACTTTCTATAAATAGAAATAAAACATCAGTATATAATTATATTAATATTACAAAATTTATGTTCTTCGATTTAGTAAACAATACTATTTTTACTTTTATATCACAAATATAATAAATTTTAAAATAAACTATTATATGTAACTATTTATACAAGTATGTTACATATATACATACATATATATATTGCTATGTTATGCAATATGCGAAGAATATTTATGATAAAAGAAATTATTAAGCTTAATTACATGATGCTTAAATATTACCACCTCTATCTTACATATTGATATTATAACATAATATACAGGGTGTTTCAAAAAGAATATACGTATTTCGAAAGCATATATTTATTAAGACATACGAATATAAAACTTTACACACATATTTACGAACATCTCAATTTCGGATTACAGATGTTCAATATGTCCTCCATCAGCGACACGAACAATATCATATCGATATTCAAATTCCTCCCATAATCGGGCAAGTATGTCCTTCGTCATTGATGTTATGGCAGTACGGATCCGGTTTTTCAACTCTTCCAGGTTCTGTGGGAGTGGTGGTACATAAAGTTGTCTTTAACGAAATCCCACAGGAAGAAGTCATAGGGTGTCAAATCCGGTGACCGTGGGGCCCAGCTGAGACATTCTAAGTCGCCAGCTCCTTGACGACCAATCGAGCGCTTCGGTAGAGTTTCATTCAGATATTCAAGCACTAGGCGAATCTCGTACAGGTTCAATGGCTGCATGTTGGTTCTGTAGACCCCAAATTCGAACATTGTGTTTATTTACTACTACGACTACTGACATGAAAAGTCGCTTCATCACTGAACACGATGCGTTGTGCGAAAGTGCTATCATTGTCAATAACATCATGAATCTCGTTACAAAATGCCACACGTTTCCGTTTGTCATCAGGACGCAGAGCTTGTAACAACTGTAACTTGTACGGCTTCATAACCAACCGACGTCTCAAAATACGCCAAATTATTGTTGTAGGCAGTTGTAACTCCCGACTGGCACGACGAGTTGATTTTGAAGGATTACGTTGGAAAGCAGTTTGCATTCGTGCAACATTTTCTTCAGAAACACTAGGGCGGCTAGGACTCTTTCCTTTACATACACATCCTGTATCTACAAAGTGTCGATACCATCTGCGAATGTTCCACCCATTCGGAGGATCAATTTGGTAGCTTAACGTGAAACGTCTTAGCACTGTAATAATGGAATTGCACTTTGCAAACTCGAGAACACAAAATGATTTCTGCTGCGCTGTAGCCATTTTAAATATATGACTGTTAACAAGAAAAATAGAAGACAACTGATATCTAGCGGCTATTAAATAAACTAGACTATGTATTCGTTTCTCCAATAGCCGAGCTGAGGTGGAGCGGTCGATAGTTTGGACAAAATAATACTTTGTAATACGTATATTCTTTTTGAAACACGCTGTATATATAAAATAATAAAATTATATATATATATTATTTATATATACGTATATATACATGACTTATTTTATTAATATCATACGTAACAAATATCATTTATTATCAGTTTACATTTAAAATTTAGTATTTTTCTTTTAAAAATTATTATAATAATCATTATTTATTTTTAATAGGTCTTTACGTTATCTGAGAAGTATTTCAATACTCAGTTACCCTGTAATATGTATATATGAATATATAATTCATTTAAATGATTTTTAAATAGTCTAGAAAATTGAAACCTTAATCATTATTCACTTTTTCAAAGTCCATTATCTTGAAAAATATTCTTTTTATAACTTTATCTCTTATACAATAAAAATCCTCTTACTGCATACATTTCCAAATAGTAATATATTATGAAATCTAATATTTCTTCTATCAATTACTGTATTGTAACTTTTTAATACTACGATGTTAAATTTTAAATAACCCGTCTTTAATTATTAAATAATAATTATATTATCATTTGTGGTATATTTAATACCATTCTCGTCTAATATTTTTTAGAGATACAAAACTTTTCCCATCATTCAAAAATTTTTTGTTTACCTCCCTCCTTTTTTTTCTCGACAACTTTTATTTTTTCATCATATTAAACTATGTATTATAACTTAATAAAAATTTAAATAAGCTCTAAAATTATTATAGATTTTTTAAATGATTATATTCAAATCTTATTATAACTTATGTCTATATACAATACATGACTAGGTAAATTGCCTGTAGTTGATTAAGTGCGTTTTGGCTTTCGACGTGCCGTAATTTCCAGGTGCGACACTATTTAATTACGAGGAGCGTTTTTATATTCGCGGAATGGGGGACAAGGGGTGGAAATAAAAAAACCAAATTATTTTTCTTTTTCAATATATTCACCTGCAAGACGGATACATTTTTCACATCTTTCAATTAATTTATTTATACCCTCATAAAAAAATGATTTCTCTTTATCTGCAAAATACGCCGAAACTGCCTCCTTGACTTCATCACCGGCAGTAAATTTTTTACCCCGCAGCTCTTTTTTCATTTTCGGAAACAGGTAATAATCACTCGGGGCCAGGTCTGGGCTGTAGGGTGGGTGATTCACAATTTCGAAGCCCACCTTATGCAGGGCAGCTAACGCAACGCGGCTCTTGTGGACGGGCGGGTTGTCGTACAAAAGCAGAACACCTTTTGTCAATTTTCCCCGTCTTTTCTCTTTAATGGCTTCTTTTAGTCGCTCTAATATTGAAGCGTAATATTCTCCGGTTATAGAAACACCTTTATCTTTATAATCAATCAACAATATTCCTTCCGAGTCCCAAAATACCGTTGCCATGAGTTTCCCAGCTGATTGTGACACTTTAAATTTCTTGGGAGGTGCTGTGCCCTTTTTATGCCACTGCATGGAGTCTTATTTGGACTCAGGTTCATAATGATGAACCCAAGTTTCGTCTCCAGTAACAATTCCACTCAATACACCATCCTTGTCTTCATTACAGAGGTCCAAAAATGCACGCGAACACTCTACGCGCTGTCGTTTTTGCGGCGGCGTGAGCATTCTCGGCACCCATCTTGCGCTGACCTTAGACATGCCGAGATGATCGTGTAGGATTTTAAAAATTGTTGTATCGGATACTCCAACCATTTCTGCGAGTTGTTTCTTCTTTAGTCGAGCATCTTCGAGTACAATTTGTTCAATTTTTGGATAACTGCTGGCGTAGTCACCTCAATGCTCCTGCCCGGCCTCGGGTCGTCTTCAAGGGATTCCCTTCCTTGTTTAAATAAACTATGCCACTTGTACACCATGGTTTTTCCTGGACAAGAGTCGCCGTAAACCAATGACATCTCATTCATTATGGTCGCGACTGATTTTCCTTGCCTGGTAAGGAACTTTATAACGGCACGATATTCGATTTTTTCCATATTTCACTTTTCACTCCTGATTATGTTACTTGGTTGACGATAGCTCAAAGACTAACTGTCTAATAACAATGAAACTTCGTATTTATATTAATCATGAGTCGCTGCACAGGCCACGCCCCCAATGCGCCTCCTCACCCCTCTACAACCCGCTCATTCCGCGAATAGAAAAACGCTCCCTAGTATCTGCTGATAATGGCTACTTAGTTGTCGAAGCACGTATACGTAAACGATAATTATTGTGGATAGCCTTTATATATCAACATTAAGTGATACATGACTATATCAAATAAATGAATTGTAATACCAATATTGCTTTATATTGCAATAAATATAAAATACAGAGTGTTTCAAAAAGAATATACGTATTAGAAAGTATTATTTTGTCCAAACTATCGATCGCTACGCCTCGGCTCGGCTATTGGAGAAACGAATACATAGTTTAGTTTATTAACGCTAGATGTCAGTTGTCTTCTGTTTTTCTTGGTAACGGTCATATGTTTAAAATGGCTACTCCGCAGCAGAAATCATTTTGTGTTCTCGAGTTTGCGAAGTGCAATTGCGTGATTACAGTGCAAAGACGTTTCAGTTTGAGCTACCAAATTGATCCTCGGAATGGGTGGAATATTCGCAGATAGTATCGACAGTTTGTAGATACAGGATGTGTATGAAAAGGAAAGAGTCCTGGCCGCCCTCGTGTTTCTAAAGAAAATGTTGCACGAATTCAAACTGCTTTCCAACGTAATCCTTCAAAATTAACTCGTCGTGCCAGTCGGGAGTTACAACTGCTTACGACAACAATTTGGCGCGTTTTGAGATGTCGGTTGGTTATGAAGCCGTACAAGTTACACTTGTTACAAGCTCTACGTCCTGATGACAAACGGAAACGTGTGGCATTTTGTAACGAGATTCATGATGCTATTGACAATGATAACACTTTCGCACAACGCATCGTGTTCAGTGATGAAGCGACTTTTCATGTTAATAGTCTGGTAAACAAACACAATGTTCGAATTTGGGATTTACAGAATCCACATGCAGCCATTGAGCATGTACGAGATTCGCCTAAAATCAATATGTTTTGTGCGATATCGCGATCATCTGTTTACGGCCCATTCTTCTTTGATGGAAACACGGTTAAGGGTCAGCAGTATCTCACTATGTTACAAAACTAGTTGTTTCCGAGGCTACACGAAGACAACTTCATTTTTCAACAAGACGCCTTAGCTGGGCTCCACGGTCACTGGATTTGCACCCTGTGACTTCTTCTTGTGGTGTTTCGTTAAAGACAACGGTTATGTACCACCACTCCCACAAAACCTGGAAGAGTTGAAGTACCGGATCCGTACTACCATAACATCAGTGACGAAGGACATGGTTGCCCGAGTATGGGAGGAATTTGAGTATCGATGTGATATTGTTCGTGTCGCTGATGGAGGACATATTGAACATTTATAATCTGAACTTGAGAGATTCGTAAATATGTGTGTAAAGTTTCATATTCGTATGTCTTAAAGTTTAATAAACATATGCCCTCGAAATACGTATATTCTTTTTGAAACAGCCTGTTTATTAATAATTTTTGACCATTTATTTCGTAACAATATAATTGATTGAACTTTTTTTTTAATATTAGTAAATATGAAAAATATACACAAAATACGTCCTGATTTTTCCGATAAATATTATTAGTTCCTGTTCGGTTTTATTTCTTTTTTATATTTTTATTTTTGAATTAAAAAGCACTTATGTATGTTGTTTGATATTTTATACCCGAAATATGAAATAAAAAAATTGGATCGCGTTTTCAGTATTTTTAATTATAGAAAATGAAAGGCGTGACACGATGCATCTTCATGTGTGTGTGTGTGTGTGTACGTGCGAAAGCGATGAGTTTGATGCATGCATCTTTGAAATGAACTTTACAATTTATTATTGATTCCAAACGAAAATGTAAATCTACTTTACTGACAACGCCTTCTTATAAATAAACGTGTCTGTCATAATCCGTCGTTGACCTAGACTGTTTATTTTGATAAACGAAAAGTACGTGTCAAGATTTTCGAATTTGGTTTATCTTTAGGTGTAGCTAAAAAATAGGACTGTTTTAATTGAGAAAATGATTCACTTGATTAGTTTCTTGTTGTTAGTATTATATCAACAGTGGATATTTTTGCGACATTGGCATATACATATTTTCACTCTTAATAACTAGATAAGTTAATTTACCTATAGACACAAAATATTGTGTTAGTTTGTATATAAGTAACATTGCGTTATTTCTTTCGTTCCCTTTTTCTCCCGTAAGAAAGAAAGAATTAATACACGCTTACTTACAGATTAAACCTTTACCAAATGAACGTAACAGTTTTGTACATAAGAATAAACGCACAGAAATACTAATTTCAATTGAAAGTGTTTGTTTTTGTATATTTACACATTACAACGACAAAAAAATGGAGGTATAAATATTAATACGACTGGAGTTCAATTCTTCACCGAATAGGCAGGACTTTTTCATTAATTTCTGCGTTAATTATAACAATGTATTAAGCAGAAAATTACAAGTTATCATTAATTCACATCGTGGAATGTACGTTGCTTTATATGTGATGTAACCCGAAGAGTTACGATGAGCCTGTAGCAGTAGTAGGAGGAGCAGTCACAACCAGTTTCATGTTGACTCTTCACTACGAAACAACTCCTAAAGAAGATGATTGAGATGACATCGAAACGTCGAGACGCCGATTCCTTCGAAAACTTCTGTCCAACATCGCGGAGAGGCCGAGAATCTAATATAGAATAGGCAGGATTTTTTCATTAATTTCTGCGTTAATTATAACAATTTATTAAGCAGAAAATTACAAGTTATCAAATTCACATCGTGGAATGTACGTTGCTTTATATGAGTAACCCGAAGAGTTACGATGAGCCTGTAGCAGTAGTAGGAGGAGCAGTCACAACCAGTTTCAATATAAAACAACTCATATATATATATATATATATATATATATATATATATATATACCACTACATATACAATAAAATTTGTAGTTAGATAATATTATTGATACAATATAAATAAACTATATTTGCCATAATTGTTGTTTTTCTAAGACGTTAGTGTATTTGTTTAGTTTTTCTGTTGTTTGAAGGTTTACGGAATTAGGAATAGTGACATCTATTAGAAAAGTTGTTTATGAGCCCTTTACCTCAACAGAATCATGTAAGCATGTTTTTAAGAACTTTTCCTGTATTTATAGTATTGTTGTGTTGAGTTAAATTTCTGTTGATTTTCTTCTCTATACTACCTTCCACTTCCTGTCTTGTGCCAGCCATCTCACTTCCTTCCAATTTACTTCCCTTTGTTCTACCACTTTTCTCACTTCTTCTATCTATGTATTTCTTAGCCTGCCTTTTCGCTTTAGGCTCCCGGTTCTTGCTTCATACACTCTTCTTATTCTTGCATGATCCATGCGTATCACATGTCTGAAGTACCTTAACTACCTTTCTTCTATAGTGGTTTGAATTGAGTTTGTTGCAAATGTTTCTCTGAGATGGTATTTCTTATTTTGTCAATAATGCCTGATATTGTGTTTTGTTCCATATTCCAGTCGCCGAAATATTTTTTGATGTTTTGATGTGTATCATTATTTCGTTAATTCTTTCATCCAGGATCACTACAAACAAGCGCGGGCTTAAGATGAATTCCTGCCTTACTTCTAGTAGTTTCGTGCAGGTTTCGAGTTTGGTCTTTACTTAATTTTTGGTTTCTTCATATAGACATTTAATTCCTTATATCAAACTCTGTCCTTCTCTAATACACTTTTTACTGATTTACTTTAATATGAACATGGCATCTGGAACTTCTCTGTGCGCCTTAAAACCAAACTAGAACACTTCTATCGTGTTTTCTTGCTTTTTCCTAAAGTTTTTCTTTAGTCTTTCGGTGTATACTTTTCCAACCGTGCTAAGCAGAGTGATGCCTCTGTAACTGTCGCATTTACTTGAATCTCCTTTCTCGTTCATTGCTATGATTATTTCGATTCTTCTTTTAGATAATTTATTACTAGAATCATATGTAAATCAAAGTTATCCAGTTGTATTTATTGCAAATAAAAAGCGAAAGTTTCCATTATTTCTACGTTTGATTTACTGTAGCCAAACAATAATTCCAACAAAGACATAACAATATCTTTGAATGTCAAGCAGTTTAAGTTAATTTAGTATATATTTTAGTGTTCATATTATATCAAAGACAACTGGATGAATTTTCCAATTGAACGCGTTAATATATTTTCTATAATTTTTAGTCTTTACGACCTGATCTTGAAACGCACACACGAAGCTTTCCCTTTCAGGGAGGTCACCATGGGTTAACCAGGATGCGGACTTATCGATATGGGGTTGATTTAACCAGACTTTACCATGAAGAACTTTCTGTGACCATGCAAGAATTTTCTCCTCAGACGCGACAAATTTCTAACTGCTTTTAGAGTTTGTTTAAGCAGATCTGATGTTTTGCTCTCAATAAAATAGTCTTTCAATATATTCCTTTGTTTACTTTGAGTATTGTATAATTCCTTTAATCCATGTTTTCATTTCTTATTGCAGATAAAAATTTGAAATCAAAAATAATACATTTCCTCCTGAATTTCATTTTTCTGAAAGATGTCAACCATCTTTCGTATTATAAATTGTTTTGAAAATATTTAAATAATTTCTGTTTACTCTATATTAGGTATACTGGTATACCAGTTTTATTGTAAAAAAACTACATAATTTTCAAGAATATGGAAAAATGTATTTATTCGAAGTATTGGCTATTTGATTCTACACATCTTGCCCATCTTTTAGGCAATTTATGGATGTCATCCCAAAAAAAACTGTTTGTCTTTCGAGCAAAACTATTTATCATGCCCTTTTCTAACTTCTTCGAAATTGGCGAAGTGCTGTTTTACAAGCGCGTATTTTATTGATGCGAAAAAGTGATAGTTAGACTGGGCAAGGTCTGAAGAGTACGGAGTACAGAGGCTTTTTTCTTTTGATTAAATAGGAAAAGTAATGCGTGCCACAAATGCACTTTTTCAGACACGAAACTCGCCATTTTCAAATAGGTATTACTTTCACATGTATGGCTTTGAAGCTTGATGTCAGTAGAATAAAATGACATATGTGTCAAATCATAACATTGTATACTTAAACCTAGCGACATCTGTTAGAAAAACAGGTAATGACTTTCCGGTACACCTGGTATACTTTGTGTACTTCTTATGTTTATTTTTAATTTTACAAATCCAATCGAGGAATTTGAATTTTTCTTAACGATAATGAATTTATAATAAAAGCAGAGCGATATGCGAATATTGACATGATTTTTTTGTAGAATTGCTTATATTCGTTGTGGTTTACATGTGAACATATAAAGCGAATCGAAAATAAACACACTGATAATTGAATAGCGTTTGCGTACAGTATGTCAAAAATATAATACACATCGCTTGCAGGCGAACAAAATGCTCAATCACCGTTGCTCAATTCAATTTTATGCAAAACTAATCGGTTCTGGAATTCTCGACAGGGAAATGACATGATCAATATTCGTAACGCAAAAGGTATCAATCCGATTTGTTAGCAAGAATTCTAGTTTTGCACATGAAACAATGCAATGGTAATATCCCCTAGCCCATAACCTAATCAATATTAATAGTTTAGAGGGCGTAAATTCTCAATGTTTATGTTTGTTGTATAATTCTGCTGTGGTTGTGTGATGAATAAATTATCTAAGGGTTGTATTTGTACAAGACCTGCTTTTTGTTTAAGGAGAACGATTGGACTATACAATATGTATTAGGATTGAAGAAAATTTGTATTTGCATTATAGCCGACATCAAAGAAATTAATGTTAAATTCCTTGTACTAATAAATAATCTACCTAATAAAGAACGTATGACTAAAGCGAGGATATTAAGACACCATGCATGAGCGGCGAGAGAAAGTGGTACGGATGTCTTCGATTAGTCAAGGCCGTCACCGGTTTATATCGGACGTGTCTCAGAAAGTATAGTTATGTACGGATTTTTATTCCGTTGGTAACGGTCGATATTTCATAATGTATTGAGTGCAAGAAAAATAAAAGGCTGCTATGCGTGGACGGTGTAAATAAATTTATCGGCCAATTCCCAGACCTAAAGCATTATGGTGTTAAAGTAATTTGTTTAATGTGTAATACATCGTTCTTTTATCGGAAGAAAAGCACTGCTTTAAATACACAAACACATAAAAACACAAATATACAAAATATCATTTGTCAGAGTCTGTTATAATTTATATGTTGACTGCTTGTAATATACCACATAAGACAGCGGAGAAGGAACCGTTCCAGTTTTGCGGTATATACAATGCAGACTGTGTATTGCCAAGCGCTCGGGCGTTAAGAAACTATTTACCTTCTGCGCGCAAAAATTTTTTTATTCTGAATATGATTGTACGTACACTAGTAAAAAGTTGTCAAAGTATACCGGCGAAGCTATTCATAGTGTGATACTATGTACGCTATAAAATTTTGAATTGACAACAAACCAAGTAGTGATGTTTGTTCTCGATGCTGACTCGTTTCATTATATGTAACGTGCCTGTTAAAGTAACAGGTGGCACAAAAGTAATGTCATAATTTGAATTGGCTGCCATTTTTGCAGATGGCGCCAAATGTCACTGCGCTCTGACATTTATGATGTAGATACATATATAGGGAATTATGGTAGTTGTCGGCAGGCCATGGAGCGATACACACCTCAAGAACGTGGAATTACTGTTACCGCTTATTCTGTTGTTTTAGCGCAGCGTGAATTTCGTCGTCGTTTTCCTCGTCGTCGTGTTCCATGTGCTCGAACAAGTAAGCGTTTGACTGAGCGCCTCGTACAAACTGGTTGCACTACAGATGTCGCAAGAAGTGAGAAGACTGAGAATATCGCTGCTGTTGTCGACAACGTCAGAGAGAATCCACAAACATCAACGAGACGACGATGCACACATTTAAGCATCAGCAGACGTTCGTTGCAACGAAAGATTGAAAATGTTCCCCTACAAAATGCAAACTGTTCACGAATTGCTGCCTGCTGGCCGTCGGACAAGGTTAACTTACTGCGATACTCTGTTAAACTTGGTACAAGAAGAGGATGATTTCGTATCAAAAATCTTAGTGAGCGACGAAGCCCATTTCAAATTAAGTGGTTATGTTAACTAATAAAATTTGCATTTCTGGGGCACAGAATATCCATATGAAATGCATGAAGAGCCATTGCATTCCCTCAAAGTGACTGTTTGGTGCGGCAGTTGCCGTGAAAAAGTGATTCGTCCTTATTTTTTGTAAATGGTGAGCGTTACAGGCAGATGCTAAACGATCATTGTAGGTTTCAAGACAACGGTGCAACCTCTCACACAGCTCGGGCAACGATGGAGATTTTGAGACACCAATTTCCAGGTCGAGTGATCTCCCGTTTTGGAGATTTGAATTGGCAGTCCAGATCGCCAGATCTAACAGCACTAGACTTTTTCCTTCGGTGCATTTTAAAACCTTGCATTTACCACAACAAACCACAAACCACGAACCTTGCACGTCTTGAAAGCTAACATTGAAGAAGAAATCGCCAATTTGGAGCCAGATGTTTTGCGAGCAACAATTGAAAATGCCGTAAAACGAGCGCAATTATGCATCAACTTGGGAGGTGGCCATTTGAACGATATAATTTTTTCCAAGTAATATCATCAATTTTATACGTTCAAATAAAATTTTTAGGAAAATAGAGCTCTTTTTTTTCATTTATAACAAAATGGCAGACAGTTCAAATTATGACATTACTTTTACGCTACCCGTTATATATATTACATCTGATCGCAGAAACTATTCGAAAAAATTATCCAGTTGTAGATGGTTTAATATGGAGCACTAAAAAGTATTCTTGGAATCACTAAACAAATACGCGAATTTCACAAGCACTATCCTGGCATACGAATACCATCACAACTAATCCTTACATGCTGGAACAAGTAGCTAGAGGTAGCTTCTTATTATTCAAAAAATTTTCACACAATAAAATCCTTAGTATTACAGTTCAACCTAAAAGAATTAATAGGCATCAAAGAAAGTTAGACAGAAATTAATAGTGCAGATGTTAACATGGACTTACAAAGTATTCATAGTACAATCACATTTTGTCTTAGCAAACGCCATAGAAACTTTGCAAAATACTTGATAATCGAATGAAAGTAGTTGAAATGGAAAAGTGCTATGTACTTTACATGATTTGATAAGTGTATTAGAAAAGTTTCAGGTAAATTACGAAAAAATTCGGATTTTGCCGGATTAAGAGACACAGAAATACTTTATCCACAGATAAGTTAACTCAGTTGAAAAAGCATTTTAACTACGCAAATATTATATTAGTAGACACTAAACGATAATTTTTTTCTAAACAAGAACATTTTTCAGGGGCGTTGTTTAAGAAGAAGACTGGAGGTTTACGCTATGTTTCAGATGTTTAGTCAAACAAATTCAAATTGTTCATACTTCTCAACAATAATAACATAAAATATATTGCTTATTATTATTTATTCATACTGTGTTGCAGAACTTATTGTATGCCTTTCATATACAAGGTATGGCAATTAAATAACGACACCGCGCTTCTTTCATCGCGCAGTCGCATCAGGCGAGGCTATAATTGAAATGTTATTGACCTTGTTACTTCCCAAGCAACAACTCGTAGTTTCGTCTCTCTGTCTGTTTTAGTTTACTTTCGAGCTTAACTTGTAGAGAACACTGTTAGTTATAATAGTAGTGCCGTGATAATGGTTAACATAAAAATCGAGCAGCGAATTAACTTGAAATTCCTTAGCAAATTAAAAAATCGCCAACGGAACATTTACAACTGTTAAAGGAGGTGTTTGGTAATAATGTGACACGTACGTAATTTTTTGAATAGC
Source organism: Dermolepida albohirtum (assembly GCA_031893035.1). NCBI lineage: Eukaryota > Metazoa > Arthropoda > Insecta > Coleoptera > Scarabaeidae > Dermolepida > Dermolepida albohirtum. The sequence continues at coordinate 129,176 of JAVIWB010003578.1, read as the reverse complement.
ACAAATGGTTTTCTGAAGGTCGGGAAGGGGCCAAAGATGATGAACATCCTGGTAGTCCTGTGACTGCAAGAATTATAGCGAACGCTCAGGAAATTAATGAAATGATGCGGAAAGACCGACGTTTGAGCGCTCGGATGATTGTCGATATAGTAAATATTAACAAAGAAACAGATACAGTTGACTTATGAATTAAACCTGACAAAAGTTTGTGCACACCGTCGAAAGCCAAAACACACACTGTATGCCTTTCGATGGTATAGATCGTATATGGAATTTGTTTCGTGCGTGTTTTTGACGTAGTTTTCCAGGTATGACATTGTATAATTATCTGCTGATGATGATAATTTAGTTATCGAAATATGTATACAGAATACGAAAATTAATGTGGAAATGGGTTATATATTAACTTTAAGAGATTAAGTTAATCAACCACAGGCTCCCTCAAAATTACCTCTAATACAATTGATATTTTCTAAAACATTTCGAAAGTTTTCTAAACTTATAGAATACTAAAACATTTTTTACAAACTTTGATTTATTGTTTTTAATAAATTTTACGTGCCTTTTGGTTTTAGTTTTACACTATTTTCATAATCGAAAGCCTTAAATTTACTAATCGAACTCAATATTTCATACGAACCAATTTCGTGGCAAAAAACATTAATATAAATACGTAATAAATATTAAACAATAATTTCTTCTTTGTTTTCCAACGAGTTTCTCTTGTTCTCACATCTAAATTAATTGTAATTTATGTACTTCGCGTTTGTACAACTGTTTTAGTTATTATTCAGAACGCAAGCGGAAAAAAACTCGAGTAAATGTCCAACATAAATATCAAGATGCAGGTCACAAATAACAGTTTCTTTTCTCTGTTAAATCCTATTAATCGGGAACTGAGAAAGGCCACTATTAGTTTCGAAGCTGGTAATTTATCATTTATGATTTATTATGGGATGATTTATGTTCTTACAAAAGTATTCTTTTCTTCTGCCTAAATACTGCCATGACAAAATGTCCGAAACAATGAGACAATCGGTAGATTTACGTTGGGAAAAAGCTAATGGCGATGGAAAATTTACTCTACTAGTTTCTTATTTTCCAGAGAAATTGCTCAGTTTTTGTTTTTTGTTGGTATACTATTTCTGTGTGTGAAGTACTAATAAATGTACTAGTTTCGTCTCACTTCAGTTAGCCTAATCATTACGTAGTTAAGAAAGAGTAAGAAAAATTGACATTATGTGTTCATATATTCTCGATATTGATATTAGTAATTTTGTATTATTGATTGGAACTGTCCAACTGATTATATCGTATGTATTTGTAGAGAATTTGTCTATTTAAATTATAATATCATATAATTATAATGTAATTTTAACATTTACAAATTCAAATAATACACAATAAATACTAAAGAAACAATGAAAATATTCAAGAATTGATTAACATTTTTTAATAAAATAAATGGGCGCGAGGCATGTTTTTTAATTAAGTTTGTTGTATACACTAAATAGGCGGTATGCGCGCTACAACGATTTCTTGCGTCGTGTCCCGGAATTCCTTGGGAAAAACTGTGCTCAGTTGCAGCTGTGTAGGTAACCTGCACGGCCTCTTCCGTGTCTCTAAAATTTTCAACATTAACGAAACGCCTGTCTCGTGCGAAGTACGGTCAATGATACGTTTTTTGTCGGCAAGAAACATATCTGCTGCAGATATTCACCGGCAGATTTGCGAAGTTTACGGAGCTACTGCTATGTGTGAAGGCAATATGTGTGCGTAAGTGGGTCAATGACTACAAAGCTGGCCGTTACAACGTCCATGATGAGTGCCGCTCCGATTGCTCATCTGTAATTAAAGACGACTGATGGCTTCAGTTGAAGCGAAAATGCTTCAGAACAGAGGCTTCACAACAATCATTCGACGTTGCTGTATGTGCTGAAGAATATTGTTTCTGAAAAGCTACAGTTTAAGAAACTGTGTTGAATCCCTAATCTCTTAACAGAGTACCACAAAAACAAAATGTTTGAGTGTTCGCTGTATCTTTTAACTCGTTATAACGAGGAAGGTGAGGCCATATTGAGTTGTATAGCAACAAAAGTTAAAACGTGGGTTTCACATGATTCGTGCGAATCAAAGCAACAGAGCATGGAGTGGAGACATACACTTTCCTGTAAGAGCCAAGGCCAAACAGATTCTGTCTCAGCAAAAGATCGTGGCGTCCGGGTTTTGGGATAGACATGCTGTTTTGTCGGTCGACTTCATGCAACGCGTAACTACCACAAATGCGATAGCAGCAAGTGCGCTAGTAATTCTTAGTGCTGACGAAAGAGTATGAGCATAGAAATCGAACACTCTTTCATACTACTCTTATATATGATTCGGAGCAAACAAAAAAAAACAAAAGTCGTGAAGTAGTAGTCCACTTGTGCAGAACGCTAAGTAGGGACGTACATACGCATTGCTGCTTTGTTATTGAAATTTTGACTTTATTTTTAATGATTTTCTTATCAAACATATCTGGGCGGCTAAATAAAAATATCTCTAAGCGATACAATTATTTCACAAACAAAATCGCTTTTATAAGACAACCAGATTCTAATGAAAAAGTTCTTTTGGAATTATAATGTTGACCCCATCTTTCACATAAGTCAGTTTATAATTAAATTTAGTTCTTCTGTATTTGAAATAACGAAAGCATTGGTAGAAAGTATTTTGCATTTTTGTCCTTTCAAGGTACATATATCTGAAACACGTATCAAAGCACTAATTTCTGCTTCTTCAATATCCTCGTAACTTTTGTACAAGATATGATACATGAATATGCATTCTTACTTTTATCTTATGTTTGTATGCGATATTTTTATCGTAGCTATAAAGGACATAATTAAAAATAATTTGATTATTAACATCCTTCTACGTCATTTTTTGCCGTAATATTCTTTCGTTTGATACGATATATTATACGTACATTTCACTTTTATTAAGACTGCTTTTGATTCCATGCCTTTCTGTTTGCTAAAATATTTGAATTCCAAAATATTTTATCTCAAAAAAACATTTTCGTATTTTGCTTCTTGGACATTCATGAAAGAGAAAATCAAGTATACGTTTAGTCCTCATTTCAGGATGTATATTAATACATTCTTTTGAACTTGACATGGTAAAGAGTTTTTATAATCTTATTTTTTTTTTGGTATAATTTAATAGAGATTTATTTAAAGCAAAAAATAAAGGTACGTTTTAACATAACTGTATGTCAAGAACAAATATTAGTGGTTTGTGGGCAGAACTCTGTTTAATAGATGTCAGTCGACGGATTCCAAACTTCGTCTATTATATCGCAAACACATTCATAATGTAATATAAACGTTTGAAAATCAATATTACTAGTTTCATAAGCATTCGATAATGTTAAAGATCATTAATATTTAATTATATCATTAACAGTTTTTATATTAGCTCCTTTATAATTTCTCACATTAAAGTAAGACATTTTCATCCGTTGAGCATAATTTTTGAAAGTTGATACGTTCTCTGAGCAGGTTTTTTTAGTTACTTCGAAAAATGTTTTGATGCAAAATATATCTTTGAGAAATCAGATGTAGACTTCCTGAATATTGGTCTATACTTGCTGAGAATGACCTTAATAAATCATTTCCAGTATTTAAATGCAAACTTTATAAAAATTTATAATTGCGAGCAATAGTTTTCATTTTATTATATCAGGAAAGGTTTAATAATTATCGATGGTGACACTTAAAAATTTTACTTTTAGGTAGAATTCACCGATGCCGTAATATCAAGGTAGTGCCCCTCCCCCCTCCTAAAGAAAAATAAGACATTTTTATCGACATTTAAGGTAGTAGATATGATTTGATTCTTTGGAATTTGAAGGCCAGACCGTTTATGTTGATTTACAAGACAAATTGATAAAAATCTTTAAAAAAGATCTAAAGTAGCTCACTAGAAAGTCCACTTCCTCCTTTCTGATTCAATTAAGGATGTTTAGTTGTCTCACTCTTCCTGAAAAGAAGCTACAGTAGCATCAAAAATTTACTGCAGTTATAAAGCATATTTTAAGGATATTGAGAAAGTTTATCACCAAAATAGCATAATAGCATTCTAGCATCGTTGACCAAATGTGGTCCGTTTAAATCAAACATTGTATACAAATATGCGCGTGGGTTTAAGTAGATTGCTTAGGATATACTACCGTGCATGGTTTCTTAAATCCTCTAAAGGATAACTGCTGTCCAGACGAACTTTAGTCACTCTCACTGTCGTGATTGCGCGTCCATACAAAAACTCTTCTGAGATCCCAAGAAACCAGAGGTGGCAAAATATCCTAAAGTACATAATATTTTTAATCGTAGCGATTTACATTGTTACATATGCTCTGTAACAAAGCAATAAGTCACATGCAAAAGCATATATTTTTTAACCACTAATCACCGTTTTCAATACACTGAATCATTTTTGTAGGCTTGATCTACACTTCATATTTTAGAAAATTGCTTTCCGAAAATGTTAGACATTACATTTAGTGATTATTTCTTAGAAGCGCCATAACTTCTTGATTAATTTCTTTTGTTAATAATAATAATAATAATATTCCATATCTTCACGTCCTCCAATAGCTTAACGCCAATTACAGGGAATTATGGCAGATCGAAAATTCTTATTACACCCCCGCATATTGTGCGATATAAAATATTTACCTGTCAGCATTTGCTTAAACGTGAAAGGAAAACCACGAAAAAGTGTCCCGGGCAGCAGGCCATCGGACTCGAACCCAGGACACTCAGCATGATAAGCCAGTGATTTATCAATAAGCCATCTGCTGATTATGTTGATCCGTGACCGGATCTAATTTGATCGGACATTGGATTCCAAACTAAATGCGCATCTCTAGTAACTATTAATGCTGTCAACTATAATCGGATATTTTTACAGGTTATGCGATAATTCGAAATAGATTAAAAATGTATGGGTTCCGAAAGTAACTTGTAATTTTTGTAATTGGAAGCTATTTAACTAATAAAGTTGAAAATATAATGTAATGCTGTTTTACTTAAAGGAAATTACCTTCTATTTTTGATAACTATTAACAACTCTTGTAAAATTTAGTCGACGCTGCATCACTGCAGCCTTTACACCTTAGCTGCCACTAGTTTATCTGATTAATAAACAATGCTCTGATGTAATAACGATTTAACATCTTAAATAACTCGGCATAAGTTACTAAATAATTGCTTTTATTCCTTCTCCCAATTTGTAAATTGCTTATATAGGTTAGTATGTGTATCCATACTTTAGTATCGATTACCATTTCGTTTTGAACTAACAAAGCGAACTAAACTGGTTTTTTTTTGGCAACTCCATCTTAGCTTTCGGGGTAAAACCCGCGTCCCTGGAATTTTACTACCGACGTTTTGTCTTCACTTGCATGAGACATCTGATACTGCTGTGGTTGCACTGAAACTGTTTCTTTTTTGATAAAGGGAATATCCCATTTATATTTTACAGCGAATGTATATATTTATTACTGCTATAACTACTAAAAGTTGGTGCAAGTATTTTTTTAAATATTACGGCTAGTTATAAAAGTGTTCGTACATTCCATGAATATTGAATATCATAAAATATGAATATGCAGCTCTGATAAAACATACTTACTTAGATTTAGCAACGATAAAAGCTCTAAAAACCTCTAATAACAATATGAAAATTAATTATTTACAACTACAAAAGAGCTTGCTAAATATTCTAACATCGAATGTCACAAAAGCTTCTGTACATTTCGTTTTATAAGATACTTATTGTAAGACATAAATTCCTGTAAATCCTCTTCATAGTATCATATATTTATTAAAAATACTTAAGTATACTTTTAGAAAGATGAGTTATAAAACTAAGCATATGTTTGTTAACAACACTACACAATGAAAAAGAACTCTTAGTCCAAATAAATAAATTAATCGGAAAAGCGTGTTCTAAAATTGCAGATTGGAAAAAGTATTCAAAATATTGTACCGAGAAATAGACGTCCAAAAATTTTAAACGAGTGCGTGCAGAGAACTGTTACAAATGCAATGAGTTCAAATTCATGTATGTATAAGTGCACTAGGGGTAGCTGTACCGATGGAATTATATACTGGAAAAAAGTACATTAAGAAAATATACAGAGAATTTCAAGAAAGACTAGTTGCAACGGAAGCGTATCACGTAAAAACCCTTTACTTAGGCGTCCTTAATAGATGTCTAGTGCAAAGCATAGAACACATAGTAAGTATTAACGTTTCTAATGAAAGACAAGTAGTGAGAATGACACATAGGTGGCGCTCTAATTGGTAAAACAAATGCACTCTAATTTAGGTTGCCTATTTATATGTTTACATTCCGATATTTAGATAAATCGGTTGATTAGTTTATTTTTGACAACTGATTGAAAAAGAAGCAACACGTCGTTTTGTTAAAATGGAAAAAGCAGAGTATCGTGCGGTGATTAAATACTTCGTAATTAAGGGTATGAAAACTACCGAAATAAAAGATGAGTTACGGGAAACATTAGGTGAATCTGCTCTATCATCCGCCACAATAAGTAGATGGGTAAATGAATTTAAACGTGGTAGAACAAGCTGTGTTGATGAAGCGCGCTCTGGAGCACTCAAAATCGTGACTTCTAAGGAAATGATTATAAAAATCCATAATATTATTACGCAAGATCGACGACTCAAAGTGAGAGAGATAGCAGATATGGTAAATATTTCAACAGAATGCGTACATCACATTTTAACGAAAGAATTCCAAACTTTCGGCAACATGGGTCCCGCGATTGCTTACGACTGATCAAAAGTTCACTCGTTTGCCCATTTCCAATGAGTGTTTGGACCTTTATAAGCGGAATCCGGTTGATTTTTGTAGGCGATTTGTTACTTGCGATGAAACTTGGATATACTACAGTACACTCGAAGCTAAACAACAGTCGAAACAATGGTTAGAACGTGGTTCTGCACCTCTAAAGAAAGCGAAAACCACTTTATCGGCAAATAAGGTGATGGCATCAATTTTTTGGGATTCAAAGGGACTTTTGCTCATTGATTACCTTCAGAAAGGTGCCACAATAAACGGGCAATATTATGCAGAACTTCTACAAAAACTAAATGTTGAGATTCATGCTAAACGGCTAGGAATGGCAAAGAAAAAGATTCTGTTTCACCAAGACAACGCTTCCTCGCATACCAGCACAGTTGCGATATCCAAAATCCACGAGTTGCATTTCCAATTTGTACCGCATGCGCCTTATTCGCCGGATCTAGCCCCTTCCGACTTCCACCTTTTTCCAAAATTGAAAACGGCATTAGGCGGAAAGAAATTTTCGTCTAACGACGAACTTATCATCTTCGTAAATGAGTATTTTGCAAGCCTTCCGGAATCGCATTTTAGAGATAGCATAAGGGCATTGGAGCACGACTGGAATAAATGTATTGCTCTTTTAGGAGAACATATTGAAAAATAAAAATTATTTTGTATTTAAAAAATTCGTTTTTATTTTCCATTCTCACTACTTGTCAAACTATCCTCGTACATAGTCTGTCCCAGAAAAAACCGAACTATTAAAAAAATATGCGTCAGTAAGGTAGATCTTTCGCTAATGTTATGTCAAAATATAATGACGTTTGCGTCATTAGAAGCAGAGAAATTGCGTATAAAGTAACAGCGTGGATTGACATTGGTCGAAAAAGGAATTTTGAACGAAGAGCAGAAATCAAGTTCTGTTTTAAACTCGTTTACTGAAACGTGATGCGTGTTTATCACGTTCGAGTATGTATGAGTGATATTTAGAGACGGTTGTACGGACATAAATGACGACGAACATCCTAGTGCAAAAAATCTGTGGTTACGGAAAGTAACACCGAACTTGTGTGGCTTTATCAGAAATGAGCCGAAATTCTCATTGTGATACATGGAAATGGAATTAAATATTTCGAAAGATTCAATTCACCACATTTGGACACAGCATTTGGGACTAAGAAAGATTTGTGCAAGGTTTGTACCACTCAAGTTAACTGAATTCATCATTGTACAGACTTGATTAAAGACTCAAAAAAGGACGAAAACTTTAGATATTCTATTGTAACTGGCGATAAGACTTAGTGTTTTCAATATGATCCAGAGACCAAGCGTTAAAGTTCTGAATGGAAGCATCCAAGCGAATAAAGATCGAAAAATAGCCGTTTGGAGGAGTGAAGTGAAATGAAGACAAAGTTGATTTGTTCTTATGATCCGAAAGGCACAGTGCCCAAGGAGTTTGTACCAACTAATCAAACAGTCAATACTGTATATTATCTTGGCGATATGAAGCGTTTTTTGGCACGTGTTCGTTGTGCGCGCCCTCAATCTCGTGAAAATAGTAGCTGGCGTTTGTTCCATGATAATGCACCATCTCATCCCCCGACGCTTATCACTAATTCTCTAACAACAGATAGCATTTTAACCATCAACCTTTCATTGTATTCACCGGATTTGGCCCCTTTTGATTTCTATCTATTCCCCAAACTACATTTGTCGATGAAAGGACAGTGTTATACCGACGTCGAAGCCATTAAAAAGATGTCGACAGGGATTTTGAAGGACATCTCAAAATGTGCTTAAAAATTCATTCGACATTCTAATTGACCATGCAAAACGTTGTATTGAAGCCGAAGGCGACTGCTTTGAATAAAATAAATTAATTTTACCAAAATAGTAAGCTTTTGTTTTATTTTAAAGAAGTTCAGTTTTCTCTGTTACACACTGCGTATAATCGGTTTTTCTTCAAATTCTCGTAATGTGCTTTTTCCATTAAATTTCAATTGTATAGCTTTCCTCGGTGCACTTATCTGTGAATTTTAACCCATTGCATTTGCACAATTCTCTGATTATGTTCATTTAAAATCTTTGGACGCCTATTTCTGGGTATAATTTCAACAGTTCAGAACATTTTGAATATTTTTTTCAATCTGCACTGTAGAATACTCTTATTAGAAAGACTTGGCTCTTTGGTTTAAGAGTTTTTTTGCAGTGTTATTAACTTGCGCATATTACCAGATATATGTTTATGTTTGTACCTTATCTTTGCAAAAACATCAAATGTTTATTTTTCGCAAATACGTGATGTTATAAAGAGGATATACCGAATTCGTTCCAAATTTGTGGATTACAATAGAGAAATATTCTAAAAAAATGAAGTGCACGAAAGTTTTGTGATATTCGATGTCAAATTCTTTTGTTGTTGTAAATAATAACAGTTTTCTTATTAGTATTAGAGGTTTTCAAAGTCTTTTTAATGTTGTTTAATAGAAGTAAATATGATTTATCATAGCTGGACGTTCGCATTTGATGACATTCAACATTCACAGTGTGTACGAATACTTTTGTGACCACCTGCACATAATTCTTATTTATGCCGAGCAAAAATTTAACAACTATCTCTTGTATAATTTATTTTACTTGTCATTAGCACGTAGTAATTTCAACAATAATCAATATACGGAGCAAATGATAATATTCAAATGAATAAAAAGTTCCTTCACGTATATTTTTCGTTCAATTACTCGTACATCGTTCTAACGTTTTTGAGTTGACGTTATTGGAAAGCTTTTCTTTTCAGTTATAGAATTTATAACTTTTACACAAGTTGAAGCACACTACTTTCAGATTGTACTTGAATCAATTGGAAATTTCGAGTTTATATTTTCCTTGAAATTTATGCCGCGCCCTATTTGTTCTTAACGACCCGTATTTGTTCCTTTCCCGTATACTTTTCAACTACTTTAGCTATCTTGTATCTCTTAAAAGACATTCAAAACAATCACATCGGGTACAAGAAAAAAATTGCGCAAAAACAAAAGTTTTTAATGGGCATTAAGGATGCGACTTCGTACGATACGACTTCCGCAATTGATTCTGCAATTTCAGCAGGAAGAGCGGATCACAGGCTCGCAAACGCGATCCCAGATAACGGGGCCAGTAATCATTGCTTCAAGAGAGGAGATGAATCTTGTCGGAAGAGTCGGGAGTTTCGGCAAAAAACGATTTTAAAGCGAACGATTTTGATGATTTCTTGAGAACAGAAAGGACGGAAAAAATTGAGAGAAAGAGACAGAAATAAAGACGTGCCTATTCTCGAGAAATTTCTCTTGTTCGTTGTGTATAGAGTTGAAGAGCAGCGGCAAAAGCTGTAGTCGCCTCCTTGGGTGTTTTTTCTTTATATTATAACGGCTATCATTACGATCTGAACTCGTAGTTTCATTTTCGTAAGGATAATTGTCAAGTCTATTCTTTCGACGTTATTTTAGGACGTTAAGGAACTTTCAAGATCCAGTTTATTTGTCGCAATGTTTTCACCATTTATAGTGTTGATTGTTTTGTTCCACATTTAAATTTAGTAGGAAAATAGCATTATTGTCCTTTTGCGTAGATCTATATGCAACACTGCAAATAATTTCGTATTTTTAAATACATTCTTTCGTGTATTGGTTTTAAAAAATTTTTTTTTTTATAAATAGTTTTTGCAAAGACATTGAACAATTGGTGTAGAAATATTCACTGGGCTATTACTTTTAGAAAAGACAGAAAACTAGAAGTGCCATTTATTGTATCTTTTTATAGTCAAAATTTATAACTTTTATTAATACGAGCGTGGTCTTATAAGTACCCGGCCTGACCTAGAGATAGCGGCAGTTATTTGAAGAATATCACTGTATTAGAAAGTACACCATCTATAAAGCATACGTTTTAAGTTCGAAGGTGCCGCGTTGTTTAGTATTTGTTTAGTAGCCATCAATAGTGAACGTTTTCAGTGAATTTGTAAAAATGGAGAAAATTGGTCACCATTACGGGATACAATACTTTTATTTAACAGGCCTCAGCCCAACCGACATAAAAGCTGAATTTGATTCTACTCTGGGTGAGCCTGCCCCTTCGTTTACAACAGTGAAGTATTGGGTAGCAGAGTTTAAACGAGGCCGTACGAGCTGCCAAGACGAGCATCGCATTGTTCGATCAAATGCGGTTACGACTCCAGAAAGGTGAAGAAAATCCACAAAGCGGTAATGGATGATCGTCGACTGAAAGTGTGCGAGCTAGCAGACATAGTAGGCATCTTAAAAAGTGCGGTACATCGCATATTATCCGAAAATTTGGACACGAGAAAGCTGTGTGCAAGGTGGGTGCCGTGTTTGCTCACACTCGAGCAAAAGCACCGTCGTGAATATGTTTCAATTGAGTATTAAGCGAAGTTTCACAGCAACAAAGCAGAATTTTTGCCTCGTTTCATAACCATGGATGAAATATGGGTCCATCATTTCACACCCGAGACAAAAGAATAATGAAAACAATAGACTCAAAAGGAAGAACCGGCTCCAAAAAGGCGACGACCGTTTCATCTGCAGGCAAGGTCATGGCATCGTGTTTTTGAGATGCGCGTGGAATAATTTATTATTATGAGCATTATGCGAACTTATTGCAACGTTTGAGCGAAGATCAAGCAAAAACGGGCGCATTTGTCTAAGATGAAAGTGTTGTTTCATCAAGATAATGCACCAGCTCATAAATCTGTTATTGCAATGGCCAAAATTAATGAACTAAAGTTTGAATTGCTTCCTCATGCACCCTATTCGCCAGATTTAGCCCCCGTAATCTAGTCAGCAAAACTATTTTCAAGGTGGAATGATGTACAAATACGGATATAAGTTTAACAGTGGCGAATTATTCAAATCTATTTGGTCATTTAATAAATTATTACATTTTTTATGTGTGTTTATTTCTACAGTTTCAACTAATGATAATTGTATCCCCTTATTTTCCGAATGTAGAATTGTGGACTCTGAATTAAAAGAATGATTACAAGTATTTAAATGTACATATATGTATAGGATTGTTATAACTAAAACTTCTTTTATGTTCTGATATCTTTGTTTCGATAGATCTTCCAGTTTGACAAATATATATCTCAGAGCAATCACCACAAGAAAGCTTATAGACTCCAGATTTTCTGAATTTATTTTGTCTTTGTCATTTTTAATTAAATAAACAGCAAGAGAGCTTATATACTTCTTTCTTCTTTGCTGGATTTTTAATAAATTAAAACTAGCAAAGACAAAATAAATAAATCCAGCAAATGGGGAGTGTATAAGCTTTCTTGTAGTGATTACTTACATATCGTTCAAACTGGAAGATCTATGGAAACAAGGATATCAGAACAGAAAAGACACTTGAATTATAACAAAAATGATTGCAACTATGCTATACATTTAAATACATCTAATCATTCTCTTCATTACGAATTCACCTTTCTATATTTGGAAAATAAAGGGATAAAGTTATCATTACTTGAAACTTTAGCAATAAACAAACATAGAAAGGAATAATCCCTTTGGTCCTCCCATGACCCATTTCTAAACCAAAAGAATTATTTATCTTCACGTCGTATTGTAACCCGTTGTGATAGACTAATGCTACAAACTTATAAGTCTGAACCTGTTAAAGTGTGCCTACAGACGCCCAAGGTCGAGAGAGTCACATATCAGTATCAAAATGATAAACTTGCGTATAAAAAGATTACCCCAAATCAAATTCATCAAGATTTGGTGGATATATGGGGGAAATCTGCGGTACCAAATGACATAGTTAGAAGGTGGTGTCGTGAGTTTAAATGCGGTAGACAGTCGTGTACAGACGAAGATGCAGGTGGAGCCCCTACAAATATAACCGTTACTACCCAATCCCCAGTCATGATCTCGTGCTGCAAGATGGACGTGTGACTATTAAACAACTAGTTGAAGATACTAGTCTTTCATACCATGTGGTATATAATATAATTACTGCCGTATTAAAGATGAAGACATTGTCTACGAATGTTAACAGATGCACACAAGGACACTCGAAAAGACATTTACAGTCTCTTTTAAATCGGTATAGACCCGACAATGGATGAGTCCTGGATTCATCATTATGATGTAGAGATCAAAATACAGGGCAAGGAGTGGAGAAAATTCAAGATGCAACCTACAGCAGGGAAGGATATGCTATCCGTATTTTGGGATACTGAAGGTGTACTTTTAGTAGATTTCCGGCAGAAGGGAGCCACAATTTTAGGTGTTTATTATGCCAACTTAATTTCCAAATTACGTCACGCGATATAAGAAAAACATCGTGGAAAGGTGCGCAAAGGTGTTCTCTTGCATCAGGATAACACACCAGGTGCGCAATTGCGATAACTGCAATAGCTTAAGCAGGCTTTGAATTAGTCGAACATGTGCCATATTCGCCAGATTTGGCCCCTAGCGATTACCAACTTTTCCAAAACTTAAAGAACACTTGTGCAGTAAACGATTTCCATCAAATAATGATGTGATATGTGTGGTACATCAGTGGCTTGCAGAGATTGAACAATTTTCTTTTTTGTAAGCATTACAAATGCTAGAAAATCGATGGGAAAAACGTGTGAACCTTAATAGAGACTATGTTGAAAAATTAAAGTAAAATATTTGCAAATTTATTGTTGTGAGTCACGTGTGGAGCAAAGGGATCGATCCTCGTATATCATCCTCACTCTGAAAATATAATAGTTTAGTTAACTGAAATATATTCCGTTTGTGTTAGATTTATATTTCAGTCTGAAGAAGCCACAGTGTTGGCGAAATGCTTTTTATCATTTAAAAAAAAGAAATTCACAAATTTAGTTTCTGTGTTTAATTTCGTTAATCCTAGAATCTATCCACAGTCAAGGACATAATAAATTGGTTTCAGTATACTATAAATTTCTTCCTAGTAATGTTTAAGTATGGAAGACTAGTAATCAAATGCTTTTCAACTGGCAAATAAGAAAGTTCAAAAAAGCTAGTGGCGAAAAAAAGATTCTTTTTAATGATCTAGATATACGAGGGAGCGTTTTTATATTCGCGGAATGAGCGGGTTGTAGAGGGGTCAGTAGGCGCATTGGGGGCGTGGCCTGTGCAGCGACTCATGATTAGTATAAATACGAAGTTTCATTGTTATTAGACAGTTAGTCTAATCAGGAGCGAAAAGTGAAATATGGAAAAAATCGAATATTGTGCCGTTATAAAGTTCCTTACCAGGCAAGGAAAATCAGTCGCGACCATAATGAATGAGATGTCATTGGTTTACGGCGACTCTTGTCCAGGAAAAACCATGGTGTACAAGTGGCATAGTTTATTTAAACAAGGAAGGGAATCCCTTGAAGACGACCCGAGGCCGGGCAGGAGCATTGAGGTGACCACGCCAGCACTTATCCAAAAAGTTGAACAAATTGTACTCGAAGATGCTCGACTAAAGAAGAAACAACTCGCAGAAATGGTTGGAGTATCCGATACAACAATTTTTAAAATCCTACACGATCATCTCGGCATGTCTAAGGTCAGCGCAAGATGGGTATAAATAAATTAATTGAAAGATGTGAAAAATGTATCCGTCTTGCAGGTGAATATATTGAAAAAGAAAAATAATTTGGTTTTTTTATTTCCACCCCTTGTCTCCCATTCCGCGAATATAAAAACGCTCCCTCGTATGCTGACGCATTTATGGTTCAAGAATTTTTTCATTGTCATTGTAATTGCGAGGAAGAATTGTGAAACAATATGTGTATTGATATTTCTGAACGAAGGGACAAAGACCGATTTTGGTAAAATCAAACACTAGTGACATTACCAAATTCTAAGCTAATGATTGCTGTTGCGTGTGTAAATAAATAAATTCTGAGGAAACCGAACGGACATATTTGCATTCAAATTACAACCAAAAACAAATACAGAAATACTGTAATTATCATTTATTTCCCTTTAGATTCTACTGTCTGTGTAGTAGTTCGCCACTTCATAAACAATTATTTAATGTTTGCATAAATTTAATATATATGTAAAAGGTATCTATAAGCAGTCTACTTAGCACTCGCCGCATTTGAATTCAAAGCATATTCCGGTTGAAGTTTCATTTCGGTGTATATGTTTCTAGAGGGGTTTTGTACACTCCAGGAGACTCTCTTGTTGTCTTTAGAGTAGTACGTGAAAGTTTAATGCGTTAGTGGTAAAGATCAGAATATATTATGCGAGTTACTTGTAGGATCATGGAATAAGAGGAATTTGCAAGGATTTGTCTTAAAAGCCATCTCTTATGAAACGGAACAGAACGCGGTGCTATAATAGACGTATACGAATTAAGTATTATGATAATTGACGAGTTAAATTGGAAAACATATATTTTGTACAAATAAATAAAATGATAACATCGACGAAATTATATAACTCATTATATTTATATACGAAAACTTCAAATTAATGTCTCGTATTTCTGTATTACAAGGGTGGTCCCAGAAATACCCGACCCAACAAAGAAAACACAAAAATTTTGGAAAGAAATATATTTATTTCTCAACACAATCTCCTTTCAGCTCCATACACTTTTCCCAGCGATGTTGAATAAGTTCGATATCTTTTTTTTTAAAACAAACGGGCTTGCTCCTCAAAATAGCCATTAACTGCCGACATCACTTCTTAATCGTTGGAAAGTCTTTGACCACTGAGAAATTTTTTCAAGTTTGGGGACAGAAAATAATCCGAGGGGGCTAAATCTGGCGAATAGGGTGCATGAAGTAGCAATTCAAACTTTAATTCATTAATTTTGGCCATTGCAATAACAGATTTGTGAGCTGGTGCATTGTTTTGATGAAATAACACTTTCTTCTGAGTCAAATGCGGCCGTTTTTGCTTGATTTCTTCGCTCAAACGTTGCAATAAGTTCGCATAATACTCATAATAGTAAATTATTCCACGAGCATCTCAAAAACCCGATGCCATGACCTTGCCTGCAGATGAAACGGTCTTCGCCCCCTTTGGAGCCAGTTCTCCCTTTTGAGTCCATTGTTTTGATTGTTCTTTTGTCTCGGGTGTGAAGTGATGGACCCACGTTTCATCCATGGTTATGAAACGAGGCAAAAATTCTGCTTTGTTGCTATGAAACTTCGCTTAATACTCAATTGAAACATATTCACGACGGTGCTTTTGCTCGAGTGTTAGCAAACACGGCACCCACCTTGCACACAGCTTTCTCGTGTCCAAATTTTCGGATAATATGCGGTGTACCGCACTTTTTAAAATGCCTACTATATCTGCTAGCTCGCGCACTTTCAGTCGGCGATCATCCATTACCGCTTTCTTCACCATTTTTTGGAGTCGTCACCTCATTTGGCCGACCACTGCGATGCTCGTCTTTGCAGCTCGTACGGCCTCGTTTAAACTCTGCTACCCAATATTTCACTGTTGTCAACGAATGAGCAGGCTCACTCAGAGTAGTATCCAGTTCAGCTTTTATATCGGTTCGAATGAGACATTTCAAGTAAAAGTACTATATCACGTAAATATGACAAATTTTCTCCATTTTTACCAATTCACTGAAAACATTCATTTTTGATGGATGCCAAACAAATACTACAAACTTGAAACATATGCTTTATAGATTGTGTACTTTCTAATGCCGTGATATTTTGCAAACAACTACCGCGATCTCTAGGTCAGGCCGGGTACTTATGGGACCACCCTCGTATATGCATAAAACTATAAAATGAAAAAAATGAATCACTCAGCAAAAGAACATATACTTACACCAAATTTTGTAACAATGTTTACCGTTTGAGAATAATAAATGATTGAATTTTCATCTAAAAATTCGTACCCTTTATAGACAAAATTCAAAATTAATCGCTGCTCTAAGTAAACGAATAAAATGTATACATTCTGTTATTCGTCCAGGTCTTTTTCTAATAAGATAATCTATGGACTTCTGTGGAAGCTCATTCCAAGCTATTTGTAATGCATCATACAGCTACTGAATGTTCATTATAGGGTTAGGAAGCATATCAACCCTTCGACCTAACATATCGTAGATAACGACCGCACCGGCCAATTGAGAATATTAATGTTGACCTTTTGCAGGAATCGTAATGTAACAGCTGCAACATAAGGACAAATATTGTCTTGCTGGAATTTTAACATTTAAGTGGCTTCAAAGGAATACTAAAGGAATTCCAATGCTAATTTCATTCCGTATCTTCTGGTAAGTGCAATATCATGTCCTACGGAAAAATTCTAAAACTGCTTTTCTCTTCTTTATCGTCGGAGTCATCTATAACTAGAATGCCTGTAAACATAATAGATTCGTTTGAAAGAACGATATTGTTCCACTCTTCGTCCCAATCTGCATGTATATTACATCATCTTAATTTAAGGGTCCGATGTCGGCTAGTGAGAGACCGTATCAGTCCTGGGCGATAGTACATTTATCCCAATGAACGAACACATATATGAAACACATTATTAACTCTATTCAATATTTTGGGCAAACAAAACATTTATCAGAGATTTTGAGATGCTATGCCTATCCTTAATAGCAAGTAATCTTACTCTACTATCTTTCTTTGGATAGTTCTTCTAGATTGTTCAGATTCTCTTCTATGATATTACGTACTTCCTTGAGATCAATCTTTCCAAAAAGGTATAACTGTAACAGTGCTTTTTTGCATTCACTCAGCTATTTCATAAAATGCAATATTCGCCTCATGCAGAGCAACGATACGGCGCCTTTCAAAATCTCTTAGAAAGCGATAATCCGGCTGTCTTCCAACTTATAGAATTTTAATACATTAATTTACAAATACAGATTATTTTAATCGAAGAACCAAATTAAAGTTATCCAAAATAAAGAAAAGAAACACGAATTTTTTCGTTAAAGTTTGGTAAGAAACGACATAAAGGTTTATTGCTTTCTTGCTACTTTTTTAAAACATTTATTATATTTAAATATATGCTTTTACAGTATGACTCATTTCTGTTGGCATATTATAATAACTAGGAATGGGAAAGAAATAGCGAAAAGAATGGAAAGCATGTAGAATTACTAGTAAACCAAATCCCCATTTAAGGAAAGCGAATAAGTTGATGAGCTTGTTTACTTGAAACAAGAAGAAGTTATGGAGAAGGAAAAGAAATTGAAACAAGACTAAGTAAGCTACGAAGACGATCACGGAGCTTTCAATGTTGAATGGTAGAGATAATTGTGTTAAAAATGGGCGTTATATGAAGTCTAATAACAAAAATTCGTATAATATCGGAATCAGTAAGGTTGTAGTGACAAAATCATACAGAAAGAATGCCCGAAACTAGAATAGTGAAGGAAATGGGTTAGAAAATACCCGATTATGGAAAAGCACAGATATACGAGAATAATCCCAGAAGTATTCGAACTGATGTAGAGATGGCAGTTCTTGTTTGAAAAGAATGACTGGTAGGAAGTGCCAACCTTATAAAATTTAAATTTGAACGCTTTCAGTTAATTTGCAAACAAGGAAAGAATTATGTGATACAATACCTTCATTTGAAAAGCCTTACTTTAACCAATATCTAAGGGGAGCTAGACTCTACTCTGAGAGAGTTTGCTGCTTCAGTTACAACAGTAAAATATTGGCTGATAGAGTTTAATCGAGGTCGTCCGAGTTACCAAATGAAAATCTCAGTGGCCGAGCAAATGAGGCAACTATGCCAGAAAAGATAAAAAATCCACAAAATAATATTGGATGAACGTCCACTGAAAGTAAATGAGTTAGCTGACATGGTAGCCATTTCAAAAAGTCTGTACACGTTGATTGAAATTTGGATATGAAAAAACTGTGCGCAAAAGGGGTGCTGCAATTATTTACAATGGAACAAAAACAGCGTCGTTAGGATGCTTCAATCTAGTGTTTGGTAAAGTTTCACAGCAATAAAGGCCAGTTTTTGTATCAGTTAATTACCATGGATGAAACGAGGGTCCATCACTACACAGCTGAGACGAAAAATCAGTCAAAACAATAGACTGAAAGTGGAGAATCGGCCCCTAAAAAGGCAAAGATTGATGCATTTGCAGGCAAGGTCGTGGCGTATAATTTTCATTAATTATCTTCAGAAAGGAAAAAGAGTCAATAGTAAGTATTATGCGAACTTATTGCAGCGTTTGAGTGATTTGGCTAAAAAAGTTTTGTTTCTCCAGTGAGTTATAGTTTCAATCGCTTCCTTGTGCACCCTATTTGCTAGATTTAGCCGCTTCGGATTATTTTCTGTTTCAAAATTTTAAAAAATGTCTCGGTGGTAACAGATTTGCCAACAATGAAGAGATGGAGCCTATGGTTGATGGATATTTTAAGGCGCTCAACGATTCTCACTATGAACACTGTATCGAAGCTATTGAATATCGCTTGGAAAAGCATGTCGAGTTAAAAGCGACTATATAGAGAAATCAAGATATTGTTTGCCAATTTTTTTGTGTTCTTTGTGAGGTCGGGTATTTCTGGGACTATCCTCGTATCGAGGCAAACGTAGTAAGAAGAAATGTCAGATTTACAGATTTAAGAGAAAAAAATATAAGGAAATGGGGTAAAGCCTAAGAGAGGGGCAACAGAGTAAAAATTTATTAGAAGCTATATATGAGTGTGAGCAGCACAAATTCGAAGCCTGATTCGTTAATTTTTGCCATAGCGATAGCACTTGCGTTGGGCTGTGAATTGTCTCAGTGGAGAATTATTGTTTTCTTCGATAAACCACGACGTTTTCAATTAATTTTTTTTAGATTTGCGTAATAAGAGTTTGTCATGGTTTGAGCTTTTGGAAGATAATCAAGAAGAAGAATACTTTTTGCACCTCAAAAAATGGAAGACATTACCTTTCTTGTAGATGGAACAGCCATCATTTTCTTTTATCCAAATTTCATCTGTGGTGATCAATCGGTGTATAAAGTTTAACTTGGTTTTTTTAAGGCGTTCCAAACACTTACGAAAAATTGCATTCACACCAATATTTGACCAATACTGAGTAGTCGTGGCACCCACCTCACCGCCGGCTTTTTCGACTCTTCAATAATTTTAGAACAATGGTGAGCGATTTCATCTAGACGGTTCGTGACAATATTTATTAATATTAGGTGCGCAAGTAAGTTCTCGCTGTTTTTTCATGAAAATGCAACTTTATTGTGAAAAAATGTTTACAAATAAATCATTCAAAATGTTGCCCATCGCTAGCGAAAACTTTTTCCCATCTTTCTGGAAGAGCTCGGATACCGTCACGGTAGAAGTGTTCGTCTTTTGAGGCTATCCACGAATCAAGCCATTTTGAGATGTCTTCATATGAGCGGAACTGCTGATTAGCCAGACCACGTGCCTTCGAACGGAACAAGTAATAATCGAACGGCGCAATATCTGGGGAATATGGCGAGTGGGGTAGGACCTCCCATTTGAGCGTTTCTAAGTAGATTTTAACGGGTTTGGCAACGTGAGGCCGCGCGTCGTCATGCTGTAGAATCATTTTTTCGTACCTCTGCTCGTATTGCGGCCGCTTTTCGCGCAGTGCTCGGCTTAATCGCATCAATTGAGTTCGATACCGTTCCCTAGTGATGGTTTCGTTCAGTTTCAACAGCTCATAATAAATAACGTCGCCTTGGTCCCATCAAATACACAGCAAAACCTTCGCAGCGTGAATATTCGGCCGAACCGACAACGTAGAAGCATGACCCGGCAGTCCCAATGATTTTTGTTCTCTTTAGGTTACTGTAATGAATCCATTTTTCATCACCCGCAACGATGCGATGAAGAAACCCCTTCCTTTTTTGCCGCTGGAGCAGTTGTTCACAGGCGAAAAAACGACGCTTAACGTCTCTTGGCTTCAAATCATAAGGAATCCAAGTTCCTTGTTTTTGAATCATGCCCAACGTATGCAATCGCTGGGAAATGGCTTGGCGGGTAACTCCTAATGCTGAAGCAAGCTCTTTTTGCATTTCACACGGATCCTCATCGAGCAATGCGTCCAATTCAGCGCCTTCGAAGGTTTTTGGTCTTCCTTCACGCGAACGGTCGTCAACATCGAAATCGCGGCACGTTGTTTCACTTAGAGTAGCATCTCCGTAAATTTCTTGGAGTTCTCGATGCGCTTCAGCCGCCGTTTTCTTCGAATGAAAGAAGAAAAGCAACACTTCCCGCAAATGACGATTATTTGGCACAAAATCAGACATTTTCACACAACCAAAAGTATATGACGCAAAAACAAAATCACTAATGTGTCAAAGCGGTTTGTTTACCATATGTCTAAGCTTGGTTCATGATGTTTTGGTTATGTCACAATCAACCAGCACTTACTACTGGAGCCATCTCTTGAAAAACAGCGAGAACTTAGTTGCGCACCTAATATTTCATTCTCAGTAACTTTTGTACACTGTTTAATGATATATAAAAAACTACGTTGAGTCAACCATAACTATTCTATAAATATAACGCGCGTTCATTTGAAAACCCTTATCTCACGGAAAATAGATCTATTATTCAAATCATAAAATTTTAAAACTTCGCTCACATAAAATCACAATGTTTGTGCTGGCAATTTAAAATTTAATTTTAGATCGAAAGCAAAAAAGAGAAGATATGATGAAAGTGATAAAAATGTAGAAAAGCAGCGGCAAAAGCGCCGCGTTATAAAACGCCACAAAACTGGACGGGATCGAACGGTCTGAATAAAAGTGTGCTTCAATTCAAAAGCGCTCTCGATCGGTTGAATTCAAACGGATTTTACGGATGACCGGACACGTTACGGTTACCTACTGAATTTTTATGGATGCGATACACATAAATTAGGAGATTTTTACACCAGAGAACGTGTGCTTATTCTTCTAGTATCGACGTGCCCTTGGAATGAAATCGAAGCGCTTACCTTTTTATCATTCCAAACTCGGTGTTTCAGAAATAATGCCATTAAGTTAAGTACTGCCATCTATTTTATAAAGTAATATTTAATAAATTAAATCTCAACCGAAATGTTTGCGTCATTAACTTGTATTACATTGTATACAGTCTCACAGATAACATTTGCAGCATGGGAATCTGCTTTATTATACAAAGGGTACTAGGAAAGTTTTGCAATATGACACAATGATGAATCATAGGCAGCTGCTTGTTGCTGCATGTTGAGACATGTTCATACGTGCATAACAGCCGCCGCGCCATGTCGATGAACTCAGTGATTCATTAGCAGTGAGAGTGTAAAGTGCTTGCGATGACATCGTGGTCACGAAATGAGATAAAGGCAGTTTTGCGCTATAATTTCGTGCGTTTAAACATAGACCACTGCCTCGAAGAAATTACTCTTGCACTAGGTGATGTTTGTCCACGTCGCACAGCAATATTCAGGTGGTATAGAGAATTCCAAAGGGGAAATTTAACTGTGGAGGATGTTGAGATGCCGGGAAGGCCAAGAACGTTAGTTACGGAGGAAAACGTTACTACTGCGAGGAAAATGCTTGGCGAGGACAGGCGAGTGACCTACCAACAGATGAAAGTTACTTCAGGCCTAAATGCACCAGCAATTCATTCGATTCTGCATGATCATTTACACGTGAAGAAACTTTGTTTTCTCTGGGTGCTGCATCGACTGACTGACGATCAGATGACACGCCGTGTGACTTGGTGCCTGGAGATGATAAAAAGGTTTAGTAAGGTACAGTCTCGGTATGTGAACAACATCGTGATAAGTGACGAGACTTGGCTGTACTACTACGATGTGCCGACCAAAGCTCAAAACAAAGTTTGGGTCATTGATGATGAGGGCACACCCGTAGTTGTCAGAAAATTCCGATCCGTAAAGAAAAAAATGATAGCTGTGTTTTTCAAATCGAGTGGAATTGTGGATCCCGTTGTTTTGGATACACAGAAAACAGTCGTAGCTAAGTGGTATACTGAACAGTGCCTGTCTAAAGTCATTGGATCTTTGAAGAACCTGCGACCAAAGTCAAGAATGGACACCTGGTTCCTCCATCACGATAATGCTCCAGCACACCACGCCACAGCCTGCGCCGAATATTTGACCACGACAGGATTAAAACTTCTCGAGCACCCTCCCTACAGTTCAGGTCTTGTTCCTTACGACTGTTCCCGCATGTGAAAATGAAGCTAAAAGGGAGGCGGTTTTCCAGCGATGAGGACCTTCTGCGGGCTTGGGAAAACGAGTGTGTTTTACTCCCTAGTGAAACTTTGCAGAACTAGTTTAAAGATTGGTTTCGGAGGATGGAGAGGTGTACTGAGTGTAGAGGAAATTACTTTGAAAAAATTAAATAAACAAAGCTGTATTGCAAAACTTTCCTGGTACCCTTTGTAAAGGATATAGGTAATTTTGATGGAGCCTGTGGTCGATTAACTTAATCACTGAAGGTTGATACATAACTCCTTTTTACATTAATTTTTGTATTCTGTATACGTATTTCGACAACTAAGTTGTCATCATCGGCAAACAATTAAACAGTACCGCACCTGGAAAACTACGGCAAAATACCCGTACGAAACAAATTCCGACAGAATACGAAAATTAATGTGGAAAGGGATTATATATCAACCTTCAGTGATTAAAAAAAAAGTATAGGATTTCTTTAAATTAGATAAATTATTTTTAAGGACTAGTGAAATTGTAAGCTATTTTTTAATTTCCACATTTCAGCAGTACTGAAGCACCGATGGTATCATAAAGCAGGATGAATAAGAATTTCATGTCTGCCTAACTCCTATGCTTTCTCATTGAATCGAATTTATACGTGCTAAGCAGAGCAGTATGATTATAGCTTTGAGGTGGGTAAAAACCAATATATTTAAAATGGAAATATTTCAATTTTCTCCAAACGGATTCCAAGAAATCAATGTATGTAGGCTTTATAAATAGGCGAACGTATTACAGATGCGTATTCTAATTTTGATTGAATGAATGTATATAATAAAGCAGAGTCAAAGCATAAAAATAAAAAACCTCAAAGCTTTCAATGAATGAGAGAGACTGTACATAGGGTGGAGCGAAAAATTTTTTTTTTTTAATTTAGTTTTTCCTGTATTGAAAATCGATGCTGTAAGTACCTAAAGGTGCAGAGAAAAAATCTTATCTTCCTAGGTCAACGTTTTGAGGTGGCGCACAATACTTTAATTTGTGGAACTTTATCATTTATAAAAAAGTAAACAGTGTGGTTTAAAATTGTTTTTTTATTCAGCTTCAGTCTTTTAGTTACTCACATAAAGCATATTTAATACAAAAACAAAAATCATTCGTTTGCTAATTGTAAAGGGTTTCGTTGTTGAAAAAATCGAGATTTCGACTCAGACAGTGGTACGTCTTGCCTTGCTTTAATTCTAGAGCGAATGAAACCGTCTCTTGCTTTTGATCCACAGATATTGCAGCTTCAGTGGCGAGCTTGACACACCTCTCTACTACTTGGATATGACAAGGAAACATCCCAAATTGACTGAAATTATTTCCCGAACGAATCAGGTTGGAAATTTCTCTATTAGAATATTTCATAGTCATTGGTGGTTCAGTTATTCTCACATCCCACCAATTTATTAACTCATAGTAATTCGTCGCATTTACTTGAAGTTGTAATAGGTAGAACTCGCGAACTTTCTTGCTTTTAACACACACACATTTTCTTTCGTTGCTTCTAATATTCTTCGAAGAGCCAATTCTCTAATTTCTGAATCATCATCTTGAAACATGGGCAAGCTCATATTTTCTGGGTGTGCGAAAAATGAATTTCTGTTTATAGTTTTTAAAACAATACTCTTAAGGTCATCTCGTAAATAAACTTCTTTCGACCATCTTGAAAACATGAACTGGACCATGCTTACAAGATGGCTTGAAGTACTACTGCATGACCGATGTAATGCTGACATAGACGAAGAAGGACTTAAAGTCAAGGTTTTTTGAACCAATTGATTAAATTTTCTCTTTCGCACTTCATTGCGTCGTATAGATTTTGTTGTCAACCTATCCACACAGCCAATTCATTCTATACAATATACAATTACATTACTATACAATATACAATATACAATATACAATATACAATATACAATATACAATATACAATATACAATATACAATATACAATATACAATATACAATATACAATATACAATATACAATATACAATATACAATATACAATATACAATATACAATATACAATATACAATATACAATATACAATATACAATATACAATATACAATACATTACTATACAATATACAATACATTCTATGCTCATTTCGTTGGTCCTTTAAAAAATTTTCCTCTGCTTAAGGTACTTTTGTCACACATTTATGTTTCTGGACGCACACTTACATGTTGCGATGTCGAATAATTGTTTTTGAGATTCCTTTAAGAAATTACGTTTTTTGACTTCACTGCGCAGTTTCTTCATATTTTTGTATTTGTTGTAATAGGAAATCAATCTTGCTAAGATTTGCTGATGACTTATTATAGGAATCAATGCCTTCTTCCATATTTGTTCAATATTAGTAGCAATTATTTATAGAGCTTTCTAATAGGATCATCAATTAACAATACAGGAGGTTTCAAAATTTAAAAAAAAATTTTTTTTGTTCATTTTGACTCCGCCCTAGTATAAAAGATATGTTATAATTATTATACGAGGATAGTTTGACAAGTAGTGAGAATGACACATAGGTGGCGCTCTAATTGGTAAAACAAATGCACTGTAATTTAGGTTGCCTATTTATATGTTTACATTCCGATATTTAGATAAATAGGTTGATTAGTTTATTTTTGACAGCTGATTGAAAAAGAAGCAACACGTCATTTTGTTCAAATGGAAAAAGCAGAGTATCGTGCGGTGAATAAATACTTCGTAATTAAGGGTATGAAAGCTACCGAAATAAAAGATGAGTTGCGGGAAACATTAGGTGAATCTGCCCCATCATCCGCCACAATAAGTAGATGGGTAAATGAATTTAAACGTGGTAGAACAAGCTGTGTTGATGAAGCGCGCTCTGGAGCACCCAAAATCGTAACTTCTAAGGAAATGATAATAAAAATCCATAATATTATTACGCAAGATCAACAACTCAAAGTGGGAGAGATAGCAGACATGGTAAACATTTCAACAGAACGCGTACACCACATTTTAACGAAAGAATTGGGCCTTTCCAAGCTTTCGTCAAGATGGGTGCCGCGTTTGCTTACGACTGATCAAAAGTTCACTCGTTTGCGCATTTCCAATGAGTGTTTGGTCCTTTATAAGCGGAATCCGATTGATTTTTGTAGGCGATGAAACTTGAATACACTACAGTACACCCGAAACTAAACAACAGTCGAAACAATGGTTAGAACGTGGTTCTGCACTTCCAAAGAAAACGAAAACTACTTTTTCAGCAAACAAGTTGATTTTGCTCATTGATTACCTTCAGAAAGGTGACATAATAAACGGACAATATTGTGCAGAACTTCTACAAAAATTAAATGTTGAGATTCGTACTAAACGGCTAGGAATGGCAAAGAAAGAAATTCTGTTTCACCAAGACAACGGCCCCTCGCATAACAGTAAAGTTGCGATGTCCAAAATCCACGAGTTGCATTTTCAATTAATACCGCTTGCGCCTTATTCGCCGGATCTAGTCCCTTCCGACTTCCACCTTTTTCCAAAATTGAAAACGGCACTAGGCGGAAAGAAATTTTCATCTAACGACAAGCTTATCATCTTCGTAAATGAGTATTTTGCAAGCTTTCCGGAATCGCATTTTAGAGATAGCATAAGGGCATTGGAGTACCATTGGAATAAATGTATTGCTCTTTTAGGAGAACATATTGAAAAATAAAAATTATTTTGTATTTAAAAAATTCGTTTTTCTTTTCAATTCTCACTACTTGTCAAACTACCCTCGTATATTGTAGAACACAAAGCAAAACGTATAATGAAGTAACTGTGGCTCTGTATATGCTCCAGAAATTATAAATAAAATGTGTGCGAAGTCAACTGTTTTATTATTAACTCAATTTCGAAAATATTTTTTGCTGATACAGTAGGGATTTAAAGGTTCGGAAAATAATCTATCTAGTTGTCTAGGAAGTAAATTTTTTGCCCTGCTCATTTTACAAGTGTTATAAATTATAAGTGTCGACTAAACGCATGACGATGGTTTTTCTCTATTTATTGGCCGTGAGTGTATAAATTTCAGTGCTTTAATAAATGTACAATATGGGACTCCCCTCTCGAGATTCTCGCTGGGTATTTAATGGTCTCTCGAAGGTTCTACTCTCGCTTCTCGTACTTCACAGTAGATAAATGATGCGAAATCTTTTTCTTACTTAAGGGGCATCCATCATAAGAAATTAGCCCTAGAGGACTTTTTATTTCTTTTACGAAAGTCGTTACAGTACCTTTTGTTAAAATTATGAAACTGATGTTGGGCGTTAGTTCACGGATGTAAAAACTTCCATTTCAAAATTAACGATTATAAACTCGAACAAGTCACGTCTACGTCGTGTTTTAAAAACTTACTCGTTTTTATTACAATTTCCATAAAAATGTGAGGGAACTTTCCTTTAAAGTAATTACATATAAATCAATATTTTATTATAAATATGAATTCTTTATACGCGAAGTTAACCTAATACGTTATGTATACTCTTCTCGGAATCTACGGGAATATCGTTTTTCTTTTTCTTTTTTTATTCGAATCACCTCTCCTGTGAGCCATCTTCACGAGTTTATTTAATAAAGGCTTTCGCTACTGGGATACATTAACGACTTAACAATCGTTGTCCGGGGACGTTTTGCAGAAGTTATCTCCAACGGTTATAAATATAGTAGGCAACTGCTCCAGAAAGGAATGTTTAATATTCGGAAAATATAAGTAGTTGCCTTCAAGAAAAAAAAGCCTTTATAAGGCTCACCAATACTTAGGAAGTATAATATTTTGACTAATGACTTAAGTAGAATTATTATAGTTTAAAAAACATCACTAAAGTAATTATTATCCCAGGCAGATGTAGATGAATGCGTAGGAACGTATCTAATTCCAAGACGACTCTGGCTATGTATCAGAGTAATTGGATCTATAGTAAGATATGAAGTAGTCACATGGTGTTCAAGAACTGAACAAAAACCAGATGGCGTACCAAAATTTGCACGTTTAGGTGTCATGATAACTATGAAAATAATTTTTACAGCTGCGTTTCATGTGATATTGTACTTGTCAATCCTACATATTGATTTTCGAGGAGAAGCGGTCGATTACCTACAGATTAATGTAAGATCAATCACTAATAAGTCAAGACAATACAATTGGCCATTATAAACTTGTAAAAGAACTCACGGTGGACTCTTTAAATGAGGAAGCTGAGTGATATCATGATTCAAAAGTTCAACTTGCAAAACGTTAGAAATTAGTCTATAATTCTTTAAAATGTTGATATCCCCTTTCTTGCAATCTGGAATTGTCTTCGATTCTTCCATCTTTTTTCGGACACAAGATATTTTTATCTTATTACGGTTACTTTAATTAAAACCATTTGTGCATTATTCAGTGTCTGTATATACTAATACGGAATGTTACAAAAGTTTCGCCTTGGCTTTAATATGGTATTCTGAAGCTAGAAGAGGTCATAGGAAAGTGGAGATGATGTTGACAGAGGTTGTGGGATGGGAGGTTCACGCATGTAGAAAGTTTTAGTAGCCAACCCGGTGTGGAGAATGAATACAGCGCATTTGCTGTGGAGGCATTTATTCACTAAAACGTGTGTGCAGTAGCGGTTTAGCACGTGTTTCGTACTTAGTTTCAAATTACCCTTTATCGGACAATTTCGAACCGAAAATCGATTTTGTTATTGGCAAAAACTATTAGAATCTGTTGTGAGACAGCCAAGTACATGGGTGATTCCGAACACCCGACAACATCGACGCAGTCTTCTAAACGCTTCGCAAACAAACGGCTATTTTTTGGTTCACTGATCGCTCTTTGCTGAGAATTTTCATCAAAACCTTCGGTTTCAATTATAAAAGATGTTTGTAGTGTAAAAATTGTCAGAACATGATCGGTATAATCAAATGGAGGCACATAACAATATGAGCAGAATTTTACTATACGTTGTGGTTGCTTTCCTTAGTGACAAGACACATTTCTTTTTGTTGAGTAAACAAACAGAATTTTCGTTATTGAAGTGAAAGAAACCACTATGTATGTCTATTAAAGATAGACATACATAGTGATTGTTACATAGCTTGCGCGGCAGGCTGCCTTTGCTTTCTTTAGTGACTATTTATATTTATCGGGCTCTGTAATCAAATAGAACTTTCGTTACTAGTGTGAAAGAAACCAGAGGAACATTTAACATAGATAGGTATACACAGTGATTGTGATACTTTAATAAGCAGGAACATCTGAAGATATTGTGGCAATATCTCGAAGTTGGACTTTACAAGTATAGTCCGAGGAACCTGCGAGATCTAAAACGAGCAATGAAAATTCGCCGTATATATAAAAAATGATCAAAATCAAAAGAGTTATTCGAAGCTTCAGAGTTATGTTGTAGCAGTGCAATTATCGATTCATCTTAACTAACATCCTTTTCAAAACCACGAGAATTTCACGTGGAAATCTAAGAAACGTAAATAATTCCTTTTTTGTAGTATTCAATAGTTTTATTATTGTTTTATTGCACTTCCAAACTAGGAAAGGAGATTTTCCTCAAGGATGACCATGCTCTCAAATCGCTCGTGCAGAACATTCAATGTGGCATGAGCTGTGTGGCGCGTAGCACCGTCCTGTCGAAACCACATGTTGTTGGTGTCGATATCATCCAACTCAGGTCAAAAGAAGTTGGTAATCATCGACCTATAACGCTCGCCGATGACGGTGAGGGCCTGGCCAACGACGTTCTCAAAAAAATATGCACCGATGACGCCGTCAGCTCAAAATCAACACCAAACAGTGACTTTTTCGGGGTGCATTGGACGCTCTTGGATCTTATGTGGATTGGTATCGTTCAAAATTCGACAAATTTATTTGTTGACGTACCCATTCATCCAGAAATGGGCCTAATCGCTGAAGATGACTTTTGCTGAAAATTAGGGTCAGTTTCCAACTCCAGAGCCCATTCAGCGAACACATATCGTTGTCTTTGGTCGCTTACCTTCAGTTCCTGGGTCAGTTGAATTTTGTACGGATGCAGGCCCAAGTCACTACGCAAAATTCGCCAAGTTGTGGTCTGAGAAAGGCCGAGTTCTTGTGAGTGACGAGAAATCGACTGCTTCGGATTCTCCTGCACACTCTCATGAACAGCGGCGATGTTTTCGGCAGATCTTGCGTTTCGTCGTCGTGCGCGTGTTGGTTCATTATTTACTGAACCAGTGGACTCAAATATATCCACCACACTACGAATAGTCCTCTCGGGAGGACGATTATGGCGACCGTAAAATGGGCGAAACGTGCGGAGTGTTACTCGAACAGAACATCCATTTTGATAAAACAGTTTTATCATCTGTACATGTTATTGAACGCTGCATCCGTCCATGATTATTTGGTAGAACAGACTGAATAAATGACAGCCAATTCGGCAGATGTAGCTTCAACAATATGGCCCCCTTCAGCTGTCAAATTTTGGAAGTCCCCATTGGAAGACCTGTTGCATACATTGCATATATTTTTATTATACTATACATCTACGGAACGATAGTGTTCCAGCCATAATAGGATTTTATGTTAATTTTCCAATGATTATACTCAGTACTCAATTTATTCCATTTACCTTTCCTTTTTCACCACAACTCTTACGTTCTCCTTCATTAATACTTCTTTTTATATGACTGCCCTCCTTATACGACATATTTCAAAAATAAACTGATTATTCACTTCTAATTAAAAAAGGATGTTTCTTGTTAATTAGTGTACAGGAAAGTAACTCATAAAAGTACTGTTACATACGCAATAAAAGGTATAATTAATTGCTAGAACAGAGAGTTGTAAAAAAGGAAAAAATAAAATGCGGACAGAAAATACGAAATATAAATTTGAAATTTCCATATTCCACATTGCAGACAAACTTAAATTCACACACCGATCCCAACTTTTACATTGTACTTTCATTCGCCGCTGATTAATTAAACATTTACATTTTTAAAAATGTCTTTCTTGAAAGAGAAATCGTGAAAATTGTAAATTTTCTACCGGTTGTGGTTGATGCTTCCCCGGGTGATTTAATCCAATTATTTAACGTCATGTTCTTCACTTACGGCAAGTAGCTACATATTTACATGTATAAAAAGGTGTATGTCCTTTATTACATGAGCTCGAACACATTTGCATGTGCCAGTGCCGCTTTTTATCTACTGCAGAATAAAGAACTTCTCGCAATTTAGGTATCTAGAATAAGGTATTAATAATAGAAATAATAATAATAATAAAATAGTAAAATATCAGCTGTGTACAGTTCAAGATCAAGCTCATGGATATCTGAGTTACGTGAAAAGTTTCTTGGACTTAGCAGTCGCCTTCGGCTTCAATACAACATAAATTCCAACGTAAGTTCCAACGCCGGTTCCTTAGAGTTATTTGTCTCTTTCTATATAGATTCTGTCTCTACTGTTGCGCCGTGTCTCCAATTCGTTCTATTTGATGTGATTATTCTATTCTTCACTCTTCTGCCAACTTTTGATGTTCAGTACCATGCTCTTGTCTTGTAGGAGATTGACCTTGCTATAATCTATAGGTTGCTGGCGTTGCTTCTCCTTGTATAAGTTGGAGTTATTCTTATGTTGTCCGTGTTACTTAGACATGGCAGTCTTTGTTTGACATTTGGTAGCCTAACGATTCCTTTTTGCTTAGCTTTTGGTTACGATTGGTCTATAGCTTGTTATAGATCTAATTTCCTTTGTTTCTAGAGCTCTCAGTCAATGTTGACTGAAGGTTTTTAAGCCGAATTTGATGCTCTCGACTTGAATGACGATATTAATTTCAGTAAGACGATGGATCGGTCAATTATTCTCCATACTTATGCTATTTAGCGCCCTAAATGTTTTTTGTGGGGTTATGTCAGTTTACGCTAACAAACTAACATCATTATACGACTTGTAAACCAACACTGAATGTGTCATTGTTGGCATTCAATCCAATTTATGTGAAGAAATCATGGAAAATTGACTTCAACGGCTTCATTCCTGTCGGCGCTTCCGTGGAGGACATCTGAAGGATATTGGGTTTTATCAATAATAGTATTAACTGTATTTTACACCGAACGAAAAATTAACTTAAGTTTCTCACGATATCTGTGTTTTGTTTTACAAACAAAATACGATGCTCTTAATTAGAAGCTCTATAGTTGCCAATCATGTCTGTATAATACTTGTCGACATCGTGATATATGGATTAAAATATTAATTTTCGTAAAGAAAATCATGCATGTGTATGTACCATCTATTAACACCTTCATTAACGTTACTCCTCATGTGTACGATGAGATAGCTGTCGGGTGACTAATTACAAAAAGTAGCATTTCACGCTCGGGTAGTTTGCAAACGACAAACTTCCTGCCCGTAAACTCCCGGAACTGTTCGCTGAAACCTTCGCAAACTTGGCCGTTTTTAATGATTACTTGAAACTAAGGCGTATTTCAGACATAACCGATTTTTGTCATTTTAAGAACAGGATTTCGTAATTTCTGCATATTTATTTGTTTATATACAAAATACAAATACACAAACCATTTTATTTATTTTTTGTTGAATTTGATTTAAGTTTTGAATTCTTCAAGTTAGATCACTGGTTTCTTTAGTTCATTATTGTTGATTTTTTTGATTTTATTTTCTGTTTCTATTGATGTAGCAGATTACACAACTATTGTAATTTTCAACAAAATGGAGTAAACATTTTATAATAGTAAAACAAGCATGCAAACACTCAATATACATGCATAGCTAGTAAGTTGCAGAAACGAGTGCGCATTTATTGGCGGCGATGATATATTTCGAAAGCGGTTGGATATACCCGAAGTCGACGTTCATACGCGTATGGTATGTGTATGAATTACGGATTAGATTAATGATGGCGAATCGACGGTGTTCTTTGTTATGTTCGACAAGTGTTAATAGATTTCTTAACCAATTTTCGAAATTATAATACACTGACACTATTATTAAATGTTTCTGCATCGAATAGTGACGGATGGTGAAAAATGGTTATTACCTAGCGAAGTCGGCCCATCGACTGCAAGGGCTGTTGAAACCTGGTGAAGCAGTTAATATTGATCACTACCGACAACAAATTATCAATTTGAGCCATGCCTGATAATGCGCCGTCTCATACAGCAAAACTGGTCGAGGAAGCGTTGAAAGCACTTGGATGGGACATAATATTGCATTCGCCGTACTTTCCAGACTTGACCCCTTCCGACTACCTTTTCGCATCAATGGGACATGCGCTTGCAGAGCAGCACATCGCCAATTTCGAAGAAATTAAAAAATGACTAGATGAATGGTTTTGCTCAAAGGACAAACAGTATTTTTAGAATGGCATTCATAAATTGCCTGAAAGATGGGCAAGATGTGTAGAATCAAATGGCCAATACTCTGAATAAATAAATTTTTCCATTTTCTTGAAAATTATGTAGTTTTTCACGAAAACATCGGTAATGACTTTACCTTACACCTGGTACCTGCGCGCCAAAATTAAAGAATAATTAAAAGCACTGTATATTTATAGAGGTGGCAATATTAAAAATAATATCATTAAACGCTTAGTCGCCAAAAGTGATTTATGTTATGTCGTACGATTTCATGTTTCTTTATGTAATCATTACAACAACAAAAACAAAAAGATGAACCCTCGCTGTATAGCAGATATAAATTTCATAAAGGTAAACATTTTTCTCTATCGAAATTACAAGTTAGATAAATTAGAACCGAATTAACTGCAGCATATTCTAGAAAATTTATATTTCGCTTGTAGGTAAGCATCTCTGGGAATAGAACGTTTATAGTCGTTACATGTTAACTAACGAAGAGATTTCGTATTGGAAATATTTGTACTAGCAAATATTGTCTTAAGTTAGAATGCTTAGAGTTTGTGGAATCAATTTTAAATTAATTAGCAAAAGACAATTAAAAATTTGCATATACATACATACATGTAGGCGGAACGTAGTAATAGTACTGCTAAATACTTTTAAATACTTTATTTATGATATTTCAACTCTCGCATTGTTCGTAAAAAAGAAACTATCGCATCGTGCTGTAGCAACACATAAGGGTCTCTTAGCGAATGTGATAATTCTACGGAATTCACTGCAAATGCTAATGCAAACGTATATTGGCACTCCAATGCAGCTTTGAATCAAATATCAAGCATCAACAAGCTAATGCCAGCAAAAGAAAGATTCTTCTTCACCTCGTTTGAACAAGAATGAAATGGATTATTGGGTATAACAGTTGGTGCTCAGTTACTAACAAGTAGGCTTAATAGATATATACTAACACACACAAGAAGAAAAAATATATAAGAAAATATATTCCATGTAGGCTTCTATAATTTTGCAAAATGACAATTATCACAAATTATTTATTTGAGAAAGCTGGAAAGTGATAATATCGTTATAGCGTGTCTCAAGATCGTTATGGATGAAATGGAAGAGCAAAGACGTGCGATTAAATTAATGAAACCTTTTCTATGTTGATTTTTAGAGGATTATCTATTTCAAGATCTATTTACTTTGGTTCGCGTCGTGAGTTGCAAGGCTGTGCAGGTACTTTAATTAGCGCATATGTTCGGTAACTTATGAAACCAAGAACATTACAAGTGTTTTGTCGCTTTTACAGAAAGATTTAAATATGTTTAGAGTTTATACTAGCTAAATTCTGTGTTCGCTAACAGCGGGTGAAAGGGAATAGAGCAGCGATTTGTGAGTAATCGAAACAATGTGCTTCAAAAGAAAGCGATTATTACTATAGTTATAACTTGAGTGTATTGTCATAACACGAATTGCATATAAAAGTTAGATCATCATAAAAAAGCAGAATTACGTTAAGGTCCTGTGTTTTAGTTATTGATGTTCTTGTTGGATTTTTTTGGACTTACCAAAAACCTTTGATGCAATGCACACAGATCTTATTTGGAGAACTTCTATTTGTCAAATAGACATTGTCTGGTAGAATGTGGTGGAGAAAACAAAGAATTCCAATAAGAGTGTACGAAGTTTCTCACAATTCTATCATAGGTTTTTTATTGGTTTTGTTATGCTCAAGAAGTCAATGTTAAATGGAAAGCAGAGATACGGGCTCTGACGAAATGGAATGGAAATTAGGTTCTGAATTATTTTGAAAATTCACTGCATTGATTTCGAAATTTTTTAGTTGTCAACCTATTTTCTAAATATGGCATCTACAAGTCTAATGACGAAGATGTAGTCGCTCCTATGTTTGTGTGGTTGGGAGCATACAAAAAAGAATTTTTTCCAAACGTATCGAAGTCCTTTATCGACACACCAATATATTAACATTTTAGGAAATTGGATTGAAAAATAAAACTGTTTCAAACGTCTTTGTTGTGTTTGTGCTGGGTATAATAAATTGTAAGATTCTCTCATAAAACAGACGGAGGAAGACAGTTTAGAGAAAAACTAAGACTGCTATGGATAGACGGAGTAAATGAAGACGCTAAGGAATCGGAGTAGTAAACTGATAATGGTTGTCGATGAATAGATTTAATGGAGAATAAAACTTAAAAAAAGAAGGTAATGAACAGCAATTCAAATATCATACAAGGAACAAATATTGAACTTTGTGTTTGTGTTGGGTATAATAAATTGTAAGATTCTCTCATAAAACAGACGGAGGAAGACAGTTTAGAGAAAAACTAAGACTGCTATGGAAAGACGAAGTAGATGAAG
This sequence comes from Dermolepida albohirtum, assembly GCA_031893035.1. NCBI lineage: Eukaryota > Metazoa > Arthropoda > Insecta > Coleoptera > Scarabaeidae > Dermolepida > Dermolepida albohirtum. The sequence goes on along the minus strand of JAVIWB010003578.1, from coordinate 93,396 downwards.
ATACTAACGAATCAGAGTAGTAAACTGAAAATGGTTGTCGACGAATAGATTTAACAGAGAATAAAACTTAAAAAAAGAAGGTAATGAACAGCAATTCAAATATCATACAAGGAACAAATATTGAACTTTGTGTTTGTGTTGGGTATAATAAATTTTAATCTTATCTCATAAAACAGACGGAGGAAGACAGTTTAGAGAAAAACTAAGACCGCTATGGATAGACGAAGTAGATGAAGACGCTAAGGAATCAGAGTAGTAAACTGAAAATGGTTATCGACGAATAGATTTAACAGAGAATAAAACTTAAAAAAAGAAGGTAATGAACAGCAATTCAAATATCATACAAGGAACAAATATTGAACTTTGTGTTTGTGTTGGGTATAATAAATTTTAATCTTATCTCATAAAACAGACGGAGGAAGACAGTTTAGAGAAAAACTAAGACTGCTATGGAAAGACGAAGTAGATGAAGATACTAACGAATCAGAGTAGTAAACTGAAAATGGTTATCGACGAATAGATTTAACAGAGAATAAAACTTAAAAAAAGAAGGTAATGAACAGCAATTCAAATATCATACAAGGAACAAATATTGAACTTTGTGTTTGTGTTGGGTATAATAAATTTTAATCTTATCTCATAAAACAGACGGAAAAGACAGTTTAGAGAAAAACTAAGACTGCTATGGAAAGACGAAGTAGATGAAGATACTAACGAATCAGAGTAGTAAACTGAAAATGGTTGTCGACGAATAGATTTAACAGAGAATAAAACTTAAAAAAAGAAGGTAATGAACAGCAATTCAAATATCATACAAGGAACAAATATTGAACTTTGTGTTTGTGTTGGGTATAATAAATTTTAATCTTATCTCATAAAACAGACGGAAAAGACAGTTTAGAGAAAAACTAAGACTGCTATGGAAAGACGAAGTAGATGAAGATACTAACGAATCAGAGTAGTAAACTGAAAATGGTTGTCGACGAATAGATTTAACACAGAATAAAACTTAAAAAAAGAAGGTAATGAACAGCAATTCAAATATCATACAAGGAACAAATATTGAACTTTGTGTTTGTGTTGGGTATAATAAATTTTAATCTTATCTCATAAAACAGACGGAAAAGACAGTTTAGAGAAAAACTAAGACTGCTATGGAAAGACGAAGTAGATGAAGATACTAACGAATCAGAGTAGTAAACTGAAAATGGTTATCGACGAATAGATTTAACAGAGAATAAAACTTAAAAAAAGAAGGTAATGAACAGCAATTCAAATATCATACAAGGAACAAATATTGAACTTTGTGTTTGTGTTGGGTATAATAAATTTTAATCTTATCTCATAAAACAGACGGAAAAGACAGTTTAGAGAAAAACTAAGACTGCTATGGAAAGACGAAGTAGATGAAGATACTAACGAATCAGAGTAGTAAACTGAAAATGGTTATCGACGAATAGATTTAACAGAGAATAAAACTTAAAAAAAGAAGGTAATGAACAGCAATTCAAATATCATACAAGGAACAAATATTGAACTTTGTGTTTGTGTTGAGTATAATAAATTGTAAGATTCTCTCATAAAACAGACGGAAAAGACAGTTTAGAGAAAAACTAAGACTGCTATGGAAAGACGAAGTAGATGAAGATACTAACGAATCAAAGTAGTAAACTGAAAATGGTTGTCGACGAATAGATTTAACAGAGAATAAAACTTAAAAAAAGAAGGTAATGAACAGCAATTCAAATATCATACAAGGAACAAATATTGAACTTTGTGTTTGTGTTGGGTATAATAAATTTTAATCTTATCTCATAAAACAGACGGAAAAGACAGTTTAGAGAAAAACTAAGACTGCTATGGAAAGACGAAGTAGATGAAGACGCTAAGGCATCAGAGTAGTAAACTGAAAATGGTTGTCGACGAATAGATTTAACAGAGAATAAAACTTAAAAAAAGAAGGTAATGAACAGCAATTCAAATATCATACAAGGAACAAATATTGAACTTTGTGTTTGTGTTGGGTATAATAAATTTTAATCTTATCTCATAAAACAGACGGAAAAGACAGTTTAGAGAAAAACTAAGACTGCTATGGAAAGACGAAGTAGATGAAGATACTAACGAATCAGAGTAGTAAACTGAAAATGGTTGTCGACGAATAGATTTAACAGAGAATAAAACTTAAAAAAAGAAGGTAATGAACAGCAATTCAAATATCATACAAGGAACAAATATTGAACTTTGTGTTTGTGTTGGGTATAATAAATTTTAATCTTATCTCATAAAACAGACGGAAAAGACAGTTTAGAGAAAAACTAAGACTGCTATGGAAAGACGAAGTAGATGAAGATACTAACGAATCAAAGTAGTAAACTGAAAATGGTTGTCGACGAATAGATTTAACAGAGAATAAAACTTAAAAAAAGAAGGTAATGAACAGCAATTCAAATATCATACAAGGAACAAATATTGAACTTTGTGTTTGTGTTGGGTATAATAAATTTTAATCTTATCTCATAAAACAGACGGAGGAAGACAGTTTAGAGAAAAACTAAGACCGCTATGGATAGACGAAGTAGATGAAGACGCTAAGGCATCAGAGTAGTAAACTGAAAATGGTTATCGATGAATAGATTTAATAGAGAATAAAACTTAAAAAAAGAATGGTATTCAACGACAATTCAAATATCTTACAAAGAACAAATATTGAAGATTTACTATTTAATTCCTTCATCATCGTTATTAAATTTCGTTAACATTTTTATGTATCAAGGTATTAATTTCTTAAATATGTTCCATCTATAACAGAAGCGCGTTTCCCTTATAATGTTCAAAGAGTAGTAATGAATAAATTCCATATCCCAATACATCCATATCCAAATATATATGTTTTCCCATATATCTACATTTCTACTATTGCTTTTTTGACTAATTCTAATTTTTTAAAGTAGAGTTAGGACCTGTATCAGTAAATAAGGAAGAAGAAACTATTGGAAATAGTACTCCGTTTTTAATTTCTGTTGTAGCCGCTAACCTCAGGGTGATTACACTGAAATGAAGTTATAACTTGCGTGTGTATATGTGCGAATCCCAGGGGCTAATACATAAATTAATTTAATCTTACAGAACTTGATCTCGCATAATCCGACCGGCATCATTACTTCTCTTGTTAAAGTAAGGGACCATTGGAGCCAAAGGCTAGAATTTCTCATCTCTCCGAAACAATAAGGAACACCTAATTTATGTATATATAAATTAAAATAGAGTAATTTATATATATATATATATATATATATATATATATATATACACTCGTGTCATAGAACCCGAGAAATTACATCTTCATCGTACGTCCGTGAAAACATCAAGCGTAACATAATATAATTGTATATATACAGGGTGTTTCAAAAAGAATATATGTATTTCGAATGCCCATATTTATTAAATTTTAAGACATATGAATATGAAACTTTACACACATATTTACGAATCCCTTAAGTTCAGATTACAGATGTTCAATATGTCCTCCATCAGCAACACGAACAATATCACATCGATACTCAAATTCGTCCCATACTCGGGCAAGCATGTCCTTCCCCACTGATGTTACGGCAGTACGGATCCGATTCTTCAACTCTTCCTGGTTCTGTGGGAGTGGTGGTACACAAATGTTGTCTTTAACGAAACCCCACAGGAAGATGTCACAGGGTGTCAAATCCGGTGACTCTGGGCCCAGCTGAGATACGGTAAGTCGCTAGCTCCTTGACGACCAATCCAACGTTTCGATAGAGTTTCATTCAGATATTCAAGCACTTGGCGACTCCAGTGAGGAGGTGCCCCGTCTTGTCGAAATATGAAGTTGTCTCTGTGCAGCCTCGGAAACAACCGGTTTTATAACATAGCGAGATACTGCTGACCGTTAACCGTGTTTCCATCAAAGAAGAATGGGCCGTAAACAGATGATCGGGATATCACACAAAACACATTGATTTTAGGCGAATCTCGTACATGCTCAATGGCTGCCTGTGGGTTATGTAGACACCAAATGTGAACATCGTGTTTGTTTACCAGACTACTTGTTACAGTGCTTCGGCACTGCAGATTCTTAATTGGTTGATAAAAAAAGAATCACCAGACTGGAGGTAATGATGTAGCATTTATTATAAATATTACAAGTTAGCATGACATAAACAGGTGTGAATAAATTTACACTTAACATAAGTTTCTTGAAAGAGACAAAACAACAAAACAGCCAAAAAAAATGCAAAGAATATGTTATCGTTAATTTATCGTATTCAATAACCTAATGGATCTGAAGCTTTATTTCCGTGTACTTACAACTATTATATACAAGTTATTTCTATTAATGACACAAATGTTTACGTATCATTTACAAAATGGTTTAATCTGACCTGTTCGCGGCTTGCGGATGCGTCGTTGTATGGGCCCCAAAACTGAAGGAAAGGAGGGCGAACTCCCAGGAGCGAACCAAGCCCAAACGGCAAATCCCACACAGCAAATAAAAATAAAACCCTATAGATCACAATACAATAATACGAGTACGTTAAGGAAGCCAGAGACATACCTGTAGATGTTGTTCAGGGTTTTATTCCTTGAACCCGCTTGGGATGATAAACGTCGCTTAATTAAGTTAATTTAGGAGTTTATTACTCTAAACCCGATGTTCTTACGTGCTTATAATTTCATAAATCCCTTCAACGAAGGAGCACTATCTTAACAATGTTTTTAGTGACCGTCTTCCCCAACGTCTGGTTCGTCTCTCACTCTCTCATCGGGGTGCGGAGAGATGCGAAGGGAAAGGGGGAACTATTAAGGCAGCTGAGTCAACAAAAGAATGACCTCATGCTCAAGCCCATAACGACAACAAAACTATTGAACTGCGCTTCGCAATATGCAACAATGACCCTTAACATAATTGAACATACACCGAATATACGAAAGTTACACTATATGAAAATGAATAGAAATGAAATACTAATACGCATTGAACATACATGATTTTTAACGATAATACAGACGTTATACAGAGTTTTCGTAAATGAAACAAATAATTTAGAAGAAGTGAATTAAACTGTAACATACTAACATGGAATGTCGTTCATCACTGAACACAATGCGTTGTGCGAAAGTGTTATCATTGTCTATAGCATCATGAATCTCGTTACGAAATGCCACACGTTACCGTTTGTCATCAGGACGCAGAGCTCGTAACAACTGTAACTTGTACGGCTTCATAACCAACCGACGTTTCAAACATGCCAAATTGTTGTTGTAGGCAGTTGTAACTCCGTACTGGCACTGCGAGTTGATTTTGAAGGATTACATTGGAAAGCAGTTTGAATTCGTGCAACATTTTCTTCAGAAACACGGGGGCGGTCTGGACTCTTTCCTTTACATACATATCCTGTATCTACAAACTGGCGATACCATCTGCGAATGTTCCACCCATTCGGAGGATCAATTTGGTAGCTTAACCTGAAACGTCTTCGCACTGTAATCACGGAATTGCACTTCGCAAACTCGAGAACACAAAATGATTTCTGCTACGGAGTAGTCATTTTAAACATGTGACGGTTACCAAGAAAAACAGAAGACGACTGACATCTAGCGGTTATTAAATAAACTAGACTATGCATTCGTTTCACCAGTAGCCGAGCCGAGGCGTAGCGATCGATAGTTTGGACAAAATAATACTTTGTAATACGTATATTCTTTTTGAAACACGCTGTATAAGTATATATGTATATATTGTAATATCACATATTACATTAAAAGAAATGCTATTTGATACTTTATAAAATTAGTTGATTTACCAGGTTTCATACTTAAATAACATTGTGTTTGGGTAACATGTCATCATTTAATAGAATTTATATTAACTTATGTAAATGTACCAATAACATTTAATAACAATAATCAATTTTCCATCTTAGCCAATATTGATTACTTTACTAATAAATTTGAGTACTGACTTGTACTTATTATTTATCAAAATTTTCGTAAGATCCAAGTTTATTAATTTATTCTATTCAAACATTAATATAGCTTATACATAATCTAGTAAATGTCATTAATTGATTTAAAGGGGTGATGAGTTTATAATAAATTTATAATATACTTTTAAAATATTATTTACATTTAAAACTATATAGAATGTGTATAGAAATAAGTAGATTATCTAATTTAATTATAAAAATGTTCATATTTTTTAAATTAGAGACAAAAAGTTAGTAATAACATTTATAAAATAATTTTGAGATATAAATAAGAAGAATTGAATGAAGAGACGCTAAGATGAAAAATTTGGTAATTTTGCTTGAGAGTTGAGAGCTTATAAATTTTTACTCCATGACATAATTGAAGAAAAACATAGTAAGTTAAATGTTATTTATATGATAAAATTATTTAAAAAGTTTAGTTAAGTAACTTATGATATAGGCCGTTGTATTTATTGGTATTCAAATTTTTTAATTAATCTATAATGAAGTTAATTATTAGTGGATTGTATATTTCCAGGAAACCAGTATTTAGAACGTGTAGAACCATTATTAACAGTCCAAATTCTATCTTTGTTACCGAATCTCAAAGATCTATCCTAATTATATCCTTGGAAAAGATAGCCCATAAAATTTTAAAGGAAAGTTTAATCATTGAATTGGAAGTTATAAGGAACCTATAGATAGCTACTTGTACACAAGATTCATCGAATTATGTTACTAAATTAGTAATATAAAAGATAAAGGCCCAATTTAATTAAAGTATTATTTAATAAACACAGTACTGAAATAAAAGTAAAAATTAAGCTCAATTGGATGATGTATAAAAACCCTATTTTAAAAATATTATATTGAATAAAGTTATTTGATTATTATACTTTATGAGAATAGATATTTGAATTACAATAACACTACTTAGCATTAGTTTATTGAATTTTCCCAATTAACACAGTTTGAACGCTTTAAATAATTTTACGAAAGGAAATTGATTAACTAACATCGTATAATTGAATTTATCCATGATGTAACTCGAGCTACACACAGATTAAAGATTAAAAAAAAAGATTAAAATTTTGTTTTTTCATAAGGATTAATGTTTCTTTTTAAATAAAAAAATTATTTGTACATTTACTTCATTCAATATTCAGATTTGAAAGGTTTATGGAATATTATTGTTTACACATTAAAATCGAGTTGATTACTTTGAAAAGTTGTTTATTTTTCAAATCAGGTAATATAAAATTTAATTAGTGCTTGAACGATTCGTTGTACGTAGAACAGATTACCTATAAAAATTGCAACCTTATTAACATGTTGATTGTTAACTAGTATACCCTTTATTTTCATTTCTAAGGAAGTAAGTAATATTTCAAAAGGATAATTATTAGTTTACTAATTAAGTAAATAGGATTGTAAGTGTTTATGAAATTATTGTTTATTTTATTTATTATAAAGTCAGTCATAATATTTCATTACATTTAGTTTGATTTTCTAAAAAGTTATTTATTTTTCAAGTCAAAGTACAATTTTTGTAATTAATATTTAAACAATTCGTTATGAAAGATTACTATTTTCTGCTATTCAATCGTTAACTAAATTCACAGAAATCAATTAAAAATTTCTGCGCTGAAGAAGGACTCAAACCTCTACCTACCGTTTTCTAGATAGCTACTCTACCAATTAAGCTACCAAACAATTCAACTTCGATTCCTTTAATACGCCATAAATCTCATTATGGAAACACATCTAATATTTATTTAAAACTCTCAGTCAAGTTATTATGATGTTAATAATTATATATAAACATATAATTAAAATTATTATTTTCTGCTATTCCATCGTTAATAAAATTCACAGAAATTAATTAAAAATTTCTGCGCTGATCTAATATTTATTTAAAATTCGTTATATTCGTTTTTCTACCGTCTGGGATTAAGGGTATAGTCTAGATGTAATTCTCTTCCTAATTCACATTAATAGTTTTCAAGAAAAGTTCATTTTTATCGAGAACGTGTTTCCAATTTAAATAAATTGAATAGTAGCTTTAAATTTATTAGTTTTTTTTTGTGAAGTTACTGTCGACGGTGAAAAGGTTTGCGTAATTCTATTTCTAGTTATACTTAGGCGAATGCGGATAAGCCTACATTGCTTTAAAATTGACGGTAGGTTTAATTTTTATAAATATTTCACTTGTTGTTTTCTAAATTATTGAAATAAAATAAAGAAAATATGTTTTAATTTAAAAGCTAGACGTACATTTCGGGCACATCTTCAGTAATAACTAGCCTAGAGTTTGTATACCAATTCTGAGTACCATTAATAAAAGGTTAAAGTAAAGGAGTGAAACATAAGAAATTTTTTGTTAATATTTGCTCTCTTAGATTGGGCAATATAGTGGGCGGTGTGAAAGATATATCTAATTATAATTTCTACGAAAAATTTATATACGGGCATATCAATTATCTGAAGAAATGACCAGAAATATAAATTCTATTAATGGTAAGATTATAAAATAATGGTTATAGATCTAAGTGTTATACTTTCAAGAAGTCCTTAATTATTTTCTAAGTAATTTGGTTATAAATCATTATTATATTACAATGTGATAGTGTGTAATTTAGAAGTGAAAGAAACATAATCACTTAGAAGGTTATTTTTACATTTTCTCATATACATGGCTTCCTATATATCTAAATTTATATTACTGCTTTTTTAACTAATCCTGCATTTATAAAACTAGAGTTATAACCTGTTTGAACGTTTCTTCCTGTTTGACCTATCTATAATTTTGGACAAGAACTTATTTTATAAATACCCGGCTCTTCTAATGGATTGTTGTTTAGTTCATAATATATTGCTGTTGGAAAAGGTTAGGATCACAGTCGTTTCCAACAGCATCTATATCATCCTACGGATTGTAATAAACTGAAATCTAAATAATAATTTCTTAACTATTTTCCAAATGAATTTAATTTTTTACCACTACATTAGCAAATATTACAATATAATTTTTGATTTTAAGTTATATTTTTTAACACGAGGAGAAATGAGAGTCGACATAAAACAAACGAGTCTGGGCATTTAACTTTTTTTTATCATATTCGCTTTCAACTTCACCATCATTGTTGATGTGCCATCATGTCATTTTAGATCTTTCTAAACGTCCTAAATATAATGATTTGCTGCGGCTATAAATTTTCTTCTGAGAAACGCTTGAGTTCGGGATATATATATATATATATATATATATATATATATATATGTGTATATGGAACTAGATATGGCATATAAGGTAGGGAAAGTACTACCTGCAATCATAATTGATCCAACTTTTTGTGAGCATCTTAATTTATCTGGACGCGTTATCGCAATGAAAGAGATTTAATCCATTTCAAGTCGTCCTTCGGAAAAACCCTTGATGCCTTTCGAAGACATAAACTCAAGGCGTTTTCATAGGCTGCTAAGGTAAAACCAGCATTACCATACCAGCCGGTAAAACGCCTTGATTTTCTTTGAGGTAAGGCTACAGTAATGTATTGGGTTGGCAACTAAGTACTTTCGGTTTTTACTGATAGAGAGCTTTGCTTTATTTTTTGTATAACGTATGTTAGTGCTGTACTTTACCGTTTGTCGCGTGATACTAGTCACATTGACGTAACTTCAGAAGCAAGTAGTGCGTGATTTTTATTAAAGCTACTAGTTGTGGGTTAATTTTAAATGGAGTGCAGAAACGAACATTTTCGACATACTTTACTATTTTATTTCCGTAAAGGAAAGAAAGCTGCTGCGGCTCACAAAAAGATATGTGAAGTTTATGGTGCTAAATGCTTAACAGAGCGCACGTGTCAGAATTGGTATAAAAAATTCCGTTCTGGAGATTTTTTCCTCAAAGGTGAGCAACGTTCTGGTCGGCCTACTGAAGTTGATGATGACCAAATCAAAGTCATAATTGAAGAGGATCGTCATATAACTGTTCGAGAGGTTGCGGAGAGGCTACATGTATTCGCACACAACAATTGAAAAACATTTAAAATGTCTTGGGCTAGTTAAGAAGCTTGATATTTGGGTACCTCACGAATTGAAAGAAATTCATTTAACGCAAAGAATCAACTTTTGCGATATGCACCTTAGACGAAATGAAACCGACACTTTCTTAAAAAGAATCATCACTGGTGATGAGAAATGGGTCCTGTACAGTAACATAGTTCGAAAACGATCATGGAGCAAACACGATAAACCAGCTCAAACCACATCGAAAGCTGAATTGCATCCAAAAAAGATCATGCTGTCAGTTTAGTGGGATTACAAAGGTGTTGTGTTTTTTGAACTGCTTCCAAGGAACCAGACGTTCAATTCTAATGTTTACTGTCAACAATTAATAAAACTGGATGAAGCTATCAAAGAAAAACGGCCAGAATTGTCAAATCGGAAAGGTGTAGTTTTCCACCAAGATAATGCAAGGCCTCACACATCTTTGGCAACTCGTGGGAAACTATCGGAGTTTGGCTAGGAAGTGATGCCACATTCCCCATACAGCTCTGATCTAGCACCATCTGATTACCATTTATTTCGAAGTTTGCAGAATTCTTTGAATGGTAAAACTTTCACAAATGACGATGACCTTCACTCGCACCTGGTTCAGTTTTTTGCTGATAAGGACCAGAAATTTTATGAGCGCGGAATCATGCAGCCGAAAGAAAGATGGCAAAAGGCCATTGAGTAAAATGGAAAATATATAATTGATTAAAAACTATTCTTTGTTTAAAAAAAAAGTGTTTTATTTTATACTACAAAACCGAAAGTACTTAGTTGCCAACCCAATATTATTTGAATTCAGGAACGTAGTGTTAAAAGCTAAGTTTCAGCAAGGGTAAGAAATCTTTGCAAGAAACAAGCTTGATGTTTGCATTTTTCTGTTTTTGATCATAATTTGGGATTCGTAGTACCCATTTTGCTGTAAATAAGTAGAGAAATATGGCCACGCAGCCTCTGTGTAATCGTTTTGAATAATAAATGAATATAGATGTGGAATATGAAAGAAAGATTTGGTGATATGAATATCTATCTATATCTACTTATTATTCTCTGTAGGAGTCCTTCCAAAAAATTTAACAGTAGTTGTATGTATAGTATGTAATTCTATCCTGTTGAAATGAATTCAAAATTTCGTCTACGGTTAAAATTTGACAATAAATCAGCATATTTTACATAATTTTTTAAAATAAATTGATTGACACGTTTTTATAGAATACCAAAAATCTGATATTGTGATTGCCAATCTATTTCTTTTTGTTAACTTTGATTAATAATCACGATAATAATTTTGATTAAAATGTAGACAATTTATTTCATCTAAGATACTTTAGAAGGACTGTTCTTTGAAATTACTATTTTACTTTGTTGCAAGAGATTTCCTAATGCAATATAATAAAATAATATACAAGTTTATACCCTAGCTATTTAGTAGAGTTGTCTTTTTTTTTACATTGCTTAAACGAAATTAAAATACGATTTTCTCAAAGTGCTGCTGTAAATAATATGATGTTTCTGAATATCGTCAAAGGACTTGCAAATTACTCGACTTTACCGGCAGGTGCCCTTGCAATTTTCATAGTAAAGGGGGGTCTCGACTGTGGAAAGTAAGGTGTACGTACGGCAGTATGGAAATTAAAGCTGACAGTAATTTTTTACTCTCGACGTAAAGATGAAGGGAAAATTGTTCATGTAGAGGTTTGTAATTACCAAATTGTAACGTTCTCAAAAGAATTATTTTCCATTACTTCCTGTGTGCGTAGAGGAATGAAGTGGTTTAAAATCCCTGCTGGAATTAGTTTTTAATTTTATAAGTAAATGTAATGATGAAAATTTATATATAGGAAAAGGCTTTGACCTGAAAATTGCACTCCAATTTCTCGTAGATATTATTCTCATAATCAGTTTCGTTATTGTAGTTTTTTTTGGTGTGTGATTCTTCCTTTTCGTACTTTGATGGAATAAATGTTTTCGTTCCGAAACTATGAAGAAGTAGAAAGTATGCCTATACGTTTCTATTATTATATCTTCTTCTAGTACGATAGAATCACATTATTGAAGATTGAGATCCTCCCTGAAAACCAAAAATATGCCCAATTGTCCACATAGGTTCCGATGAAATTTTATGGAAGTTCGAAACGAAGAGATAATGTGAGTGGATGAAATTTTAGTACCACAAACTTGGCACATAATGGTATCTGTATTTCCGATGAAGTCTGAAACTAGTGGTCTGAAAATTTTATATGATTATAGGGTCACTAAGGAAATGTTTGAATGGTGAATACTCAAATTACTTTCATATGAACAAAACCTCTTGGGAAAATAAAATTTTCGAAAAAAATTTCCTTGTCATCTTCTAGCTAAATATCTACTAGTTGTAATTACACTGATATTCACAACCATTAATCGCAAAGAATTCAAAGCAAAAATCAAAAACATATAATATAGGAACAGCATAAATTAGCCACTTTTGACATCACTAGTTAATATACCAACACAGACACTCTTTAAAATAGAACTAGACTCTCCCAAGATACCACTGAAAGAATTTCATTGAGTGTGAAAAACATCGTTAAACTTTTATTCGTCTGTGTAAACGCAAACAGTTAACTCGTTAAAGTTACTTTCAAGAAATACCTGACATTGCTTCAATTGGGGGAACTAAGTAAAAAAATGACATTATGACATTACATTAAGTGTTCGTCAAAACAGACGAAGATCATTTCGTCAAAGAAAAGTTGAAAATATAGCGTACATGGCTAGAATATCAAATGTCATAAGCACATCAAGCATGAAGATTCACCACCAATAATAATAATAATAAGAATAATAATTAGAGGCAGTACTAGTAGAAGACCGTTAACTATACAATTAAAAGAGACAAAATGGACATGGTTATGTATTTTCTTCACCAACATCTGCGCAGAATATGAAAACTATTATTGAACAAACTTTTTGATTTGCAATACCGTACAGCCTCGCCGGAAAGGCTGGATAGGTGCGATTATAATTAAATTAAATAATGTATGCCATTGGATAGCTTTTACGTGTTAATGCATCCTGACGTGAAAATGCGGTATAATATTGCCACCAGTATATCTTTCATTGTTGATTTAGTCAAACTACTGTACATTTGGACAAAGAGCGTCCAATAAAGTAATAAATATTCGAGAATTTAAAAAATAATCCTCACTTTCACACTCTTGGTTTTCACTTGAACACTGTTCTATATGCACTATAGTTTAAAAATTGGGATAATTTATTGGGTGTATGGATACTTCAATATCTGTTAGATTTCCTAACGAGACTTTTAGATGATGTACTACATTCAGGGCTTGATTTAAAGGCAGCTTGCTGTTTTCAAATTGGGAAATGCCTTCTAAAATAATCGAGTAATTTTTGAAAATTTGCTTCTCTTTGTGTTTCGATTCGATATCTGTACACAGTGGCTAGCAAAATGGAACTGCTGGAGCTTTTTGTGCATTTAATTTCGAAATACAAGGATTAGCTATGCGAAATTGTTCCTCGTTGTATATTACTGCTTGAAACCACGTTAATATTGGCTGTGGTGACAGAGGAATGCCCGGACAAGAATTTTTATATTCGCGAACGCGAATTTTTCCACTTTTGGATAGCTGCTTCCAATATACTCGACTACCAGATGAATTGCATAAAGCAGACATAAAACATAAAGCATTTTAGGAAGACATCGTTTTGGTATTTTGCAAATTTTTTTAAACCACGTTTGAACCGCCACCTGTAACTAACATTACAACTTGGATTGGAGATATACCAAATTAACTAACAGCATTTGTTATAGCTTACATTATGTATTCTGGGTCCTTTTTGGTATATTTTACTGCATAAAAGAAGGGCAACGAAATCTTGTCGCTTTCTAAAGTGCGTATTAATTTACTATACAATTTCTTATAGCATCTGTAGTTTCATCGACAGATAGCCATAGGTCTGCAATCATGTCTTTCACTAGCGGTAATTGCCTTTTAGTTGACAACTTGTGTGGAATATATTTGATGCAACAATGTAAAAATAAAAATTTATAATTAGCTATTTCACGTTTTCCATTTAACACGTGGCGTTTGTTCTTAATGTGTCTTCTTCAATCCATAGTTTCCATATATTCTAATGTAGGAAAATAATTTAAAAATTTATTTATATCAATCGCAATAACAATATATCTTTGTGAGACATCTTCGCGTCATTGATATATTGATATAATGGCAATGTCAGCAATGCCAGCACGCGTTCGCCACCATCGGTTCTTATCGCTGGTTACCAGGAGGATTGTTCAACCTTAATGATAACTATGCTCATATCTAGGGTACATATGTTGTTTGTATAGAGGTTTTAAGATTGTAATTTCTATCCCTTCTTAGTAGTCAAATGTGTTAAATTATTAATATTTGGAATGTAGAGTCTCATACATTAATATATTTAGCTTTACTTACAGCTGCTGTTCTTTTAACCACTTTTTATATTGACTTTTTATTACCATTTTTATTTATTTGGCGTATTACCTAATTTTTTAAAATTTTGTTAATAACACAGGCACACACAATAAATATTTTTAAAAACTTTTTTCAAAGTTCAACCTGTTTCTTATGTATTTTGGTGTGCTGAATCCAAATTTTCATTCAGTGTTTTTATACCACGTACCAATTTTTCGCAATCTTTATTTTTTTGTTGGATGTGATAGTATTAAAATATACAGTTAAGATTTAAAGGTACGTAATTTATTATCAGAGTGTAATTGAAAAATTTAACATTTTATTATAACAGTGGTAGTGTAAGTTTGAATATGAATAGTTTTTTACTTATTAATCTAAAATTTTGTATTTCCTCAACCTCTTCACGGTAAAACTTCGAGTGTAGCCTTTTATTTTATATGATGCTTCTAGAGTTGCTCGTAGAAGGGTGTAACAGTAACCTCTCATCATGTTGACATTCCAATGTTCCTGATACCGTTTTTCCATCTCTTTTATATCTTGGTGGAAACGCTCCCCTTGTTCCTTACTTACAGCTCCAAGATTGTCAGGGAAAAAATTTAAATGTGAGTGTAAAAAATGCACCTGCACACTCCAATGTTCGATGTTACATCCAAGTTCTTGAAATGTTTTCAACATGTTTTGAACTATATTTTCGTAATTAAGGTCTTTCTGATTGCCTAAAAACTTCAAAAACAGGTATTATTATACGCTTACAATGCATAAATAACGTAAAGTAAACATGCGAGGATACTTTACATCCTGTGGTATTTTAAGGTTCATTTTCGGATTCAAAACGTCAAAAAACATAAAAGGGAGCCAAATTTATAAAAAAAGTTTTTTTATGCTTGGGCTATGTAATTTGTTTTGGTCGTTATTTTTCTAGGAAAGTAACACAATTCATGCTATTTCTACAAGATTTAGGTCTGAAGAAACTTCAACTAAATCCGGTAACTATAAATTTATATAGTACAAGAAATATATCGTACCAATCTAAGCATACCTCTTCTTTATAAGTACATTCATATTGGTTAGATGCAACATCAAAATTCTAGTGGAGGGATCAACAAATATTCTAAAGGTATTCTACGAAAGTGGAGATGAAACTGCAGTTACAAAAGAAGTAGCGAGGGCGTAGTTACATTTGCAAAACTAGGAAAATATCCCTAACGATGATTGCAGAAGTTCACGAATAAAATTTCTTTTTTTTCCCATATTTTAATGTAATAAGCATTTAAAACATATATAAAAGTTTTCATAATTTACTTTTTTATTGCCCAGCAGCCCAAATTTTCTAGACAAATTTCATTCAGTGGTAATTAGATATTTAAGAATTTCAATTGTCACTTTACACAAACCCTTTTAACCAAAATGGCGATTTGCTTTTACGATTCTACAAACTTATGTTGTGGTTAAAGAAAATGTAATAGAATGTGTTTACACACGATCTCACCAATTCAAGAAGGATGAAAAACTTGTCCAGACATGACATTAAAAAAGTTTCCTTTAATAATTTTTTTGGTCGTAAAAAGCCAGTTTATTTTACGATCTGCCTCTTGTGAACGCGTCTATGACGTGAGGGTGCGAGTTTCATAAAGGCAGAAAATTCGCAATTCTCTGCATTGTAATATGAAAAATGTCTAAGTGGATGTCTAACATAACAAATGACTTGTCTTTTATATTTAGTATATTGCTAACATGTATAATTAATAAGGCTGCAAAAATGAGTGCTTTCGCAATAGCGTACGGTGCAGTTACAATAAATATTCAAAATAATAAATGTAATTACTTAGTATTTTTTTTCGCTGTAGTATCTAGTAGTATAGTTCTGCGTCTAATGATGTGATGTACATGAATTTAAAAAGGACATTCGCGTTATACATATTCCCACTCTTGGTTTTTAGTTAAATTCTCATCTATACGCATTGTTGTTTGAAAATTTGGATTCTTATGTATAACCGCATACAATTTATCGGCTGTTAATCTTCCTATATTATCTTTTAGATTTCCTAACGTTGCTTTGAGGTAGTATACTATATTTAGCGGTTCATGTAATGACAGCTTAGTATTTTCCAATTTGGTAATCGTATCTAAAAGAATTGAATAATTTTCGGAAATTTGCTCTTTATGAGTATGAATTTCAGTATCTGAAACCACCGCTAACTTACTGAACTTGCTTGAACATCTTGCGGATTTAAATTTAAGATACGAGGTTTAATAATGTGAATAAAATTATCATAATATAAAACAGTTTTAAGCCACGTTCCCCATCTCGTCAATACGAGCTGCGGTGGCTGATGAATGTCTGGACAAGCCTGTCTAAACTCACGAATGCGTTTTGGAGATTTGATAAAAACTTTTTTGGTAGAAACTATAAATTGGTCTGCTTTTGGATAACTGTTTCGAATAAACTCAGCTACAAGATGACTGGGGCAAACAGGTTGCATGAAGCAATTGAGGATGAGATTGTTTTAGTAACTTTCCAACTTTAACCATATTCGAACCCCCCATCTGTAACCAACATTACAAGTTGGGGCGCCTATATATTGAACTTCCCAAAGGTATGTTTTATAGTTTCTAGTATCCTTTTCGCATTTGTCTTCTGTAATATTCTACTACGTAAAAGAAGAGCCAAGGAAATCGGACTGCTTTTTAAAGTGCGCACTAACACATTTAAAATACTATTCTTTCTTACATCCGTTGTTTCATCGATCGGCAGCCATATTTTTAGATCTCCATTCTGTAACGTATTGCCCCCAAAAGTTTCGAAATTCTCCATTGTCTACAATATTTTGTGGAACGTTGCACACACTTAGCATAAAGATAAAGTCATGTAGAAATTTATAAAATGGTACATCACGTTGCGCATTTAACCGGTGTTGTTTGTTTGACTTTTACACACAAAAATATTGTACGGTAAAATTTTGATATTACAAATAATACATTTAATAATAGTGCCAGTGTATTCTACTGTCGAAAATCGGTTAAGAAATCTATTAACACACGTCGAACATAACAAAGAATGCCTTCGATTCGCCATTAATCTAATACGGCATTCATACACATACTATACACATATCAATCTCGACTTAGAGTATATCCGACCGCTTTCGAAATATATCATCGCCGACAATGAGCGCGTACTCGTTTCTGCAGGCTTAATAATTAATTTTCCTCTGGATTTTTCGTCATCACAAATATTTGAAATCTTTTCGAGAGATTTACTTAAACGAGAAAATTTATATGTGAAATAACTCAGTTACCGTATTATTGTTAAAATGAGGAGAGCAGCTTTTCTGGGAAACAAGGGCAGATTGGATACCGTACATATTTTGTCAAATATGACTTTATGAAGATTGCGTCGCAATTTTTGTTATTAGAGATCATGCTGTCGTTATAAAACTGAAGATAAAAGCGAAATAAAAATAAATAAGGATATACTCATGTAACATTATTGCATGTTATTTTTAAGCGAATTCTATAGATCAGAGGTCTTTTTTATGAGACTCTAAATGAAAAAATTTTTCAATAAGATGTTTAAAAATAAACAGGGAAAGCTGAACTGCTTCGACTAAAATATAATTTTGATACTTACACTTGATCTTTATTGTTTTCCCAAGTGGCTTCCCCGCGCGTTACTGAAAACTAGTCACTGCAACCTCTGCAAACTTGCATATTTACAGCCAAAGCAATTAATTGAAAACACATATGTTTAATCTGGCTCGTAGGCTTCCGCGACTCATGTCTACACTTTTATCTTAGCTTGCGGATTGGAATCGTGTCTTTGATAATTCTGCTTCCGACATTTCCTCGCCACTTCTGTGGGACATATGTTTACATATACATACATACGAGACGTGTTTTTTAAGTAAGTAGAAAGAAAGCCTTTACGTGGTTTGTCTTTATTTAGTTTCCTATATTATTTTCGGACATTCTATTATCTGACATTTTAGTAACTAAATGCCTGAATCTCCCCAACTGGTATCCCACTGCTTCCAAAATCGATTTCATTTCTAAATATTGTCTTTAGACTTCGTTCCGTATTCTATCCCTCTTGATGATTAGATTTTTCTCATTAATTTTCAGCGTATCATCCAACTTTCAGTTTCGAATGTTAAAAATAATATAAATATTGATTTTATACAACGTCATTTTTGTTCTTTGTGAAACTTATTTTCCATTTAGGAATGATCTGTTAAGGATCATTCCCAAACCGGATATTTCCATTCTGGTTCCTAGACATGTCTCAATAATAATTTGAATCTTAAATTTCAAAGGAAAGATATTCTTCGACATTCTTATTGATTTAGACTCTACTTTTTTACGTTTCAAATAAGCTCAGACAAAGAAGTCTAGAGAGGTTACATCTCAACTTCTTCGCGACCATTAAGTTTAATTCATACCATTTACTACCATTTTACCCAATTACTATCAGGAAAAGCTTGTCAACTTGTCACAATAGTGAATCCATTGACAATAACTAACACATCTACATCAAATTTACGGTCTGATGACCCTTCCTGTTCACATAAAACACTATCACTTTTTGAGAGGGCATCCCAAGTTCCTATATACGGATTTTCTGTCCCTAGATCCGAGTATTCCGTTTGTTGACCTAGACGTTGAAATGGAAGTTTGCCTCAGCAATAAAGACTATTTTTTAGTGAAATGCTTCGTCGATTTGATGTTTTTTTCGAGAGATAGTTGACCAAGTTTATGCGCTGTCCTATAGTCCATTAGCTTCAGTTATTAAATCAATTGGATCTTATTTGTTAAAATTCGTTGGAAGGTGCTGCGGTTGATGTCTGTCTAACTCCTATCTATCTAACTCCTGGACGTGATACTAAATGAAGGATATTGGGATGTTTTGCGTTATCAGCTGACCTTCTAAGCTGATGATGCGTATGGCTTCTCTACTATTTAATTATTCTTGCAATTAAAATCTATTATATAATTATTCAATTAATTGCGTCGAAAGAATGATTCGGATCTCGAAATTTCTCCGGATATTTAGTTTGGATGGGATTAGATTTGCATTTCTGGTGAAATTCGCATGTTTAATGTCTTCGTTGATTTAATGTTAATGTCCGATTTAAATGCTTGTTATTGTGCTATCGAGACATTTTGGAGTGTTGGATTTATTTTAAATATCCAGAAAACTGTTAGTAACTATGTATGTTAAATCGAATGGTTTCTTGAACTCTAGGCAACATATTACTAAATTGCTTTTTGTCTTTTTCGGTCTATTTAAGTACTATACGAGGGTGGTCCCTTAAGAACCTGGCCTGACCTGGAGATGGTGGTAGTTGTTTGAAAAATATCACTGTATTAGAAAGTAAACAATCTATAAAGTATATGTTTCAAGTATGAAACGTTCTTGAGTATTTGTTTGGAAGCCATCAATAGTGAACGTTTTCAGTGAATTTGTAAAAATGGAGAAAATTGGTCATCGTTACGTGATACAATACTTATTATTTATTATTATTTGAAAGGCCTCAGCTCAACCGATATAAAAGCTGAACTGGATTCTACTCTGGATGAGTCTGCTCCTTCGTTTACAACAGTAAAATATTGGGTAGCAGAGTTTAAACGAGGCCGTATGAGCTGCCAAGACGAGCATCGCATTGGTCGATCGAATGAGGTGAGTACGGAAATGGTGAAGAAAATCCACAAAGCGGCACTGGATGATCATCGACTGAAAGTGGGCAAGCTAGCAGACATAGTAGGCATTTCAAAAGTGCAGTACATCGCATAGTATCTGAAAATTTGGACTAGAGGAAGCTGTGTGCAAGATGGGTGCCGCGTTTGCTCACACTCGAGCAAAAACAGTGTCGTGAAGATGTTTCAATTGAGCGTTTAGCGAAGTTTCACAGCAACAAAGCAGAATTTTTGCGCCGTTTCATAACTATGGATGAAAAAACATGGGACCATCGCTTCACGCACGAGAAAAAAGAACAATCAAAACAATGGACTCAAAAGGGAGAACCGGCTCCAAAGAAGGCGAAGACTGTTTCATCTGCAGGCAAGGTCATTGCATCAGTTTCTTGGGATACGTGTGAAATAATTTTCATTGGCTATCTTGAAAAAGGAGAAACTATCAACGGCGAATATTATGTGAACTTATTGCAACGTTTGGGCGAAGAAATCAAACAAAAACATATTCATTTGGCTAAAAAGAAAGTGTTGTTTCATCAAGATAAAGAACCGGCTCACAAATCCGATATTGCAATTGCCAAAATTAATGAATTAAAGTTTGAATTGCCACCTCATGCACTCTGTTCGACAAATTTAGCCCGATCGGTTTATTTCTGTTGCGAGTATTATGCTAACTTTTTGTAACGTTTGAGGGAAGAAATCAAGCAAAAACGGCCGCATTTGGTTAAGAAGGAAGTGTTGTTTTATCAAGATGCACTAGCTCACAAATCCGTTATTGCAGTGGACAAAATTCATGAATTAAAGTTTGAATTGCTACCTCATGCACCCTGTTCTCCAGATTTAGCCCCGTCGGCTTATTTTCTTGAAAAAATGGCTCAGTGGTCTAAGATTTTCCAGCGACGAAGAAGTGATGTGGGCAGTTAATGGCTATTTTGAGGAGCAAGACAGTTTTTGTTATAAAAAGTGTATCTAACTCATTGAACATCGCTGGGAAAAGTGTATAGAGCTAAAAAGAGATTATGTTAAAAAATACATACATTTCTTTTCAAAATTTTTGTGTTTTCTTTGTTGGGTCGGGTACCTTTGGGAGCACCCTTATACTATAAATTATTAGGTATTCTTCGCAACATCGACTTCTATTAATGTTAAATAAATTTATTTTAAGTAAGGAAAATAAGAGTAGACGAACTCAAATCATACAATTTAAACAAGATGAATGACTTCTCATTATAAGGATACAAAATCAAAAAAAATTAATCCCACGTCTCCCATATATATTTGTATAATACTTTACGTATCTATATAGTAATTGAAATTCTGAAAAACGCAGAGACATTACATGAAAAAGATAGAAAGGGAATTTCTATACATACATATATACGAATGCGAAATATAAACTCAATGTCACACAGACAACGCGAAAAAAACATTAAAGAATGATAGCATTTATTAACTGACAAGGAGGGAGGCCTTTTTGCACAGGATACAACGTACTTACAATGGAAAATGCGTATCATTTAGGTTTACACACGATTTGATTTCGGAGCTTTCGAAATTTTTGGTAAAAAAGAATTGTGTTTAAACGTAGTTGAAATTGGAAAACTCGACAAAAAAGATAAATCCTTTTTTTCTGGAATCCGTTCATTGCACGCTAATCATTATATGTCAATAGGAATCGATGTTACAATTACAGTCCTAAAAAATAGATGCGAATAAGGTTTGTTCTTTGATATAAAATTAAATTGATATTGATTATCATAACTAGTAGTGCATTTAAATTTATGGATAAGCATATCGACAGGTAGTTATTTTGTATTCGTTGATTAGATGGTGTTCCTTAAATGTGAAATGTTCTTTGTATCAATACATAACAAAGGTTACATATTTTGTGAATTTCATTTGAAGATGATTTAATGATTTCAATTTTAAGTAGTAAATTATTGTTATTTATTTGACTTATACATAATTTTAGAAGGCAACTCATTCAGTTCCCATACTAGAAATATTCAGTTCTAATGATTACTTTAAATTAGTTTATGAACTTTTGTGGCAATTTTAAAGATATCAAGCAAAATATTGTAGTAGCTCCAATATATAGGAGGATTTGGAAATTTTTTGTTTATTAATATTTTACATATCTAAAGAAGTGATTAGTATCATTCGTAACTTCCAAATGTTAGCAATGGGTTGTCTATACAATGATAAATAAATCTTTTTTTTACAGAAGGAGACTTTACTGAGAAACTGAAATTTGTCTTTATAAACCTAGCTCATACAAAAAAAAACAGATCAAAATTTATTAATTTGCTGCAGATATGTTATTAAATATTTCGACAATTATAGAAAAAAAAATATGTACATATACAAGAATTGCGAATATTATTGTGAAGTACAATATTCTAGACACACTAGTTATATAAAAGCAAGATCGGCAACTCGAGTACCTTGTACAACATTATAAACATTATAAATGGCATAATTAATATAAAAGTAGAAATATAACGGGTCTTCCAATATGGACTTCCAAACTTTGACAGTTGATGGCGGCCATATTGTTGAAGCTGCATCTGCCGAATTGGCTTCATTTATTCAGTCTGTTTTGCCAAATAACTATGGATGGATATAGCATTCAACAACATGTGGAAATGATAAAATCGTTTTATCAAAATGAGTTTTCCCTTCGAGCAACGTTCTGCATGCTTCGCTCATTTTACGGTCGCCATAATCGTCTTACCGAGAGGACTTCGCAGTGTGGTGGATAATTTTGAGTCCACTGGTACAGTAAACAATGTAGCAACACCCGTACGATGACGAAACGCAAGATCTGCCGAAAGCGTCGCCGTTGTCCGTAAGGGTGTGCAGGAGAATCCGAGGCAATCGATTTCGCGTCGCTCACAAGAACTCGGCTTTTCGCAGACCACAACTTGGCGAATTTTATGTTGCGACTTGGGCCTGCACCCGTACAAAATTCAACTAACCCAGGAGGTGAAGGTAAATGGCCATAGACAACGACGTGTGTTCGCTGAATGGGCCCTGGAGCAGTTGGAAACTGACCCTATTTTTTATCAAAAAATCATCTTAAGCGATGAGGCCCATTTCTGGATAAATGGGTACGTCAACAAACAAAATTGTTGAATTTTGGACGATACCAATTCACATGAGATCCAAGAGCGTACAAAGAATCCCGAAAAAGTTACTGTTTAGTCTGAATTTTGGGCTGGCGGCGTCATTGGTCCATATTTCTTTGAGAACGACGTTGGCCAGGCCATCACCGTCAACAGCGAGCGCTATAGGTCGATGGAGCGCGTATAGTATGCGTTTTGGCATTCAACGGTATAGATCCTGTGCGGAATTTGTTTTCGTATGTGTTGTTACGGTTTATTTTTCATTTAGAACATATTTCGGCGTATTGTATATTTATCTATTTATTAAAATAACCCTGCCGTATTTAATAGAAGGGACGCCTATGGCCATTGATGAAGGTTATGTGGAAACACATATTTAGGATATCATATTCATTTTATAGTTTTAAAATATATTTAAATAAATATATTTCGGCGTACGTTTACATCGACCTTGATTTTGTTGATATCTATGAACGCTTTTTGTGGTGAGCAGGTGTTCATATAGCGATTGCAAAAACATCCCCCCCGTTCGTCTTACTCGCCCTGGTCCGAAATAATCTATCTATATCAATGGCATTTGAAAGTTAGCTCCGTAAAAGGTTGGACGTATAATATCGACCCGTTTCGATTTCTCATAATCATATGTGTATCTGAACGTAATTAGCAAATCATCTTCAGAGCCCGTTACCATCCACAGGGTTTCTCCAATTACCGCGGTCTAGGTGCCCGCACATATATGTAAGTAAAACTCCGACGAAGCATCGTGACGGTCAACGCTACTCTTCCGTAGGTACCACCGAACTCCGACGGAATTTCCCAGCCGTCCTGAGGCCGATTCTGGGCCGCACGGGAATTGCACCTCAGCTTGGATGCGATAAGTAGCCTCCAATTTACTATATTATACTTCGACACTAGTACCAAAAAAAAAAATAACTCACGGAGTGGGAACATACAGAGCAAAAGAATAAAACGTCGTAGTTGTTTGTAAATTTAACGATCCAACTTAGTAGATTTAATTAGTTTTCGAAATTATATGTGGGAAATGTAATAAATTTAGGGAACCAATTTTAGTGGATTTAATTAGTTTACGAGACGATATGTGGGAAATGTATTAATTTACAGAATTGGCTAGTGTAAACTCAATATATATATATATATAAATATATATCGGGGTCGCCGAAAACTTTAATGTTCTTTAGTTGTTGATGTATTTATTTCCCCCTTTTGTGTTACATAGTCATTGATACTTGTATATATATATAAAGAATAAATTATCATATGTTGAGAGAGGGTAGAGGAATGTTTAATAAATAGTGGAATTGTTGAGTACAAATGGACTGGGTATTTCAATCTTAATTTACCCGTCGTAACTGTGGGGATTCTAGGCAACTCACAGGCCAATAGAGCTACAGCCTGTGAGAAATCAAACGATTACATCTGCCATAATTTCGCTCTTGGCGCCCTTCTCTTTTTTTGTAATCTTAAAGCTAAAACTAAAAAAAAAAAACAAGATCTGAACTTGCGAACCACGACCCCCGCGATAGCTGGCTGGCATCGTTCGGTTGCTGCCCGGAAAAACTTAAGCTCCCCTGAGCGGTCGTTCGCGACCCGCAGCATTTGCTCTCGTGTGCAATCAGCACGTAGCAGTGTATTTTGCCGTAGTTTTCCAGGCGCGACACTATTTAATCATCTGCTGATAATGACAACTTGGTTGTCGAAATACGTATACAGAATACGAAAATTAAAAATGTGGAAAGGGGTTCTATATCAAAAAAATGTTTTTGTTTATAACCCACAAATGTTAAGTGACGAAGCAATTTCTCATTGAAAACGTTTTTACACCTCATAGGTTTAAATTAATAATTTTTAGATAATTTTTAAAATGGATTTTATTTGAATAAAAAAATTTAATAAAGAATAACAAAATTGTAGAGCAGCGAAGTATACTAATATATTAAGCGAAACTCTTACTTTATGAGAAACTATTAGGACAACTTTAAAGTATATCGCTGAATCAGAAAGATGCTTTTCCACTCTTAAGCTTATAAACATATAATTAAGTAACGCAATGAAGCAAAAATACTTGAGTGTTCTAGGAATGTTGTTAATCAATAAACTTTTAATCAACAACTCTGGTTGGTTACCTTGACGAAAATTTTGTTAATTGAAAGAACGAAAGACTTCAATTTTTATCTCATTATTGAGATAATTTTCCTGAATCCAAATGTTATCGATGTGGCTAAATTTTATGCAAATTTTATTTAGTCAATGAAATATACTTAGTACAAATTCAAACCCCAAAATATGACTTGTAACAGGATGTAATTTTTAAAAAAGCATTTTAACGCATTGAATTACAAATATAGGGAATAGCTTGCATTTATTCTTGTGCAAATTGCATCATTGTTTTCATAACTATGTAAATATTAATCGTATTGAATTATTAGCTCGTTATCTATCATTCAAACGATACTAGTTTTATTGACAATAAATTATATACCGCGTATGTTACATGAGACCAGCATCCACAGAACGAGTAAAACGATATGTGTATTATGCATGATTTGTTTTTTGCATATTTATATGCAAGTACGTCATTTGTTTATTAATTATGTAATTGCAAAATAGATTGAAACATATAATGTTATATGTATAGTGATACTCTATTTGATGTGAAGTGGGCTTTATAGTGTGAATTTTATTAAATTGAATTTTGAGTGAATTTTGAGGTGTTAATTTTGTTTCGCGATAGTACGAGGAATATTTGTAAGTACATGGTTAGTTATATTCGAAATTAACATGAGATTTTTTTCAAGAGTTTATCTCCATATGTACAGAAGATAAATCGTTTCAAAGAAATTTTTTTTAAAATCAAATATTTCTTGAGCCAAGTTGAGCATACTAATATTTGCAGAGTTTAAAATATGAATGCGAAATTTAATTTTGTTCGTTCTTCCCTGAGAACAGAGGCATTTTTTGTAGCATTAATTAATTAAAGTTTGCAATTCTAAAATGATTCCTTTTCCTTAATTCCAGCAAGCTTTTTCGATGCTTAACAAACATGTAAAATGTAAATAACTTTTATTGCAAATTGTCTCTTATCGTTTTCTATTGTGATTGGATAATTTTTAAATATCGATGATATTTAAACTAGATAAATAGTCTAGTTATGTTCCATACACATTTAAAATGTTTTTTGGTAATCATACAATGCACCTCCATATGGATAGAAATTATTTCAATAAAGCATTTTCAAAACTTGAATATTTTCTAGTAAGTATTATAGGTACTTTTTTATTTGTTGACATACGAAGATGGTCTCAGAAGTACCCGACCCAACAAAGAAAACACAAAAATTTTGGAAAGAAGTATATTTATTTTTCAAAATAGTCTCCTGTCAGCTCTATACACTTTTCTCAGCGATGTTCTATAAGTTCGATACCCTTTTTATAATAAGAATTGCCTTGCTCCTCAAAATAGCCATTAACTGCTGACATCACTTTTTCGTCGTTGGAAAATCTTTGACCACTGGGGCAATTTTTCAAGTTTGAAGACTGAAAATAATCCGAGGGGGCTAAATCTGGCGAATAGGGTGCATGAGGTAGCAATTCAAACTGTAATTCATTAACTTTGGCCATTGCAATAACTGATTTGTGAGCTGGTGCATTGTCTTGATGAAGCAACATTTCCTTGTTAGCCAAATGCGGCCGTTTTTGCTTGATTTTTTCGTTCAAACGTTACAATAAGTTCGCATAATGCTCGCCGTTGATAGTTTTTCCTTTTTCAAGATATTCAATGAAAATTATTCCACGCGCATCCCAAAAAACCGATGGACCCGGCTCTCCCTTTTGAGTCCATTGTTTTGATTATTGTTTTGTCTCGGGTGTGAAGTGATGGACCCATGTTTCATCCATGGTTATGAAACGGTGCAAAAATTCTGGTTTGTTGCTGTGAAACTTCGCTTAATACTCAATTGAAACATATTCACGACGGTGTTTTTGCTCGAGTGTGAGTAAACCTATCTTGCACACAGCTTTCTCATGTCCAAATTTTCAGATAATGTGGGATGTACCGCACTTTTTGAATTGCTACTATGTCTGCTAGCTCGACGATCATCCAGTACCGCTTTGTGGATTTTCTTCACCATTTCTGGAGTCGTCACCTCGTTTAGTCGACCACTGCGATGCTCGTCTTAGCAACTCGTACGGTCTCGTTTAAACTCTGCTACCCAATATTTTACTGTTGTAAACGAAAGAGCTGACTCACTCAGTGTAGAATCCAGTTCAGCTTTTGTATCGGTTGGGCTGAGACCTTTCAAATAAAAGTATTGTATCAAGTAACGATGAAAAATTTTCTCCATTTTTTCAAATTCACTGAAAACGTTCAATATTGATGGCTTCCAAACAAATACAGAACAACGTGGTGTCTTCAAAC
The DNA here is from genome assembly GCA_031893035.1 of Dermolepida albohirtum. NCBI lineage: Eukaryota > Metazoa > Arthropoda > Insecta > Coleoptera > Scarabaeidae > Dermolepida > Dermolepida albohirtum. The sequence continues at coordinate 65,628 of JAVIWB010003578.1, read as the reverse complement.
TTGAAACATATGCTTTATAGATTGCGTACTTTCTAATACAGTGATATTTTTGAAACAACTACCGCCACCTCTAGGTCAGGGCGGGTACCACCCTCGTATTACAGACTGCAAAATGTGGATGTGGAATTTAATTTTGCATTATCTTTCCGTCAATTTTGAGAATTTGCATGTCTCTCACAATATTAACGAATGCACGGCAAATTTTCATTTACTTTTACTTTGTATTTATTATACATAATATTATTATATATTGTATTAAGTAAAAATTTATCAACGTTTATCTTAAAAGCAAAGAAAACGAAACAATTGTTATAATTAATTTGAAAAATATGATGCAACTCTTCTAATAAATAATTGCGTACTAGGTTGTTACTAACATTCTATGTCTACAATAAGATAGTCAACGCTTTAATTGCTGGTACTAGTGGCAATTAAAACGGTAATATTTTAATTTAGAATTGTGGAAAGAAGTATTTTAATGTAATTTTTTTAAATTATGACGATCAAAAGCTTTTAATTTATTAAGACAATAATATTAAATAAATCATTTCACAGTATAATATTCAAGAAGAAAAAGGGATTAATTTTAAAAGCTTTTAAAATAACCTGAAACTTTTGCAAAATCTGACAAAGTAAATAAAGCGCCTGATTGTTCCTTTATTCGAAAGTTGTACATTTCGTTTTGGATAACGGCATATTTTCAGATAGATCCGGACTTTTAGCATAAGTTCGAAACAACTTCTAACTTCCTAGTATTTATAACGGATCTTTCTGCGTTTATAAAGTATTATAAGTTTCGGAAAGAAACAGTGGTCGCTTAATAAATATGTTCGTATTCCTTTGAAGAAATATCAAGTTGTTTTGCATGTCGGTTGAGAAAGAAGTATTTAAAACGTTTTTCTTAACAGTCTAGTTTTTGTTGTTTTAAAGCGAGAATGTTTGGAAAATATGGTTTTATTCGTAAAATTGTGTTTCTGGATGATTTCAGTTATGGTAAAAAATTGCGCAGCGGCGCTTTGCAAGTGAGTATGACTTATAATTTAATGAATAAGGTCAGGATTTAATATAGTGTTTTTAATTGCTGGTTTACTAACATTATTGGTTAACCTAAGTGTATTAAATCCATTTCTTTTTCTCGATTTTTGCCTTATAATAACGCAACGTCGATATATTTATTATCCCCAAGATAGAGATTTAAGATTATAGGAAGTGGTCAGAGAGTTTATTATATATCACTGCGATCTCTTCACATCAATTGTGGACTTTATGTCTTCGGAATATCTCGGTTTCTTTCCATATGTTTGTTGAAGTTTACATTAATTACGTCTTTTTAAGCCTCTGCATAACCTAGCTGATCGGATCTGAGCAGTGTTGACTATAACAGCTTTATACAGTACGCTGTAAATGTCTAAAATAAAATAAAAATATTTTTTTAAATTGACAATTGATGAAACTGCTCGGATGGCTTGATTTTTATTTTTTGTTGGTGATCAATAAGTGATGAAAAATGTTCCCACCACTTTGCATGGCATGACATTAAATAATTTTCTAAAATGCAAGTCTATTTTTCTATCGGAAAAGGATAATACTGTTACGTCATTCAATACAAAAACAAGGAAAAGAAGTTGGCAATTTAAACAAAGTAAACAAGTGAGGATTGTTACTTCTTCTGAACCTACTTGTTGCCGCGTTTGAGAATTCCACCCGGCACGAGTCTGCTGCTTCAGGGTTGGAAAATTAATGAAGATGTTCAGGGAACTCTGCGGTATTAATCCATAAACGCCGTTTAATACTGAAGACGGGTCGATGTTTGCCAGAGCCATACACAATATGCAAAGAAATTGAATGTTCGGGTTGGTTTCACAAGAAATTATATGTTGCGACCATATTTTTTCGATCGTCTGTTAAATGGTGCGATGTACTTTGACGTTGTCTTGCTTAAAATATTCCCAAATGAAGAGGACGTAAATATCTATGCTTACAATATTTAATCATGGTCAGAAGATGATCAAATTATATATTCCCTGTGCGGCAATATCTATCTGAAGTATTCCACAACAGGTGGATTGGAAATTGTAGAACTCTGAAGCGGTTAGCACGATCTTTCTCTCTTTCACTATTTTTTTGAGGATATTTGAAAAAAAAAGTACTCTGACGAAATCTAGAAGTCTTCAAATGTCGGAGGATCGTATAAGTTTGGAATGTAGGAATATTAATCACTCCATTAGAGACAATGGTCTAAACTAATTTCATAATCCGCTTTTCTATTGTCAAGAGACTAATTGGTGGCAATTCAAGGAATCGATATGATGTTTCCGGTCAGATTGTTGGAAAAGTAGATTTATCTTTTGCAACTCTCGAGAGCTTATTATACGAAGAATAAATAATTTGTTTCTTTCTTTAAATACGTACAAATTAATGTATGGTGTTTTGACATGGTTTCTATTTACAATAATGTTCATAGTAAAACTTGATTTTGTATAGATAAATAAAAATATTTATTTTGCTTTTAAAAATGGAAAATATGTTAATGCTTCGTAGAGTTCTGCTTTATCCTTACTCTACAAAGATGACAATAAATGAAAATATATTATTTCAGTATTCTTATATTATTTTATAAACCATTTATTTTCTATAGAAAAATTCAGGCTTGCAATTTAGAAAATTAAGAGATGACGTAATACCACACAGGACGGCGGAACAAGATATTTTTTTTGTCAGTAATGAATCAGTAAGAAAAAATAAAAGTCAGCCTGTTTGAGCATTTCGAAAAATATGAATTTTGTTCCAGATTTCTGAATATTTATCTGTTTTCTTCATGGAAGGTCCTTCCCGTGTAGATTTAGAACTTTTAACACGTTTATTTTTTGGAGAGTAAACTGTACTCATAAGCAACAAGAGATATAACAGTTCGTTCAATCAGAATTCCGCTTGACAGCAGAATAAAAAAAGAACGTTATTGCATTAGTAATTAAATTAAGATCTTTTAATTTTGCTTTAGTGATAGTACTGTACACCATACCTTGGTAAGTCTGATGAAAATATCTTTGGTTTTTGTCGGTCTAGCATTAATATTTTCAAGAACACTATGTTTTCCTATTGTCACATTATCCAAATTATGTAACCTGCTTTCCTTCACGTTGATTTTTGGCCTTACATAAGTTGTAAATGTTTATTATCATTCTTTTAATAATAATAGATTATTTACTGTACTGACGTATAGCTTTCAATTTTTTGCAGACAATAAAAAAGCATCGGAGAACGAAAAAATAACATTAACAAAGATAAAATTGCTATTAGCGTCTTCATCATCGTCATTACAATAAAAAGGACTTCTTTTCCATCTTCTACCAAAGAAATGCTCCCGGGACCATAACTACAGAGAACATGGCGACGACAGATTACGTCAGCAGCCATCATATGTGGCGCCCTCTGGCGGCCATATCATCCAAGGAGATTCGTACATTTTCGACATCACCATCTGCACACCATCACAAGTCCGGATCTCCTCCACCTGCCTTCAATAGGACTTTGTCTAGTTTAATAACTGTCGTAAATAATGTTAGTATGTCGTCCGCCGATGACGAAAATGCGGTGTGGTATAAGATCGAGAGCATCGTGCGCGGCGGTGCGGGCGGCCCGTTCGGCCAAACGAACAGTACCATCGATAGCATCTTTAACACCAGTTCGAACTTGTTCGAGGTCGGCGGAAATCAGAGTAACGTGACTATGGACAGAACGGATCACAACACACTCGAATTGCTCACTATGATAGGGACTGCTGTAGTTTTAGGACTTCTTATTTTGGCTACTGTAATAGGTGAGTCAATTTAAATGTTTTATATCCTTGCCTAAGAACAACTTTAAAGATGTAGGTTATGCTACAAATATAATTTTTAAACTATGGTTACTTTTAATCTATTCTTGTTTCCTACATAAACGTCGACAATATAAAGACTGATACTATATGAAAACCAAACGCATATGTACTTATTTATAAATATGCTATATATACGAGGGTAACCGTTTATATTTCGGGAACAGCAAACAAAAAAAATATTTTTATTATCGAAAATAGTTTTATTGCTTTTCAAAATATTCCTCTTGAAAATCAATGCACTTTTGCATTCGTTTAAACCAATCCGAAAGGCATTGTTGCCACTGTGAAGGCGGTATCTCCAAAATATGAGTTTTGAATGAATCACCTACCTCTTCCGGCGTAGAAAAACGATAACCAGGAAGTTTATTCTTCACATGTGGGAGCATAAAGAAATCACAGGGTGCTAGATTAGGGCTCTACGGCGGATGGCTCATCAACTCATTGTTTTGCCCGGTCAAATACACAATTGTTTGAATCGACCTGTGAGAGCTCGCATTGTCATGGTGGAGAATGATCTGTCGTTTTCGATTTGTTTTCCTTATTTCTTCAAAAACTTTTGGCAAAAAAATAGTTATGTACCATTCGGAATTGACCGTTCTATAACTCTCTAAAGAGACGGTCGTAACGTGACCGATTTTTCCGAAAAAACAGGCGACTATTTGTTTTGATGTGTTTCGAGTGCACACCTTTTGTTGGTTTTGGCTCATCTTGGAATACTCACTCAGTGGACTGCCGTTTATTATCGGGCTCATACGTATAGACCCAAGATTGATCACCCAAGATTGATCACCCGTGACGGCTTTATAAATGTTCTTTGGGGCACCGCCATTGTATTTTTCGTGCATTTCTTGGCACCAATCAACTCGAGTCCTTTTTTGAGCGGTTGCCAAATTATGTAGTACCCAACGTGAATATAAATGGCTAAATGTTCATGCAGGGTCTTATTCACGGTGGTGTTACTAATATCTAGAGATACCTCAATCTCACGGTATGTCACATGACGGTTTTGCATTATCAATTCAGACACTGCATTAATATTTTTCGACACAATAACATTTGTGGGACGCCCTTAACGAAATTCATCGTTCAAAGAACGCCGTCTAAGTTTGAATTCACTATACCAACGATATACTGTAGTTTTCGATGGTGCTTCATCACCATATAAAGAATTCAGCTCGTCGATGCTTCTTGTTGAGATAATCCACACCGAAAGTTATGAAAAATAATTGCACGGGTTTGATTGACATACAATTTTCAAGTTACTGTCAACAATGGAAATAGCGACCGGGTAATAAAACTGTCGAGGTAAATATATTGTCAAAAATGACAAACTTCACGAGACAATCATCAGATCGGAAGCAATATTAACAGTATTGGCAGTTTCCGAAATATAAACGACAAACCTCATATTATTACGTTATTTTATTAATAACAAGGCATATTGTATGGAGAATTAATTCAATAACAAGTATTTAATATATACCAAGATTTTTGGTTATTGAATTTAAAAACAGCCTGTATATAGTTTGAATTTGGAACATGACGGCATGTTATATAAGTATATGTTAAATAAATAAGTTTCGTATTATTTTAGTTAAATTCTAACACATTTACTTGCAGAAATATAACAACGGATACATTAAATTTTTTTATAAATATTAATAGAGCATGTTGCATGGTCTTGACGTAAAATAAAGTTTTATATTATTTAAAATAACTAATAATTGTTGTAAATTTCAAATAGATGACTATTTTGATAAATAGTTCATAGTAGACGACGATCGTAAAAAGAGAATAAAGAATCAATTAATACAAGGTATGTTAATATTGGTTAAAAATAAGAATCGGAGAGGAGTTGCCAATAACTTGAATTACTAAAAATATTTTTCAATATTAAAACTGTAAATGTATTGAAAATCGTTTATTATATTATAAAAAGAAGTATAATGTCTAATATGAATTTATTGGCAAGATCCTGGAAAAAATTAGAAATTTATAATGTGTTTACGTGCATAAAACATAAAATGGATTATTGAAAATTGAAAGGAGAAGAGGGTCGCAGATAATAATGTATATAAAGTAGAAAATTGAGAAGAATATAATAAGGTAAACATTTTACAGGAATACCGTTGTTATAGATTGTAAATAACGAATTAATATCTTCAAAAAAATAAGGTTATATTAATGTTTACATTTAAAAAGTATACTTGATTGAAAGATTTAAATATTTTACACAAATAAAAGTAATAATGTATTAAAATATGGATGTAATTTATAAATTTATAATTAATTTTATTTATTAATGATTTACAAGAATAAGATTATGTTTATCTTTGTGCGCTATATTTCTATTGGTTGATTTAAAAATCCTTTAAGTCCTTATGAATAGGACTGGCATTTAAGAAATAAGGAGTGTAGTTAGTTGCCCAGTAAACATATTGATTTTCTAAAAAGAAAGACAAAAGAAAAACATTAAAAATAAACACTGACAAAAATCATCGATACGTACAACGTTTATCAATCCAGTATTAAAGACACTATTATTCATCATAGGCAACCATATGGAAGAATAAGTGATATTCAAGTCATTAAAAGTGCAAAATAAACTTATTAAAGCAAACTATAATGACTGTAAACCATGATCATTAATCAAGACAGGAGTTATAAATGAAATAGATGTTGCGCATATACGACTTTTACATGAGATGGAAATGATATCTATATTGTACTGAATAGAAGAACTAAGGGAAGAATATATATGTATTTAAATAATATCGGAAAGGATAATATAGAAAGGTACTGAAAACTATTAATTTATTAATATATTTAAAATTAAATTTAAAAATTTATGTATTTAAAGTTTTTTTTAAAATACTAAAAGAAAGTAAAGGATTAAGACATTTAACTTTTATTAAGTTAACTTGTTTTATTAAAGTTAATATTTAAAAATAAATGTTATATTGTTTGGTCATGTAAATAAGGTGTCATGTTATTAAAGTTATAATATATTGTTTATTAGAAAACCTTTAAATCTTTTATTTTATCAACATCTAAAAAAATTAAAGAATCGATTAGCAAATATAGAAACTAATTTAAAAGATATGTAATATATATATATATATATATATATATATATATATATATATATATATATATATATATACATACATATATAATACGTTTAAATTTTATTTTATATAAATTACTTAGATTATAGTCACTAACTATAGTAAAGAAATTCGATATATTATGTTAAAAGAATATATAAAATTTTAAAATAACTCCCAGTGAATATATAGTTAAAGTTTATTCAAAAGTTGTTACAAAATGGTTTATGGAATACATAGCCGGAAGATATATTGAATTTTTTACGTTTATTTCTAAGTAACCATCATCGGAGTACGAATCTGACTGAGATTAAGAGTAATTTAAATGAGTTTTTAAATAATGCACATGAAATGGTGGATTTGTTGCTTAAAATTTCATTTTTATTAATCAAAATAATGTCAATCTATTCCTGCTAACTGTACTAATAAGTCTTTCTAAAAAAAAATGAATTTTTGAACTCTATGGCCCCTTTAATCTCCTATTTATTGCCAAAGTCTTTCTTTTAACAACACGTCCAGATTCTAAAGGAAATGATAATTTGTTGAAAATATCTTCGGTGACTATTAATTGCTTCCTACTATCATAGTTTAAATAATATTTTATTACTAACACTTTCAGCCTACTTATCCCAACGTTCGCAAAACAATCTACCTCTGGGAATTAAAAGCTATCCACGTGATTACTTAATGTTGTGGTCAACTGTAATTTGTTTTTTTTTAAACAATTTACAGCATAAAATAATACTATATTTATTCAATTTATGTTTATATTATAAACAACCTCCAGTTTTGCAGTAGTATATAGTTTCGCTGGATAGGTGAGATTATAAATAACATAAATAATGTATGTAAGAAAATGATTTTGAAATTTATTTACACTCGTAATTAATAATCCGTCTTTAGGAGGAATATTCGCGTGACTGACATATTGCAAGCTATCGGCAATGCCCCATGCATTTACCCCCCCATTGGTTCCTGTCGCTGGTTATCCGAAAGATTGTCCAACGTGCATTAAATTTTTGTTGGCATATGTACATCTATGTAAATAAAAGAGTTTATAATTAAGTTAAGTTAGGTGTTCTTTTTCTTTTTCTGTTATAGTATACAAACCCAGTTAGTATCCGTGTTTTGAGCGTAGATTTTTCGTTTCCTCTGTACTGGGAAGGTATTAATGTTACTTTTTGTCATTTTCTTATGGACAGAGAAATAAATGTTGTTACTGTAAAGATTCGATATCGACGGGTTATATATTATTGTGTAGTAGAATAGGTCATTTCTTATCTATGGCAATTGGGTATCACATTTTCATTTTATCGAGCATTTGTTAGATACATTGGTAGTACCTTTCCTGTTTCTGTAGTCTTTATTATATAATTACGAATTATGTCTTAATCGATCTAATCATGTAATTGAAGAATATAAACATTAAGACTTTAAATTTCAATGTATCGGCTTTCTGTAGACCATGTACTAGAGATTGAACTTTATTCATTTCAACCGTTCGGATTTTGGAGTTAAAAAATCTCTAACTATAATATCGTATGTACATACAATGTCTTTCATTTTCAATAAATAAAGGTAATTTCGTTTCTAAATTTCAAATACTTTAACTTTTTACTCTTGCAGATATAATATTATGTCATACCGTCCACTAAATTAAGCTATAAAGACAAACATAGTAAAGTGGTTAAGAATTAGCAATTTTTGGTCAAAAATATTGTTTTCGATTTAGAGAAGATCTGTTTCTTGTTGTACAATTTTGCAGTGTAAGGTCAAAGTATCGAACACGAGTTTACTTTATGAAGCCGCAATCTGTTATCATGTGAAATATTATTCATTAATGTACATTCAACAAAATTTCATTTGAGTTCGAATGAAACATAATTGAACATTTGCTGAAAAAAATAAGTAAAAACTTCATTAACACAAATTGAAATTAAAATTAAGATGGAATCAACTCTTGGTAATGATGCCTTTTCGTGTTCAATAACAAAGAAGTGGAAGGCAGAAATTAAATGAGGTCGCACATTGAATGAAGATGATGAGCATTTTGAAAGGTTAGAATCGTCCGTAATTGATGATCATTGAAAAAATTTGCAAAATAATCTGAGATCAACGATTGATATACATATATTTTACATTAACATTTAAGTATGGAAAAACACTTAGTTGTATAAATATCACGATTACTAACATTTAATTGAAAGTAATAAGAGCTGGATATTTCAAAACAGTATTTGGAGTTTCTCCAATGTAATTCTTTCAAAATGTTTGCGCCTTTTATTAACTATTGATATGATTAAACTCCACCATTACACACGAGACTAAACAACGGTCTAATTTACGGGTAAACGCCAATTTAAGTACTCCAAAGAAGACAAAAACATTGCTATAGGTAGGTAAGATAATGGATAGTGGCTTTTAAGATCTTCGTCGTGTAGAACTCGTCGAGTATCTTGAAAAACGTAGAAACATTACAGGAGACTGTACAAGTTAGATATCTCAACTGAAAGTAAACAAATTTCATTGGTTTCGTCACGTTAATACATCAGTTTATTAATAATTATTTACATGACCAAAAATGTTTGATCTACGTTGTCAATTACATCTACAAGCACCTTATTCGTCGAACTCAGGTTCTAGTGGTTTCTTCCTCCCTAATTTAAAAAAAAGTTCTGGCTAGAAATACGAGAGGGTGCCCAAAAATAACCGGAATGATAGCACTGTGGGTGGGACTAGCCTAGTCCGCATTCCTGCCGCTAGGTGCGTGTGACACAACTTATTCTGTGTTCGGCGCAGTCGCTTTTTTCACCGAATAAGGTTGTGTCTTGTTACAATGCATATTCTTGTAAAAGCAGTTTCGTTTGCTCGTAGTTTTTTGTAATGTCAAACTTAAATGAACAGCGTGCGGCTGTGAAATTTGGAGGTTCTAAGAAGACTGCGTAACAGTGTGCGACGAAAAAGGCCCTATTTATCGTAGACGGGGGAATGGTTGTTCCATCATGACATGACCCAGCCTTATAATTTCGCCAGTTTTTGGCATAATTCTACTGCCCCACACCCTCTACTTGCCTAATATTGTCCCATGCGACTTTTTTTTGTTTCCACGAATGAAGAGGGAAATGAAAAGACATCGTTTTAACGACGTCTAACACTTAGACAAGTGTATAAAGTTAAATGGAGAGTATATTGAAGGTGTTAAAGCTGTTTTGTTAAAAAAGGTAATATACTGGTTTTTATAGAGAAGTTCCGATTATTTTTGGGCATCCTTAGTATATTTGGTTTAAAAGACGAGATAATGTTTGAAACCGATGCCTCTTCTGAAGGTTTCGTACAATCTTAGCATATGGAAGGTATAAAGGAGGTTGAACACCTCTGAGGTGTGTGTAGATTTCGTGGATGCCTGCAGTGAAAAATAGATAATTATGAAATATAACTGTATTTCCGTTGTCAGGCCTAAAACATTCCTACTTATGATTTGTATGCTTCAACTGTACTTTGAACAAAAGAATTATTTTTAAAGTAAAATTATTATATAGGGCAAGAACATATGTAATGTAATTGGAAGCCTAAGAATAGATAGATTGGAAAAATAGGAAATAGAAGAGGTTTTTGTAGTGCAATTCTGATAACAAACACTAAAATGAAACTAACCATTTTTAGATTTATTATGAAACTCATATATTCAATTCCCTTGAACTGCTGATAGTCATTCAAGAATTTCATGTCGGTGCAATATCATCAGAAGATAAATAACTGGTTTATTTGATTTACTATTAGTGTTATCGAACATTTTTGGAATAATATGCGTCATTTCCCATATCAATAAGTGTCTACGCGAAACTCCTCGTAATTTTCATTTCTCATATTTTTATTTCCGTTTTGTGTCAAGCCGCGCGATATTAGTGGAGCAACACACGCAGCTGAGCCTATCTCATTTACATCTGCTCGTGCACCGTACAACGATAATAAATTTATATAATACACCGCAAGAACCGGTTTGAGTTTAATCTTTATAATGCCATCTCAGACATTCCCTTGCTATGACTTGGCTTTGATCCCCGAGAGTTCCCTTCTTATTGAAATACAACGACGTCGATTTCAGACACATTCGCTTTGGAATCTCCTACCGACCCCTTTTCTCCTCTAAAACTTAATCTTCGCGTTTACATTTTTTATCTTTAGATGCTGGCATGCTACCAGGATCGAAGGATAATCAACTGTACATGTGTACATAATTTAAATTTACTTACATATGTTGGTTTTGGATATACTATATTTGACTATTAAAGTTGGCTAATATACTTAGAAAATATACTAATTACCATATGAAATTTTAATTAGATCAAAAAAGAAAGCTGCGCTTCAAAAGTTAAAGATGAAGAACTAAATATACGAGGGTGGTCTGAAAACTTTTCGACCTAACAAGTAAGTCATTTTTTCTTAAAATTTATATTTATTTTTCTACATAGTCTCCTTGTAACTCTACACACTTCTCCCAGCGATGCTCCCATTCCTTTAACCCGTCCAAATAGTATTCGGCGTTTTTCTCTGCAAAATAATTGTTCACGAAGGTGATTGCCTCCTCATTTGACGAAAATCTCTGCCCTCCTAGGGCAATTTTTAGATGAGGGAACAAAAAAAAGTCGCTTTAGTCTAGATCTGATGAGCGAGGCGGTTGGTCAAGCAGTTCAAACCGTAATTTGTGGATTTTCGCCATGACAACCGCTGAGGTGTGAGTTGTCTTGGTGAAACAGGGTTTTCCTTATCTGCGAATGTGGCCGTTTCTTTCACAATTTTTGCCTTCAGCTTGTCAAGTAATGATGCGTAGTGTGCTCCTGTAGCTTTTACTTTTTGAAGATAATCGATTAAGATAATTTGATGACTATCCCAAAAAAACAGTCGCCATCACTTTCCCAGCAGAGAAAACAGTTTTTAGTTTTTTTTAAACCGGATCCCCCTTTGAAGTCAACTGTTTTGACTATATTTTTATTTCGATCGTATAATGGTGTATCCAAGTTTCATCTACAGTAATTAATTGGCGCCAAAACGCGGATTTATTGCACCTAAACGTTTTTTGCCTAACGTTAGCAAACACGGCACCCAACGCGCGGACAGTTTTCTCGTGCCTAAATCTTGATTTAACATATGACAAACACGTTCTCTGGACATATTCATAGCCTTTGCTATCTCTCTCATTTCAATTCGATGGTCATCTAGCACCAATCTAGCAGTTTTTGGATGTCCTGAAAGTTCATCGTCTCCAAAGCTCTTACGGCCACTTTTAAATTCAGCTGCTCAAAATTTCACTGTGGTAAATGATGGTGTAGAGTCCCCGTACACAGAGTTCAACTCATCTTTGATTTGCGTAGACGTATTGCCTTTCAAAAGCAAGTATTTAATGACAGCTCAATTCTCGATTTTTTCCATTTTCATAAAAACACTGACATCAACTCATTCAAACGACCGTCAAATAGCAACTGCGCGTCAAAAATGGCTAAAACTTAGGTGCCTACCTGACAATAGATATACAACTACATTCCCTAGCTTTTATTGATGAGTACTGCCATCTTCACGCTGAGGTCGGAAACTTTTCAGACCACCCTCGTATTTAAATTTATATTGGCATTGGGTAAATTAAAGCAGAAAGACAAGTAGGCCTTTATTAATAGAAGAACGCTAGAATAGCTATAAAATCAATAAAACAAATATTAAATGGATAAGCTAAGGAAGGAAGAATGGAAAAATTATTTAGATTTCCGTATTGAAAAATTCATTGGACTATATCTTTTGTATTAAACAAAGGAATGAATCACAATAGTAATTAATCAAAGTGGATAAAATGTGTGATTACTACATTTTATTGTTAACTTAATGATGAAATGATGTTGTAGTGTAAGTAATCGCTACAAAAGTAATTGGTACGGAACATGTTATTTGTACTTGAGAAATCGTTCATTAAAACAAAGGAATAAACAAGGTCTGTCATATGTACGAGTATTACTACACCGCAAGCAATTTGATCTGTTTGTACTCGTGGTTGCTAGGACAAAAATATCCAGAATCAAGCTTTTTTATTTTCGTACGCTGGTGATTCTTTTTCGTCTTCATGTATCAAATTAACGTTTTAAGTAACTAGGTACGAGGATTAAATGCAAAAAACGTATGTATTTTCTTATAGCGGTTAATTTTTCAATTTAAGGTCATTTGCCTATTTACACAGTTTGTAGTTGATATGGTTTGTTAACACTCTGTATCTACTACCGAGATCATTTAAATCATCGCATAATGTACAACAACAATCGATATGGAGATATCGATTGTTACATGCTAGAGGGCAGGTATGAGAGGATCGGATTGAAGAGAGCTGGTAAGAGGGGCCAGACTCGAGTTACTATGGCGTACTTCTGAAAAGATAATAACTCCGAATCGATATTGAAGAAATAAAGAATGGCGCTGAACTGACATTGAACAATTCTGAACTGAACTAAAAAAGGAGTACGTCTATGAAATTCCAAAAGTAAGACTTTTTTGCTGAAGAATGGGTGTTGAATTTCCCAAATGGTGATTCCCCAAGTTGCCTCCACTTCATTCTTGCCTGCTTTTTAGGTGTAATGGGATACTCATGTCTCATTACCGGTGATAACATAACAAGGAAATCATCTCCTTTTGATCAATATCGCGCTAAAGGATAGCTTAATTTCCAATCTTTCGTCAGGAAGTAAGGATTCCAACTTGGAAATAATTTTCTTTCTTTTAAACCAAATTACTCAAAATAATTTGATCGAGCACGCTCCTGCTATATTTTGGCTCTTACAACTAATGTCGCATACTATAGGATGCTGATTATCTTTAAATAGCTCACAGATCGTACCAGTATTGGCTTGAATGATGCTTCCCCGGAGTAAGCTAGCATAATTTTAGTTTTTCACTAATTCTAGGCCACCTGAAAATTTTTTTGTGTTAGTCGTTGGGTCCTTGGAAAGGTTCTTTTTTGCTGAACTGTTGCAGCTAGTCCTCGAAAAATTTCGTCTAGTCAATGGTTAAAAGGGAAATGCTGGTTTGTATTTGTTCCTTTCTCAGACGAAGTAGAAATATTTACTTTTTTTACTAACATTACCTTTTGGCTATTAAGTGTTTATAAATAAAAAGATTTGAATTAGGTTGTCTGTTGAGGGAAAATAGGTAAAGATGTCAAATACATGTAAGAGCGCACTTCATACTATTAGGTTCTAAACTTTATGAGTATATCATATTTTTCATCTTTTATTAGGTAGGAATTATATGAATATATATATGAAGAAACTAATATTTAATTTTCTCTACATTTTATTTCATTCTTTCGAGCTTATTCTATACCAGCAGCAATAAGGTATCTCAAATTCTAATCTCATTCTTTAATTTTACCTTTCTCGAAAGCTGCTGCCGTACAGCCAGATTGCAAAATGACGAACCGAAGTAACTCAATTTGGATTTTTATTCGAACCAGTAAATACGCCAGACCGACGTTCGCCCTCTTACAATTTCGGTTCACCGCGATTTCACTGGCGAGACTATGAAAGCAATAGTTTGTTTTATGCATTCGTCAATTTAGACGGACCGTTTCGTGAAAAGGGAAACGGCATGAGCGAGGGAATGGAGGCGTTTTCCGGGGAATTTTGCATGGTGATGTAGCGCCGTCTGGTCGGATCAAACTTCGAAATTATATTGTTCCTTATCGACGCAGGACAGGAAGATATGTGGAGATTGAAAAGGGTCCAGATTTTATGCACGTCCGCATCGGAAAACCGTCATATGGACTGACTTCATTTAACCGGTCGACAGGAACGAGATGATTGAAGACTCCTAAAATCCAATTTCTATCGATCTCTTTTGTTTGCGACATATTAATAAAATAATAATAAAAAATAAGGTTGCTCTTCAAGGGATTAACTTTATCTATAAAAGACCTCTTTTCATTATAATAATGACTTCGTTTTCAGAATATGAAATGATGCGCTTCAAGAGGGTATTTCTGAATTAATTTCTTCGAGTAGTTACCTATACTATCCCGTACATTAGTATGTATTTAGTCTTAATAAGCGAATTTCAATTCGTAGATTAGATGCTACAGAGGGGATAAATTGTTCTAGTTTCGCTAAAGAGAATCGTGGCAATTCTTTATATCGCAGAAAATATTCATTTGCAGTCCTGAAATAGCATGAAATACAGATTGGGCAAACAGGTTATTCTAACTTAATTCATGCCGTTTGCACTAGTTCCACTTAAAAGTTCGGCGACGTATAAATTTTAAGAATCGTTGCAGCGCAGTGAAGGAAGTAGGATTGGCGTGAGAATTCTACAGATCGCATTTTTAATTACTGGATATAACGGAAACAAAATTGAAGAGTATTGGAACGAAAACAATCAACGAGCATTTATTGATATACAGTGGCGTAGATTTAAGAGAAAGGCTAAAAATTATAGGAAATGGTAAGGAACTATTAGAAATTTTTGTAAGAAAAATGCAATTGATAATCACTAACACTAAGTTTAAGTTTTAAAAAGATATTCATAAATTTAATTGTTATTAAGTAGAAATGACAAATCTATTATCGATTATGTCATAATCAAAGAGCGGACGTAAAATTAGTGATGATTTAGTGTTGAATAAAGAGACTTTCATAGGGGACTTAAATCCTTATGATACTGAGTTTCAAATTTTTCCGTATATGCGCTTTTAAATCTATTGATAAGCCCTTAATGTTTTGGTAGACGTATGATGAAAATGTATTTTCTTGGGTTCTAAGTCGCGTGTGAGTTGTACCTTGAGAAGGACCGTTCTCTCTACGTTTCAACGAGATGGCACTCATCCGCTGTTTACTGAAATCGAGGGTTCACTATCTTCAGCAGAAGATGACGAGTGCGATCTCGTTAAAATCTGGAGAGAATGGTCTTTCTTAGGACGTAACTCTCACACACAGACACACACACACACACACACACACACATATATATATATATATATATATATATATGGGTAATATTAGATTCTCGGGCTCTTCGCGATGCTGGACAGAAATTTTCGAAAAAATCGGTGTCTTGACGTTTCGATGACATTCCAATCATCTTCTTCAGGAGTTATTATGTAGTGAAGCGTCACCTTGAAACTAGCTGTGATGGTTCCTCCCGTAGCTTTATATACTGGCTTCTCCTAACTCCACGGGTTACATCGGTTTTGGCTTCAGTGTAATGGGATTTTAATAAGTTTTTAATATGTTCTGGAATATTCGGTCCAGATTTAATGGAAAGTTTCAGAACGCATTAAAAACTAAAAATTCCACTACACCGAAGCCAAAACCGATGTAGCTTGAAGAGTTACGAGGTGCCAGTATATAAAGCAGCGGGAGGAGCAATCACAGCCAGTTTCGGGTTGACGCTTGACTACGAAACAACTCCTGAAGAAGATGATTGAGATGTCATCGAAACGTTGAGATGCCGATTTTTTTCGTGAATTTCTGTTTAACATCGCGAAGAGAACGAGAATCCAATATTACCCATACTTACAACCGTGAGAATAATTTCGTTTTTTCAATTTATAATTGTCAAAATTGAACTTTAAAACTACTAAAACTACTAAATGTAGACAAATTTCTTAACAATAACTATGTTAAACTATATTACAAATCTCAAATTCTTATAAAAAATGTTATGCTTTATTATTCTGCAAAATTAAATATTTCGGTATGTTTTATTCGTATGCTCCTCACATAGATATACTTATTTAAAATAAATCCACCCTTATAATAATATCCTCTTTTAACTATTTTGTTACCTTCCTTTAAGGTTTATTCAAAATTAAAATTGGACTCTTTGTTGCTATCATCATAAGAATTAAGTAGTAAATAAGAATTAGGTAGTAACCAGATCTAGCAACAGAGCATAACAAAATACTCCGGTAAATGTAAAATGTATATATATAATTTCTCAGGTACATTTAATAAGAAAATTCTTTTATAATTATCACATTCTTATATATAATATATATATATTCTTATTGCCACATTCTTGTATATATATAAGAATGTGACAATTATAAAAGAATTTTCTTATTAAGTGTACCTGAGAAATTATATGAAACAACAGATTTCTTCAGAACTTAGAAGAGAAATAAATTTTAATGTACTATGTAAAACTTTAAAGATATCATATTTCATACAATATATAATAAACTTTTGACCTAAATGACGATAAGTTAAAATATTGAGGAAAGTACGTTTTTCGGGGCTATTAAACTATCTATTGCACACACAAAAATAACGAATAGTTTATTTCTGTTTATTAATTTGTTAAGTTATTTGGTTTTGTTAATTTATTAATTTCTAGAAATTTAATTTACGTCGTTTGTTTCTTGTATGCATTATTTTATATTCATAATTTGGCGTATGGTTATTATTAATTAAATAATTTGTGAAAGAAGAATTTGTTTCTTTATTTATACGTGAGTTACCATATACGTTTAACAAAAATACTCCTCGTTTATTCAAAAAAAAACACACATGTTGTAAATTAATAAATAAAGAAATTTAATGACCTCGAATTTATTGTCATTCATTTTATAAGTATATTGCATTTTGTATAAAATAAGATGCTCTTAGAATTTCACAATGCACCGTCAAAATTCAGTTTTCTTTAAATATCTGAGGAAGCCACTGGATGATGAAACAATATGCGATAATAAAAAATAAAATAAATGAAAATTTGAACAATTTATGTATTTATTAATAATTGTTGTCAATATGAATTTTCAGCAAGTAAAGGTCAATTCTATTCAATGTATGAAAGCATACCAACAGAAAGGTCAGCGACAGAATACGATTTAGATCAATCTCAATACGGATTTAGACCAGAAAGGGGGACAAATGATGCGTTACATACCCTATAGCAGCAAATAAAAAGAGCAATTGATGCCGATTGAACGATGGATGTTTTGCAGATATTCGATTTAGTTAAAAGAAATGACATGTGGAAGGTGCTAAATAAACGAAATATAGAAGTGAAGTAAACCGGAAAAATAAAAATTATGACTATAGGAAAAATTCCCCCTAAAATAAACATTAACAAAAACAAAAAATATTAGAACAAGTAAAACAGTTTAGATTTTTAGAGAAAATTGTATCGGGAGATGGAAAATTGGAGCATGCGCTAAAAGAAAGAATTAAAGACAATTGTTGTGTAGAACATATTTCGCTGTAAATAAAAACTTTCAAAAGGAAGGAACTGACAACAAAGATAAAAATACGGCTCCACAATGCTATTTTTGTTACGACATTGTCACATGAATCCGAAATATGGGTGTTATTAAATAGAACACAAGGTACAATGAAATGAAGATCTTGAGGAAGAAGATTGAAACTGATAGACAAGATAAGAAAGGTAGAAATAAGAAAAAAATTAAGTAAATTCACTTAGCAATAATTTCTTCTCTTATCACCTTACTATGACGTTATCAATTATTTTTTAAATTACTAGTTTTTTCTTTAGAAATATATTCATATATATATATATATATATATATATATATATATATATATATACGAGTCAGTCTTCTCGGGTATCCCGCGTCGTTATATCATCTTTTGAAGGCTAATTTCTTCGCCGACGTTTCGATGTAATTCCATTCATCTTTTTCTTAAGTTTGTTCCGACGATGGTTGTCGCAGTAGTGATCATCATTACAGCGACATCCACCCCTACTGTGGAAGTGGAAGTTGTAGAGGGGATGATGCATGTGTAAGTCAGAAGTCAGTCTGTTAACTTCCGTAAAGTAAGGTTTATTCAAATCATGATCAGATATCGTCTTATTTTACTGTGAAACCGGTGGGAATGTTAGAGCTAGTAGACATATTTATGAAGGGTGGTTTCCGAACCGAAGATGTTCTTTAAGTGATTTAATCTTACAAATGGTGTACAGATCGAAAGATCGCGGTACATTGCACCGAAGTCATGAAAGCCGTGACCGTGCAAAACTACACGCGCCACATTAAATTACAAGTATAATTTATTATTTCTTGGCGTGAATATAATATTATAAATATTTTTTTCCCCTGCAACAGGTGTAATTGCAAAATTTATAATAAAAACTCGCTAAATAATTTTATCGATTGTATAGGGAAATGATATTTATAATATTAAATTACAAAATTCCATAACACCACAAAACTTATAGTATTTGCAACTTTTAAAGTATCTGCAATGTTGATTTTGTATTTATTTCGCGATATTACACATACACATTTGTAGTTAATTTACAAACTTTACTTTATTACTGAAACATGGACAATTTTTTGTGAACGGGGATAATTAAATGCATGTCCTTGAATCGATAGCATACTATTTCCATTTATATTTTATTTATTTAGATTCAATTTGAATACAGGACCGTATTTGAAAAATTTCTGTTCCTAAATTTCCGCAAAAAGTTGCAAATAGTTTCAATAGATAACATTTCTTTTTTGATTTGAATTGCTGTCTTACTTATGTATATCGTTTACACCTTATACGAGGAGAGTTTAACAAGTAGTGAGAATGACACATAGGTGGCGCTCTAATTGGTAAAACAAATGCACTGTAATTTAGGTTGCCTATTTATATATTTACATTCCGATATTTAGATAAATCGGTTGATTAGTTTATTTTTGACAGCTGATTGAAAAAGAAGCAACATGTCGTTTTGTTAAAATGAAAAAAGAGTATCGTGCGGTGATTAAATACTTCGTAATTAAGGGAATGAAAGCTACCGAAATAAAAGAAGAGTTACGGGAAACATTAGGTGAATCTGCTCCATCATCCGCCACAATAAGTAGATGAGTAAATGAATTTAAACGTGGTAGAACGAGCTGTATTGATGAAGCGCACTCTGGAGCACCCAAAATCGACACTTCTAAGGAAATGATTATAAAAATCCATAATATTATTACGCAAGATCGACGACTCAAAGTGAGAGAGATAGCAGACATGATAAACATTTCAACAGAACGCGTACACCACATTTTAACGAAAGAATTGGGCCTTTCCAAGCTGTCGGCAACATGGGTGCCGCGATTGCTTACGACTGATTAAAAGTTCACTCGTTTGCGCATTTCCAATGAGTGTTTGGACTTTTATAAGCGGAATCCGGTTGATTTTTGTAGGCGATTTGCTACTTTCGATGAAACTTGGATACACTACAGTACACCCGAAACTCAACAACAGTCGAAACAATGGTTAGAACGTGGTTCTGCATCTTCAAAGAAAGCGAAAACCACTTTATCGGCGAACAAGGTGATGACATCAATTTTTTGGGATTCAAAGGGCATTTTGCTCATTGATTACTTTTAGAAAGATGCCACAATAAACGGACAAAATTGTGCAGAACTTCTACAAAAATTAAATGGTGGGATTCGTGCTAAAAGGCCAGGAATGGCAAAGAAAGAGATTCTGTTTCACTAAGACAACGCTCGCTCGCATACCAGCACAGTTGCGATGTCCAAAATTCACGAGTTGCATTTCCAATTAGTACCGCATGTGCCTTATTCGCCGGATCTAGCCCCATCCGACTTCCACCTTTTGTAAAAATTGAAAACGGCACTAAGTGGAAAGAAATTTTCGTCTAACGACGAGCTTATCATCTTCGTAAATGAATATTTTGCAAGCCTCCCGGAATCGCATTTTAGAGATGGCGTAAGGGCATTGGAGCACCGTTAGAATAAATGTATTGCTGTTTTAGGAGAATATATTGAAAAATAAAACTTATTTTGTATTTAAAAACTTCGTTTTTCTTTTCCTATGTCAAACTACCCTCGTATATGTACATATATATATAATATATATAGTCTAGTTTCTTGCTGAGCTTTCGGCGGACTCACTGCTATCATAATCAGAAAGTAGTTCACGTAGTTTCACCAGCTCAACAAAAAAACTAGTTCGTCTACCGCACTCATCAACGCAGGTCAGTTTCAGAAGTCAATAAAATGCAAATTATTAACCTCTTGTTGATATATATATATATATATATATATATATATATATAATATTGTTTGATATGATATATATACTAATTCTTTAATTTTCAATGTGCTGAAAGTTAATTTAATGTCCTAATCTGGTAAATGTAAAATTTTTATACTACCTATTGCATAAAATTTGATGGTGAACTAAGGGTATTCGTCGAAAAGTCATGAAATAGATGAAATATGAATATATTTTGGATGTGGTCTCTCTTTTAATAGAAAATGAATTTACAAAGACTGTATGTAATACAGAAATCAAGACAAATATAGGAAAATATACATACGCTGTGGAATCGATTGCAAAAATTGTAATTGGATGTTGATTATGTTCTAAAATCAAAGGCTTTCGCGGACCATTAATGTTCTTTTTGGTTTAAAAACATGGTTAAATGGTTTCTCTATGATTTTAAAAGCCGCATGGTTTGTATTGTTTCCCGGCTAGTGGGAAATTGCCAGTAGACATTTTTCAACGTTGCTACATTACCTTAATTGAAATTTCTGTAAAAGTAATTATATTGTAGTTGTGTTCGACGTATTCATTCTATTTTTTTTTGCAGACCAACCGAAACGTAATTAATATTCTGCAAGCACTTAAAAAGTAGGACGGGAAAATTTGTCCATTCAAATCTCATTTTGATTTATTTTCACGCCGACAAGAGCGCTCAAATTTAGTGTGTAATCTGTATATTTCATTTGGCATAGAAAAATAATGAAATCGCAGTGAAATATTTGTTTCCGATATATTTGATTTAATTATTGTATATTGCGAATATTATATTAGTTTTATTAAAATTTAAATTCTGACGTGATATTTATCGGTATGCTTTTTGTTAACTCTCACGAGCTCTTTATTAAATTAGTTTATATTATATTTTAGAACGGTGGTTTATAAAACAGTAGTTGAAATAGAGTGGTGAAGTATCAGTATTTGTTTGTTATAACGGTGTAAGTTGTTACCGTCGTAACACCATTTCTTGAAGTTGAATTTGATGTAGCCTGTGGTTGATTAACTTAATCACTAAGGTTGATATATAACCCTTTTCCACAACTTTCGTAATTCTGTATACGCATTTCGACAACTAAGTTATCATCATCAGCAGATAATTGCAAAGTGTCGCACCTGGTAAACCACGGCGAAAAATACCTGTACCGTTGAGAACCAAAATGCATACTGTATGTTCGTTTCACAAGATTTTTAAAATTGTTTTACTTAAACTAGGATGAATGACATTGAAAAAGGAACCCGGACACGACAGATAAGTACCTGCATGTGATTTATTACAGTGTTCCTCTTTTTCTGACATTAAGCAGACCGAAAAGAGATGTCTGGTTCGAGCCCCCGTCGCTGTTCAAAACATGGCTTTTATTCTTCAAAATGTGCATACTTTCATACGTATCTAATTCTCGATAATTATACACGTTCTTAATTAATTGTAAACAACCGGAGTTAACGCTATGTCTTGCTAGACTCGATTTTTCCGGTCGGTTGAATTTTATATGCGCGATATGTTCTTTATACCGGGTTTTTATCGATCGTTTTGTTTAGCCGATGTATTGTTTACTACAATCTAAACATTTAATGCTGTATATTCCCGTTTTCTTGTAATCCTCGACTTTGTCTTTTGCATTTCCTAAAAGGGATTTTATTGAGTTAGTCGACCGATAATTAACTTGAAAGCCGCGCTCTTTAAAAACACCATTTAAATTTTTCGTCAAACCGTGGTAAGGTAAACAAACAAATTGCTTGTTCCGATTGTTTTGAGGTAACAGACATGTGGTGTCCCGGATTGTTTTTCTTATGTTGGCCTTCCTAATTAAACCATAGATTATCTCCGAATCAAAACCATTGTATCTCGCAATATTTTTAATAAAATTCAATTCTTTTTCGTATCTTACTTTTGTTAGTGGGAAATTAAGTAAGCGATTGATAAGAAAACTGAACGAAGCCATCTTTTGTTGCATGCTATGATTTGAGTCCGCCATGATGAATCTATTGACATTGGTTTCTTTTCAGAAAATGTCAATTTCTATTTTAAGATTATTCCTAATAACTAAGGTATCCAAAAAGTTAATGTGGAAAGGGATTATATATCAACCTTAGTGATTAACCATTTCTACAATTGATGTACTTTGCATTTATTTGCAAAACTAAGTTCGTTCTAGTTGCTTTATTTAGTTAGTGAACCAAGTGAAAAATCACGCAATTTTTGTATTATTTCCAGTCAATTTATTTTAAGTTTCGTACAAATGTTTTTGTGTCTGTTAGGAGTCCATGTTTTAATAATTTTAGTATTTTACTAATAAGATGGCGTATGTGACTGCGTTTCCCTATCGACGATCGAGAATTACACAAAGTACATGTTGCGTGTATAGTCGGCGTCACTTGTCGTTGAAGACCAGAGTTCGAAAAGCCAATTTACTCCAAATACCTCAAATACCCCGAAAAGCATAACATAAAGAAGCCTTTTTTGTTAGATTTTGGAAGGCATAACCGCAGCATAAATCAATTAGGCCACTTGGGTATGTACTTTAAATTTGTTTATTAATTTATTCGAAAAACTTGTCAGTATAGGTCTCCGCCAATAATTCCAAGTTGTTAGATAACGTGCTCGGTGACGCAGTATTGCTTTCTATTCGCTAAGTGGAAGGACAGAACCTAAGCCACAGCCACGTTATACCAACAACGTAGCGATCTAGTTAGACATTTATTTAGTTTCTCTTGTTATAATTGTAATTTGGAAGTAGTTTCTTCAAAAATATAAAGAAAATGAAAACTTCAATTTTATCTGGTATTCTTTATTATCATAGAAGAGAACCATTCTTGACATTTATTTTTTTAAACTAATTCCTTAAATGCTGCCCGTAACTGCGCCTAACATGGTCCACTTTGAAGTTCCAATTTTCGATGACGCGTTCGAGCATTTCCAGTGTTAATTAGCAAATAACGCGACTAATGTGGGCTTATATTCACCCAATCTGGCTTATCCATGTCGACTTTGGACTTCACGTAGTCCCAGAGGAATAAGTCCAAAGATGTGATATCAGATGATCTAGGCGGTCAATGCACAAGTCTATTACGTGAAATTAAATGATCACCAAATTGTTCTCACAATAAAGCCATACTTTTACGAACTGTGTGGCAAATAGCGCTTTCTTGTTGGAACCCGTTGTTGTCGAGATCACAGGCTTCAATTTCAGACAGCAAATGGTCCGTTATCATTGCGCGATAATGGGCGCCATTCACAGTTACGTTGCGGCCGTCTTCATTTTTGAAGAAATGTGGATCGATGTTTCAATTTGCCGAATGGGATCTATTTGGTTGCGTATTATCCAATAATGAAAATTGCGTTTCAAATTTTTCGATGGTATAGCGAATTGTGCGTTCGGTGGGCCTATTACGTAGACCATAAGTTGCTCTAAGCGCGCGGAACACATTTCTTGTGCAACGCTGATTTTCGAAATGCAGCTGAATAATTTTTAGACGTTGTCCCGGGCTATCTTTCTATAATAAAATGTCACACAATATTTAACTGAAATAGTATAAAAGTTTGTCACGACTCGCGTTTCATCTGTCAAAAATCGCTATTGAAAACAGTTTCAGTTACAAACCCCCTTTGCCTTTTAATGATGATTAATTATGAGTATACTACGTAAAACTAACGAATTTAGCCTATTTAAGGAAATATTTTAGTGATTTAAATTACTTCATTTCGTTCGATAGTTATAATCAATAACTTTTTATTTCATTAATGTTACAAACATGTACGAGGAGGAGAGCTCATCAGCTTATGTTGAAAAATTAGTATCGGGCGAACTCTTAGGAGCCTGATTAACGAGTTCTCTGTAGCAAGGTCACTGATGTAAATTGTTTCTTTTTTCTTATAGATCCCTGTTAAATAGAATACGTTGCTTTACAAAGATATTCATGATTCTCCCAAGGATTCTAATCTTGTTAAAATAATATGTGCAATCTCTGGGAATCGTAGTTTTGGTGTGAATTTTAAAAGCGAATTAGGAGAGCGAAATAGTCTTCTTGTTTTAGCTTCTGCATCATTTAACATATATTCCTTTATCTTCGCTGCTTATTCTAGCTTTTGCTTACGCTCGCGCTTATAGAGGAAGTTTGTGAAATTCTTAGAATAAAATCCACTTTATGAGATAAATAGTCTTTACAGTATAGATAACCATAATTGCGATTCTTTTATATTCAACTTCTGCAAAAATTTCGTTATTTTTGTGTATTGGGCTTGAGTCCTTTTGATTAATTACATTTAGTATCCAGCAATATTTACAATATTTGAAAAAATGAAACGACAAACTACAATTATTAGAATTTAACATCAATAAATGAATACATTTACATGCAACAGTTCTGAAATATTATAAACATTTGTATATTCACACCCAACAATAAAAATCTGTACATAAATCTTTATTTACAAGTTTAATATATTATAAAGAACTCTACGCTATTGATACAAAAGCAAACTGTCTTTCATTACAATCAAACCTTACCAAAATTAGTGAATAGTGTCGATTGAATGGGGTCCACTTAAAAATTAATAAGTGTGCAATTGTCTCATATACGCGTTGTAATGATATGGTGGCGTTTGACTATTCTGTGGAAACTCAGCTAATCTCTAGAGTATCAAAAATACTTGATTTGGGAGTACTTTTTGTTTCCAAACTTACATTTACTAATCACATACTCTCTTTACGCTCTTCCGCTTCAAGGATACTTGGATTTATCATACGGTCCTCAAGGGATTTTAATAATATGAAAAGATTAGCAACTTTATACCATACGTTGGTTCGAACCAAGCTAGAACATGCATCCGTTGTTTGGACACCGCATTATGTTTACCAGGGGCTTCTTATTGAGCGAGTACAAAAAAGATTTTTAAAGTTTTTATCTTTTAGCCTGGATGGAGAATATCCTTTTCGCGGTTTAGATTATAATACCTTGCTTGAGAGACACGGTTTTCAAGTATTATCTTTGCGACGCGATATTTCGAGTGTCTGATTAATTTTTAATTTAATAAATAATACTATTGACTCTCTATCATTATTATCTCAAATTTACTTGCCCTCCTGCGGAACCAGATCTGGGGATGTAATTCGCGTCGCAAGAGCTAGAACCAACATTATGGTCAAGAGCCCGCTGTATCATATGGTCAAAAGCTTCAATGAACATTTTAGTGATGTTTAATTTTGAATATTATAGTTTTAGGTGCAATAGTTAGTATTTGCTTTTAATTTGTTTCACATTTAGAATTACTTTTCTTTAATATTATATCTATCTATTCACTTTGCATGCATTGTCCTGTCAGTGGATGCAGTCTGTTGGACAATAAAGGTTATTATTATTATTATTATTAACTTAGACTATAATGATAAAATTCTTGGATAATAATTTAATTCAAAATAAGCTGATGCTAACGATACACATAACCATTTATTATAATTGTGACCATCTTCGATCTACTTCTTGTACAACATAGTTTAATGTATGGCCAATAAATATCAACTTAAACTTTGTCAAACAAATTATAACCATATAAATGATTAACAAATTTAGTGATATTGTTTCGAACGACTGAAGAATTGATATTAAGACGCACTGACGAAATAACTCGACCGAACGCGCATATTATATTTTGAAAGTAAGATTTAGTATGTCCGAACTGAAAGTAGATGTTGCGAATCATGAATTGTTTAATGCCAAGTGTTAATTTGAAGTTGTTTAACAAAAAGCAAGCTGAAGTTGATCACACTTGATTTACTACTATTTCCTTGGATACAAAGTGAAATCTTAGTAAAAGTATACTGAAAGACGAAAGAAGAAAATCAAGCTATTTCCATCGGCGGATAAAAGATGGCTACGATTTATTGAAATTTAAAGACCTTGATTCTCATTAGATATCTTTGTGGAGCTGTTGATTGGATTGTAATATATAGCTCTATTATACAGAATGAAGAAAGCAATTTCTGAAAATCAGCATAGAATAGCCTATAAAAATTCTCTTTCATCACGACAATGCACATTATCACACCAATCAAAGTGTTCGTGAAAAATTGAATCAGTTGAAATTTCATGTTGTTTCTCACGCACACTATTCACAAGATCTAACATCTACTGACTTCCACCTATTCTCCAAACTTAGTCACTTGTTGTGGAGAAGTTTCGATTTGATGAAGAATTTATTGCAGCAATGGAGTAGTACTTTAAGTATCTTGAGAATCCTCGTTATAATGCCACTCTGATGTTGTTGGTCCAAATACCTTGAAGTTAAAGGGTAATATATTGACAAATAATAAAAGATATAATATCCTAAAGAACTTAATTTATTTCATTTCTTCTAGTGGTATATTCTTTCAAGTTTTTATTATTGTTTTGTCATCGGTGTTTTCTTCTTCTTCTTTTTAATATTATTATAGATTTCCTCGCAGTTCCCCAGTCTGGTCAACCTTTCACTGAACTCATATGTCTATAGTTGAATTTGATGGAGCCTGTGGTTGATTGACTTGATCAATAAGGTAGTGTACATCTTGGTTTTGAACGGTGTGGATCGCGTACGGAGTTTGATTTTCGTGCGGTTGTTTTTCGCCGTGTTTTACCAGGTGCGACACTTTGAAATTATCTGCTGATGATGACAACTTGGTTGTCGAAATGCGTATACAGAATTTACAAAAGTTAATGTGGAAAGGGGTTATATATCAACCTTATTGATCAAATCATATGTCTATGTGTTTGAACTCGGACTATAAGCGGCTGACATTGTACGGTTTTATTATCCATAACAAAACGATATTTATTACTAAGTTTTATGATGTGTCGTGTACCCACTCCAAGCTAGTTATCATTACTGCGATTGTGTCGATCAAACATCAGACGTTGGTTAGGTTATGAGATCTTTTCAGACTACTGCCGTTATTTTCATAATGATTGTTTTTTGTACATTCGCATGTGCAAGTGGACTTATTTCTAGAGTTTGTATGTGATTATTTTGATGTAATACTTGTTACTGACATTACATTCGGAATTAGTGTTATTGGTTCTTGATTTAAAAGCTCTTTTAGTTCGATTACAAGTCTGTATATTTTACTATTTTTTCTTGCTCTTTTTATGTATCGCTATGTCCATTTTGTAAGTTCTTTTTTTTTTCTAGTTATTGTTACTATTATTAATGACTAAGTATATTAGAGTGAATCTATTATCAGACAATTGTTATTTTAGCAATTCATAATACGAGGGTGGTCCCATAAGTACCCGGCCTGACATAGAGATGACGGTAGTTCTTTGAAAAATATCACTGTATTAGAAAATACACAACCTATAAAGCAAATGTTTCAAGTTTGAAGATGCCACGTTGTTTAGTATTTGTTTGGCAGCCATCAATAATAATGAGCGTTTTTAGTGAATTTGTAAAAATGGAGAAAATTAGTCATCGTTACGAGATACAAAACTTTTACTTGAAAGGCCTCAGCCTAAGCGATATAAAAGTTGAACTGGATTCTACTCTGGCTGAGTCTGCTTCTTCGTTTACAACAGTGAAATATTGGGTGCAGAGTTCAAACGAGGCCGTACGAGCTGCCAAGACAAGCATCGCAGTGGTCGGCCAAATGGTGTTACGACTCCAGAAATAGTGAAGAAAATCCACTGGATGATCGACGACTGAAAGTCCGCGAGCTAGCAGACATAGTAGGCATTTCAAAAAGTGCGGTAGATCGCATATTATAGGAAAATTTGGACATGAGAAAGATGTGTGCAAGATGGGTACCGCGTTTATTCACACTCTAGCAAAAATACTGTTGTGAAGACGTTTCAATTGACTGTTTAGCGAAGTGTTACAGCAACAAAGCAGAATTTTTGCACCGTTTCATAACCATGGATGAAACATTGGTCCATCATTTCACTTCCGAGACAAACCGGGCAATCAAAACAATGGACTCAAAAGGACGCGAAAACCGTTTCATCTGCAGGCAATGTTATGGCATTGGTTTTTTGGGATGCGCGTGGAATAATTTTCATTGACTATGTTGAAAAAAAAAACTATCAACGGCGAGTGTTATACGAACTTATTTCATCGTTTGAGCGAAGAAATCAAGCAAAAACGGCCGCATTTGGTTAAGAAAAAAGTGTTGTTTCATCAAGACAATGCACCAGCTCACAAATCCGTTATTGCAATGGCCAAAATTAATGAACGAAAGTTTGAATTGCTACTTCATGCACCCTATTTGCCAGATTTGCCCCCTCGGATTATATTCTGTTCCCAAATTTGAAAAAATGGCTCAGTGATCAAAGATTTTGTAACGATGAAGAAGTGATGTCGGCAGTTAATGACTATTTTGAGGAGTAACACAGTTCTTATTATAAAAAGGGTATCGAACTTATGGAACATCGCTGAGAAAAGTGTATAGAGCTAAAAGGAGATTATGTTGAAAAATAAATATATTTCTTTCCAAAATGTTTGTGTTTTCTTTGTTGGATCGGATACTTCTGGGACAACCCTCGTACTAAAGAAAGTGTAAATCATTTCAGTAAGTTTCACTTTAATCTTTTACAAGAATATATTTGTATCAGATCACGTTCGGATGCATGTGGGTGTCGGTATTTGACTTTCTAAAGTAGGCCTTTTTTAAGATTTATCAAACGTATCGCAACCGGGAAGCAGATAATCTTCTACCAGAAAAGAAAAACGCCAATTATTTTGTAGAAATACTTAAACAATGAAGTGTACGGGAGATAAATGTCGCGCTAAGTCACGGTGTTAAATTACTATTTACAATGCTTTAACGAAGCTTGCCCCTGATTAATGCTTTAGCAACAAACAAACACTGATTAAACAAATCAGAGGTGCCTTTATAACTTTCCCTGTTATTTTCAATCATTGCTAACTAGTTTATAGAAGACTTTGAGATCAAACACTAACCCTTAATGAAAGTCATGCGTTCCTTTGAGCTCTACAAGATGCTCTTATTCTATATTATTTTCTGGAATATACATATATACAATATAATTTCAATAGAAACTTTCGGATCATTGAAAACTGTAAATATAATTTTTGCACGAATGACAGAGTTTTCTATTCTATTAAACAATTGATATTCTAAAAATATATTAATTATTTTCACTGAACGCAAGCGAATATTCACTAATATATGTGTGTATGTATATCTGTATTATTTGGCGTACGAACGATGAGGGTAAGACATTTATATTCACGAAGCTCTGCCCTTTCTTGTTTCCCTGAAGGAGAATCCGTTTCGTGCGCGGAAAAGCGAAAACTTTATTCCTATTACGAGGTTCGGTCATAAATCAAATACTAACATTTGATATGTCAATTGATAAGCGGCGATGAATTATCGTTTTGTGTGCTATGGGTAAATTTCGAGAGTTCTGAATATATGTCGTTTGTCATAATTTTATTGTGGTCATTTCCTCGTGGAAACTATAATGTTCTTCGCTTTTCGAGTACAGGGTTCGATTTGAAATTAATTAGTTTTTTTAATACAGAAAGGTTCCACCGCGATCTTTACTTTAAAAAAAGAATTTCAAATATATTTCGAAATATTCTAATGCAATAATTAAATTATATTAAATACTGGGATGCAATAATGGTTCCTCTCAAGTTATTTGGAAAGAAAAATCGAAGCATGCGAGAGAATCGCATCAATAAGAAAGCTTTATACATATACAGGCTGTTTACTAAACATACGGCAAAAATTCAGGAGATTACTTCTCCGGCTATTTTAAGCATTTTGGTTCTCGAATGATTTTTGGAAAGAAGCTTTATGTCGAAGATACCTGTCAATAAAGGCTTTCGTGAAGAAAGTAATATTTTATTACTTACTATTGCATGTAAAGATTCTTAATATACAAAAATTGTTGAAAATTTTTACCTCATTGACTGCTCAACTCTTTCAAAAACACCAGGATTTCTTAAGACATTAATGAATATTTTAAAAAGTTTTCTTATTAGGAACACGATGTTTGCAAAATCTTTCCAATACGATTGCCTAGCCCCAAACGAATTCCCATTGTCAAGCACATCTAGAAAATGCATGTCTGTCATTTCAGCGTTCGTATAGCGAATTATATTAGATAGTTTCAATAATTATAGTTTAATTATCAAATGAAAATACGAGATACAATCAATTTCAGGAAATTTTAAAGAGAGAAAATGATAAATCACAGAGAAAATGTAATCGAAAACGTATGAAATCTACGGTTAAACTAAAGATGTTTTCGATATCGGCATTAACTTTGTGTGGTTGTAAATAATATCCGTGTTTTCTAATCGGAATGGGTTCAAAACATAAAAAGAAAATTAGGCCATTTCTTGTACCTGTTAGGCCCAGTGCAGTAAACTACAGTTTTACTTAAGGCACATTCATAATTTTAAAAATATTCAAACTTTATCATCCTCATCCGAGGACAAAAAAATCATAAAATAATCCAAAGTATAACCTCTTGAATTTTTGTCGCATGTTTGGTAAACACCCTGTATATGTATCTTTCTTGTTACTACACTTCTATTGCATGATTTACTTTATCGTCAGTTTATCGCACACTTATACCAGGGGATTCTATAAAGGTATATACTTTCATTTAGTCAAATTAAAATAAGTTGATAAGTTAATGTCTACGCAGCAACCTCACGATCATTCGAATATTAGTTTTTTTATTTGTGATCCAACAAATATACTGTTACAATCATTTTATAACATACGAGGATAGTTTGACAAGTAGTGAGAATGACACACTACAATTTAGGTTGCCTATTTATATGTTTACGTTCCGATATGTAGGTAAATCGGTTGATTAGTTTATTTTTGACAGCTGATTGAAAAAGATGCAACACGTCGTTTTGTTAAAATGGAAAAAGCAGAGTATCGTGCTGTGATTAAATACTTCGTAATTAGAGAAAGATGAGTTACGGGAAACATTAGGTGAATCTGCTCCATCATCCGCCACAATAAGTAGATGGGTAAACGAATTTAAACGTGGTAGAACAAGCTGTGTTGATGAAGCGCGCTCTGGAGCAATCAAAATCGTGACTTCTAAGGAAATGATTATAAAAATCCATAATATTATTACGCAAGATCGACGACTCAAAGTGAGGGAAATAGCAGACATGGTAAACATTTCAACAGAACGCGTACACTACATTTTAACGAAAGAATTGGACTTCTCCAAGCTTTCAGCAAGATGGGTGCCGCGATTGCTTACGAGTGTTTGGACGTTTATAAGCGGAATCCGGTTGATTTTTGTAGGCGATTTGTTACTTGCGATAAAACTTGGATACACTACAGTGCACCCGAAACTAAACATCAGTTGAAATAATGGTTAGAACGTGGTTCTGCACCTCCAAAGGAAGCGAAAACCACTTTATCGGCAAACAAGGTGATGGTATCAATTTTTTGGGATTCAAAGGGCATTTTGCTCATTGATTACCTTCAGAAACGTGCCACAATAAACGGACAATATTATGCAGAACTTCTACAAAAATTAAATGTTAAGATTCGTTCTAAACAGCCAGGAATGGCAAAGAAAAAGATTCTGTTTCGCCAAGACAACGCTCCCTCGCATACCAGCACAGTTGCGATGTCCAAAATCCACGAGTTGCATTTCCAATTAGTACCGCATGCGCCTTATTCGCCGGATCTAGCCCCTTTCGACTTCCATCTTTTTCTAAAATTGAAAACAGCACTAGGTGGAAAGAAATTTTCGTCTAACGACGAGCTTATCATCTTCGAAAATGAGTATTTTGCAAGTCGTCCGGAATCGCATTTTAGAGATGGCATAAGGGCATTGGAGCACCATTTGAATAAACGTATTGCTCGTTTGGGAGAATATATTGAAAAATAAAAATTATTTTGTATTTAAAAAATTCGTTTTTCTTTTCCATTCTCACTACTTGTCAAACTACCCTCGTATATATAATTAATAAATATAAAATGTTGGCAATTCAAATTCTGTCGCCCAACGAGGGGTTATATATTTGTTGTTTTTTTATTGGCTTGATTACAATATTTAAAGTTCCTTCTTCAAATTTTCACAATATTTTATGTGGAGCAGTTTCGATATGCAAAACCAACATATACATACTAAATTCAGAATAATATCTAACATTAAATTTTAATTTCCTACAACTATATATAACACATGAATTAATGTCCTGCATGAAAATATTTAGTTCATTTCGGGGTCACACCACATTTCCGATTCTGAAATGTATTCCGTCCTTGGATAGCACTTTCCGAATACGTGAATTTTATCTTATGGTTTTGGTGGAATACAGAAGTCGAACCGATGTATGTGGTAATACGTATGTAGGTATAAACGTACATATATTTAAGTCTGTTCTCCGACTTGTTTTATTCGTTTATCGGTCGACCGGACAACCTAGAAAAAAAAAGGGAAAACACATTGTGATTTATCCAATGACGTAAATCTTCGGAAATGCGAACGGAAGTTTTCGGTAGTTTGTAATATATATTTGTGTATGGGCATGTACATTTGAAAGCAGTTACAGTTATGAGAAAAAAGAATTATTTTTATTGATGATAAGATTTAAATAGCCCCATTAGTTCTTATTAATTGCGATAAGGTTTGATTTATTATGTTAAATTTGACGTGAAATTTAGATAGTATGCAAGAATAGTCTAGAAAAAATTAGGTTTATTATACCATTCTAATGAAGGTGAAACAAATTCATTTAGCCATATTAATAAAATATGAATTGAGGTGACCTTTACTTGTTGAAAATTTATGTTTAGAATAAATCATTGTGTGTTAATACGTGTTTAGCAAATAATCCTGTTTGTCCAATATAAATTTCTAAGCATGTTCCATATATTAAGCTATACGAGGTTATTTCAAAAGAAAAGGCGAATTTTGAATTTTTTTGAAAAGTATTTATTTATTCATTAATATTCATTTTGTCCCCTTCAAAGTAATCCTCCTCAGATATAATGCAGTTATGCCAGCGTTTTTTCCAATCCACGAAGCACTTCTGAAATGCGCTTTTCGGTATGGCCATCAGTTCGTTCTTCGATTCTGATTTTATCTCATCAATTGTGGCAAAACGCTTTCCTTTCATTGGTCTCTTCAGTTTTTGGAATAGGAAAAAGTCGCCGGGAGCCAAATCTGGTGAATAAGGTGGTTGAGGCATGATTAGGATGTTATTTTTGGCCAAAAAATTACGAACAAGCATTGATGTGTGAGCTGGTGCATTATCGTGATGCAGAATTCATGATTTTTTTTCCACAATTCCGATCGTTTGAGACATATTGCTTCACGCAAATATTGCATAACTTCTTTGTAGTATTCCTTATTAACCGTACGACCTGTTGGCAAGAACTCATGATGCACCACGCCATTTTAATCGAATAAAATAGTGAGTAAAACCTTCACATTTGATCAAACTTGGCGTGCATTTTCTCGGCCTTCTGTAAAGCGCTTGTACCACTTGTAAACACTTTTTTGAGACAAAGTGGACTCGCCGAATGCCACAGTCAACATTTCAAGTGCCTTGGAGCACTTTATTCCATTTTTAACGCAAAATTTAATACATATTCTTTGATCCATTTTTTTCAAAAGTCAAAAATCGAAGAACACACACAAACGTGATTAAGCTTTTCAGTTATCAACAACAAACTACTAATCCAAATTGGCTGATAATGCCACCATATGACTAATACATGTGTATCAACATTTCAATAATCGAATATACACAGCGCGCGAAAATTCAAAATTCACCTTTCCTTTTGAACAAACCTCGTATATTAACGATTCCTAAAAATGGGTCACCCCTGGCATTTAGGTTGAAAATCTCTCCACCTTAAGGTTGAGCAACCTTCTAAGATTGAGAATCAGTGCTAAAGACTTCCAACCCTTTTCTTCCAACAACTTTTCTTTGTTTTTAAAAATGCTGTCTTTATTATTTTTAATATATTTAGAATTACACTGGTCAAAACAATTACTGGAATATCATTAAATTAATATTTCTTTAATATTATTTTTTTGATTAATGTATTTGTACGTGAGACAAGGTTCAATATAAGCATGTTTGTTAAAGTGTAAAATGTTACGTTTCTAGTGCAGAAAATATAGAGGAATCTTCAATTTTACAAAAACTTTATTGCAATAATTCTTATAAAAAAACAGTGATTAATATATATGATTTCAATAAACATCTCAAAACCTTTCACACCTTAATAGATAGATCAAATTAATACTTCAAATGTTTCTTGGGGAAACATATTCCATTCCCGAGAGTAATTCGAAACGTTTGAAGTGCTCTTAGTAATATCTTTCGTTTAGTAGCACGTGTTCCGACAGCATCCAAGGCATGATCTATTGGATTACCATTTGAAAAATTGGGTTTTCATTCCATTTTCTGTATACGAACTTCAAAAATTCAATTGTTCACTAGGTTTTCTCAATAGGGATGGGAATTGTCGCCTAAAAAAGAAATTCATCTCCCACTGCTGTCACATACTGAAGAACAATGTGTTTCAGAATCTCGTTTAGATATCAGAAGTTCAGAAGTCAGACGGAGTTCTATTTTCTATGAAACGATGGTCGGTGTGTCCTGTAATACTTATCCTGGAAACTTCTATATTCTACAAACACTATTATGTATGGAAGTCTAGTAGTGTTTCGCGTTTTTTTGGTGTGGGTTTACTGTTTCCTGTTGTATATAAGATACAAATACTAGTGTGGTAAGGGGTTTTATTATCTATTTGTGTATGAGAAATTGTCACTAATGGCCTACTTTAAAGTATTATAACTTATATAAGTTGATATCAGCAGATAGTTTCAGACATTTTCTTGAAATTGTTATTCATAATACACGCACATACATTGTTGTACAATTAAAGGAAGATAGAATGTGATAGACTGACGTGAATTGTGGAACAAAAGAAATTTAATAATTCCAAAAATGGCGTAAGAATCAATATTATTATAGAGAAGAATTTTATCGGAAAGATAGCCAAAGTATATTGAAGATTGAAACCTAACAGTGTAATATGAAGTTACTAGAAGGATACAATAAGTTGACTTGGAACACATGAATTTGACAAATTGTTTTGATCGTTTTCAATTTCTGCTTCTGCAATTATTAATGTGGATACTACTATTGCAAGCAATTTAAGTCGAGACCTTACTAACGAATAATGCAGGAATTTTAACGTTTATTTACTGGCAAATAACAATTACAAACAACAAGCCCAGATATCGTAACGCCTGTTCAGTGACGTTTTGAATATGTTAAACAAAATTAATCAAAGATGAGTTGGACTCTGTGTATGGGGACTCTTCGCCATCATTTACCACAGTGAAATTTTGGGCAGCAGAATCTAAACGTGGCCGTAAGAACTTGGGGGACGATGAACGTTGGGGATGACCAAAAACTGCAACTACTAACTTCACCAATAAAAAACAATGCAAATAATGAAAAGTTATACAAATAAAGTTGTACCAAGAAAAACACCATATCAAACAGTAGGTTGATGGAGGAGGTTAAAGTTCCTAGCCGAGTGCATTAATGTAGCTTTAAGAAGTATGTAGGGTTCTTGGCGTTTCCATGTACAGTAGATCATTGAACCTTGATTCCAATCTCGGCACAGCGAACTTTAGGTCGGCTTGTAAATTTGGTGCATCAATTTCATAGATTACAGCTCTAAAAACTTTAGTAAAAGTGTATACAATTGATGTAGATCTATAGTTCTTCATGTTAATATTGTCGCATTTTTTATGTATCGGGCAAATTCTAGCAATTCTTTAAATACTGAGAAAACAGTTGTCGGCAAAGATAAGTTGAATAGTATTATACATAGAGGAATTAGAATAATTGACGTGCAAGATAATAAATACTACCGCTACTCTAAGAAAACAAACACTTTATTCTAAGATAATAATGTATGAGGGAGCATTTTCAGTGAATTCATGCATATTTATCCATTTTAGTCTGACCAAATTACTACTAAAATTTCCGATAAGAGTTTCTATTAATAAATATAGCATGCTTTGTAATCCAATGTAATTAAAATATGAGCAAACAGTAAAGAAACGAGAATCAGTTTGCCCAAAAGAGAAGTCATTTCGTGCGCATTTGATAATTGAAAACGTACAAATTTAGAACGGAAATTTCAAAAATTCAGTATTATTGTCTGGCCCTCATTCTCCAGAAATGAGATTCTGATTTTAAAAGAAACCCTCCGCGAAACTGATTTTTCCTCGAAGGGGCTTATGAATTAAGGATACATTAAAAACGAGACGCTTTTCGTCAATTACCGAACTTCATAAACTTTTCCCAAATAAAAAGTACTTTGTAGAAAAGAAGATTAATATTGAAAGAGTTAAATGAGAAAGAATTTTTCCACATCGAAAAGCATAAAATTCCAAATTTTACACATCGAACAACTCGATGGAGTTTTTGTATTTTATGTGTTTGTAATATTTTAAAAATTATTTAACGAAAAAAATCTGCTATGAATTGGTGGTAAAGTTTTATACTGGAGGGGGAACTTTAAGGATTTGCAAAAAAGAAGCTTCTTTTCAATATTAATGTTCGTTTCTTTTACTTTAGAATTCGTCAAGCGAAAACGTAATTTACTTTATTGTCAAGTCCTAAAATGAGAAAAATACTAAATAGAAATATAATAATCTTTGGAGGATGTCGTACGTTAAGTGTTATAAGAAAAATATCCGACCAATTTGAAATTAAAAAAGAATTACTCCAGAGAAATTTATTGTTCATGATTCTATTTAATGTACATAATATCTCTAGAAAAATCAGTAAACAAAAATAATTGTCAGAACTCCTTCGATCTAAGTCATCAATATGTAGTATATATGTATTTATGGCACTCTAATTAACAGAATAGATAGATTATGAAGTCTTTAATACTATTTATTGTTATGATATAATTTTACGAGAGGAATTAATTACCTTATTCACTTATGAAGCATGTTAAATGTAGCAAATTTCTTACATCTGGTGCATGTCATGTCAATTTTCATATTTTAGAACGTTTTAATAAATGCATGGCGCTAAATTTAATCCTAACTAACTAGATACTTACTTCAGAAATTCAATAGAAACCATATAAAATGGTGCGTGTATGAATATATGCAAATATGTCTTGCTTAAAAGGAAATAAAACTACATATTGTGTTGTTTATTATATGTGAGGGTGGTCCCAGAAGTACCCGACCCCACAATAATTTTGAAAGAAATATATTTATTTTTCAACATAATCTCCTTTCAGCTCTATACACTTTTCCGGCGATGTTCAATAAGTTCGATACCCTTTTTATAATAAGAACTGTTTTGCTCTTCAAAATAGCCATTAACTGCCGACATCACTTCTTCATCGTTGGAAAATCTATGACACTGAGTCATTTTTTCAAGTTTGGGAACAGAAAATCATCAGAGGGTGCTAAATCTGGCGAATAGGGTGCATAAGGTAGCAATTCAAACTTCAATTCATTAATTTTGGCAATTGCAAAAACGGATTTGTGAGCTGGTGCATTTTCTTGATGAAACAACACTTTCTTCTTAACCAATAAGGTTGATATATAACCCCTTTCCACAATTAACTATTTGTAAATTCTGTATACGCATTTCGACAACCAAGCTGTCATCATCAGCAGATAATTTCAAAGTGTCGCACCTGGTAAAACACGGCGAAAAAATTGCACGAAAAAACAAACTCCGTACGCGATCCTCACCGTTCAAAACCAAGATGTGCACTGTGTCTGTTTCACAAGATTTTTAAAAAATACTTTTACTTAAACTAACATGCACTACATTGAAAAAGGTTATTATGGTCAAGCAAGTGATTTATGTGTGTTTTATGATATTGTTCCTCCTGTCTTTCAGTAGAGAGAAAAGAGGCGTTTGTAAGGGCCCGGCGTCATTAAAGTTCACCACATGGCTTAAATTCTTTAAGATGTGCATGCTTTCATACGCGTCCAGTTCGCGATAATTGTACACGTTCTTTATCAAATGTAAACAATCCATATTAACACTGTGGTTATTTTCTAATACATGTCTCGCTATACCCGATTTTTCCGGTCGGTTGAATTTTATGTGCGAAAGGTGTTGTTTATACCTGGTTTCGATCGATCTTTTAGTTTGGCCGATGTATTGTCTATTGCACTCTAAACATTCAATTCGGTAGATTCCCGATTTTTTAATCTCTTCAATTTTGTCTTTTGCATTTCCTAAGAGCATTTTAAGGGAATTATTAGGGCGGGAACAAACTTTAAACCCGTGATCTTTAAAAATACTATTCAGATTTTTTGTCACACGATGGAAAGGTAAACAAACAAAATGCTTTTCCCGATTGCTCTGTGGTGAAAGACATGTGGTGTCACGGATTGTTTTTCTTATGTTGGCCTTTCTGATTAATCCATTGATTATTTCCGAATCGAAACCGTTGTATACCGCGATATTCTTAATGAGGTTCAATTCTCTTTCATATCTTACTTTTGTTAGTGGGAAATTGATCAAACGATTAATCAGAAAATTGAATGAAGCCATCTTCTGTTGCATGCTGTGATTTGAGTCAGCCGTAATGAATCTATTGACATTGGTTTCTTTTCGGAAAATATCAATTTCTATTTTGAGATCATTCCTAATCACTAAGGTGTCCAAAAAAGGCAACTTGTCATTGTTTTCTTTTTCTACTGTGAATTTAATTGTCGGGAATTTTGAATTTAACTGTTTAACGAAATCATTTAAGTTGCATTTTTGTGTATTGAAAACCGCGAAAATATCATCGACATACCTGACCCAAATTCTTGGAAAATATTTAGCTTTATTTTTTAGTTCTATTTCAAAGTTACTCATAAACAGGTCCGCTATGAATGGAGAAAGACAATTGCCCATTGCAGTTCCCTGTTTTTGTTCATAGAACTTCCCTTCGAACTGAAAACAATTTTGGGACATGCAAAGGTTTGTTAATCTCACGTATTCCTTTATTTTCTCTGGTTCGATCTTATTTTTGTTAAGCAGTTCTTCTAAATATCTTAAAGTTTCTGGGATCGGTACCGAAGGAAACAATGACGTTACGTCGAATGAAACTAAAATTTCTCCTTTTTCTAATTTACAATCTTTGATCCTTTGGATAAATTCTAATGAATTATTGACTGAGAGACTTTCAAGTTTTTCGGGCAAATTTTTGTATTCATTCACTAGCCATTTTGATATCAAGTAAGTAGGGGAGTTGATCCCTGAGACAATTGGTCTCATTGAGTTGCCTGGTTTGTGTATTTTAGGTAAACAATATAGTCTAGGGATCAACGGATTACTTACACTTAGCCTATAATTCAGATTCGGGGTTATTAACTTTGAACAACTTTTTAACGCGTTTTTTGTGTCCCTAATCACTTAGCCAAATGCGGCCGTTTTTGCTTGATTTATTCGCTCAAATGTTTCAATAAGTTCGCGTAACATTCGCCGTTGATGTTTTTCCTTTTTTATGATAATCACTAAAAATTATTTCACACGCATCCAAATAAACGATGCCATTGCCTTGCCTGCAGATGAAACGGTCTTGGCCTTCTTTGGAGTCGGTTCTCCCTTTTGAGTCCATTGTTTTGATTGTTCTTTTGTCTCGGGTGTGAAGTGATGGACCCATGTTTCATTCATGGTTATGAAACGGGCTTAAAAATTCTGCTTCGTTGCTGTGAAACATCGCTAAACACTCAATTGAAACACCTACACGACACTGTTTTTGCTAGAGTGTGAGCAGACGCGGCACCCATCTTGCACACAGATTTCTCATGTCCAAATTTTCAGTTAATATGCGATGTACCGCACTGATATTCACTTGAAAAGGGAAGGATTTTATCTTTTTTCAAGTGAATATCATTTTTCTGTATGTTAACAGATTTCGTTTTTGCCTTTTTTACTTGCTAATGCTTTTTATATCTCATGTTGTTTTTGTGTTTTTTTTTAACCTAGCGTATGCTTCCAAAGGGATTAATATGCATTTGAGAATGTCGAAGTTCAAGTACAGGTACTGTATTTACCAGTTTTGGTTATTATTACGTAGTACTGGTATTTGATTTTTCTAAATTCTCTGATACCCGTTAACTGTGTTTGTGTTTCGAATTTAAAACTTGTCCATACGATAAGTTGTTTAAAGAAATTTATTTTTTTTCTCAGTGAATCGTTTTAATTACTTTTCCTCTTATTTCAGTTTTAATTTTAATTGCTTTATCGGTATTTTACCTTGTGAGAGTGATTAACTTTAACTCTGAGTGTTTTATATTTCCGTGTTCTAAGTGAGCAATAATGTTTTGGAACGTATTTCATTGCTATCCCAAATTTACGCTCTAATGAGGTTTTGTTAACGACTTTAACGGAAGGAAGAGAAAGGATTTGAGTTTGGGATTTTCTTGAAAAGGGGTACATCCAGGAAACACCCCTAAACAATCAAGGGAAATCAAGCAAATCCTCTTTGTTGTATTATTTTTTTAGAAAGAGCAAATATAACGGATTTACATCAACGTAAGGTTCTTTTTTATTTTCCTTTTGACACAGATTAATTGCAAGACAATTTATGCTTAAAACAATAATTCAATTTTATTGCAATTATTTGATTTAATTAAATAACTGTATGAACAACTGAAATCTAAGTATTTTTCTAATAATTTTTTTATCTTATAAATTATTTATTTACTTCTAATATAAGCAGCGTAGTTTTCTTTGAATTGTATTCAACAATTGTACATATTACGATAAAGGCCATTATAAAAACGCTTAATTTTGTTCTCTATATTTTCTATATTTATTTACATATTTTTTTCCATTCATTTTATCACGTATATATATATGTATGTCTATAAATTCATATATAATTTACTTAATAAATTTTTTATGTATTTTATTTTTTGTACTATGACCGGAAGTTACCCTGATGTTAGGATAGCAATTTAATTTCTTATTTTAAATACTTCCTTTGTTAAGAATGTTTTAGAGAGTAGTGTGATTATTTGTTTGTCTTTGTGTAATTATTTTTACTTTATTTAACTTTATTATCTTCTTCTGGGCTTCCGGGCTGGAACCGCGTTACTAGTATAACTGCCGACGTTTCGTACCCACTCGTATGGAATGTCTTCAAGGCTAAACTACTGCTACTGTTTGTTGCACGAAAACTGTGTATTTAACTTTGTTTCCTATGTGGAAACACCTACGCATCAGACAATTTAGTATACCTGCATTCTTGTATATTTTTTCTTGTCATTACCATACGCTACCAGGTTCAATAAGTTTTGTTGTTCGATAAGAAAAACACGATTTTTTGGTCTGAAATACATTTTATTATTCAATGTAACCCTCCATAAACTTCAATACACTTTAAATCTTTTTAGTATATTTTCAATTTTACACTTAATTAATATAATGCGGCTCTGTCTTCAATGATGAAAATCGTTTTCCACGCATGAATTATTTGAGATCTGAGAATAGTTGTATTATACTTTTAAAAAATTTAATTTGTATATAAATTTGGATATACAATATATTCTGTCGATACGCATTTTCATTCTTCGAATTGCTGTGTTGACCTTATTAGTCTTATGTTTATGTTTATTAATAATTTTCTTTTCTCTGAGACTGAAATATCAGAGTTAACGTAGACAAAAATTAATAAAATATTAAAATAGTTGAATTTGATGGAGCCTGTGGTTGATTGACTTGATCAATAAGGTTGATATATAACCCCTTTCCACAATTAACTATTTGTAAATTCTGTATACGTATTTCGACAACCAAGTTGTCATCATCAGCAGATAATTTCAAAGTGTCGCACCTGGTAAAACACGGCGAAAAAATTGTACGAAAAATAAACTCCATACGCGATCCGCATCGTTGAAAACCATGTGCATGCTTTCATACATGCACATCGTAAAGAATTCAAGCCAT
The DNA here is from genome assembly GCA_031893035.1 of Dermolepida albohirtum. Classification (NCBI taxonomy): domain Eukaryota; kingdom Metazoa; phylum Arthropoda; class Insecta; order Coleoptera; family Scarabaeidae; genus Dermolepida; species Dermolepida albohirtum. Next base: position 22,662 of record JAVIWB010003578.1, on the reverse strand, counting down.
CTGGTAAACGTTTATGACGCCGGCCCTCTGCAAACGCCTCTCTTCTCTCTACTGAAAGACAAGAGGAACAATATCATAAAACACACATAAATCACACACTTTTGACCATAATAACCTTTTTCGATGTAGTGCATGTTAGTTTAAGTAAAAGTATTTTTTAAAAATCTTGTGAAACAGACACAGTGCACATCTTGGTTTTCAACGATGCGGATCGCGTACGGAGTTTATTTTTTAAAAATCTTGTGAAACAGACACAGTGCACATCTTGGTTTTCAACGATGCGGATCGCGTACGGAGTTTATTTTTCGTACAATTTTTTCGCCGTGTTTTACCAGGTGCGACACTTTGAAATTATCTGCTGATGATGACAACTTGGTTGTCGAAATACGTATACAGAATTTACAAATAGTTAATTGTGGAAAGGGGTTATATATCAACCTTATTGATCAAAAAAAAAAAAATATTAAAAAAATAATTTAAAGGCGAAGACAAATCAAAAATAAAAACTCAAATTAAGAATACAGGATAACAAAATTCTGTTTTTTGTTCGCTCTAACGGTGTTAATAATTGAATCTTAGAGTGGTTTTGACGTTGATTTCAAATATGAAGGTGGTTTCTTTTTATCAGGTATGCTTTTTTGTAATTTCTAATTCTCGTTATAAGAAAAAAAGCAATTCAACAATATTATAACAAATTTACACTTGCAATTTGCTATGCAATACCTAAAATCTGCTTCGTTGGGATGGGTAGCTTACTGATGGTACATTAATTTTGAGTTAATAATAGGTTTATGATTTTAATATGACTACATTTTTGATTTGTCTCTGTGTTTAAATTATTTTCGTATGTTTTGTTAATATTTGGTTTACGTTAATATTGATATTTCAGTTTTATAGACTTATATATGTTCGAACGACGGTTCTTATGGTTGTAAGTAAGAGTAATATTAGATTCTCGGGCTCTCAGTGATGTTGGACAGAAGTTCTCGAAAGAAATGCCTACTATATCTGCTAGCTCGCGCACTTTCAGTCGACGATCATCCAGTGGATTTTCTTCACCGCTTCTGGAGTCGTCACCTCATTAGGTCGACCACTCCAATGCTCATCTTAGCAGCTCGTACGGCTTCGTTTAAACTCTGGTGCCCAATATTTTACTGTTGTAACGAGGGAGCAGACTCACCCAGAGTAGAATCCAGTTCGGCTTTTATATCGGTTGGTCTGACGCCTTTCAAATAAAAGTATTGTATCAAGTAGCGATGACCAATTTTCTCCATTTTTGCAGTTTCACTGAAAACATTCAGTATTGATGGTTGCCAAACAAATACTAAACAACGTGGCGTCTTCAAACTTGAAACATATGCTTTATAGATTGTGTACTTTCTAATACAGTGATATTTTTCAAACAACTACCGCCATCTTTAAGTCAGGCCGGGTACTTATGGGACCACCCTCGTATATAAACAAGTTATGCACATAGCCGTTTGGATGGTTGTAATTCATTCATGTAATTGGTAATTTTCGCAGAGAAATAACAAGGAAAATGAAAAACTATCTGTATTATAATTTAAATGAAGATAAATTGATGAAAAAGAATCAAATTAAATGATCGTAAATTCATTAATGGTTAGTGTTTATATGTATGTTAAATAAAATTGTATTGTTGCTTTTAATGAAAACAGTATTATTAATTGTAATGTAAAAGATAAAAGAATGGTTTGTTTTTTAAAATTTGAGTTAATTGCAAAATATTTCTTTTATGTTCCTTATTATTTGTATTTTCTTCATATAGTTTATTATACGAGGGTAGTTGGACAAGTAGCGAAAATGGAAAAGAAAAACGAATTTTTTAAATACAAAATAATTTTTATTTTTCAATATATTCTCCTAAACGAGCAATACATTTATTCCAACGGTGCTCCAATGCCCTTATGCCATCTCTAAAATGCGATTCCGGGAGGCTTGCAAAATACTCATTTACGAAGATGATAAACTCGTCGTTAGACGAAAATTTCTTTCCACCTAGTGCCGTTTTCAATTTTGGAAAAAGGTGGAAGTCGGAAGGAGCTAGATCCGGTGCTGGTATGCGAGGGAGCGTTGTCTTGGTGAAACAGAATCTTTCCTTTGTCATTTCTGGCCGTTTAGCACGAATCTCAACATTTAATTTTTGTAGAAGTTCTGCATAATATCGTCCGTTTATTGTGGCGCCTTTCTGAAGGTAATCAATGAGCAAAATGCCATTTGAATCCCAAAAAATTGATGCCATCACCTTGTTTGCCGATAAAGTGGTTTTCGGTTTCTTTGGATGTGCAAAACTACGTTCTAACCATTGTTTCGACTGTTGTTTAGTTTCGGGTGTACTGTAGTGTATCCAAGATTCATCACAAGTCACAAATCGCCTACAAAAATCAACCGGATTCCGCTTATAAAGGTCCAAACACTCATTGGAAATGCGCAAACGAGTGAACTTTTGATCAGTCGTAAGCAATCGCGGCACCCATCTTGCCGAAAGCTTGGAAAGGCCCAATTCTTTCGTTAAAATGTAGTGTACGCGTTCTGCTGAAATATTTACCATGTCTGCTATCTCTCTCACTTTGAATCGTCGATCTTCCGTAATAATATTAAGGATTTTTATAATCATTTCTTTAGAAGTCACGATTTTGGGTGCTCCAGAGCGCGTTTCATCAACACAGCTTGTTCTACCACGTTTAAATTCATTTACCCATCTACTTATTGTGGCGGATGATGGAGCAGATTCACCTAATATTTCCCGTAACTCATCTTTTATTTCGGTAGCTTTTATACCCTTAATTACGAAGTATTTAATCACCGCACGATACTCTGCTTTTTCCATTTTAACAAAACGACGTGTTGCTTCTTTTTCAATCAGCCGTCAAAAATAAACTAATCAACCGATTTATCTAAAGATCGGAATGTAAACAATTAAATAGCCAACCTAAATTACAGTGCATTTGGTTTACTAATTAGAGCACCATTAGAGCGTCATTCTCATTGCTTGTCAAACTATCCTCGTATATTATACGTGTGTATTTGAAGTTTGCTTCATTTATTTAAAGTTTATTTTTTTACAATAGAAAAAAAAGGTGCAAATAAAGTTAGTAAATGGGAATTACTCAATACATATTTACACCCAAAATTTCAAATAATTTATAACAATACCTTCTTTCGTCATCACTTATATTAGGGTGCTTATTTTATAGAAAGTGAAATCGAGTCTCATTACGATTCATTGTTTTAAGTTTTTGAGGTAAACTTTTTCAGGTTTTATTAGTGCTGGATTCACAACGTTCTTCCCTTCATGATCAAGTTTTTATTTATTAAGTAATTAAACGAATGTAATAAATGGAATAAATGAATAAAAAAATACAAAAATAATGTGTAATATATTATATTTGCATTGCAAATGCATTTTCTATTAAATCCAAAGGGCTAGTGCAAAAACTCTGAGGCTGATGACTTGGCCATGTAATAAAAACATTGTTGTGCAGTAGAATTAGTATTTTATTAATGGATGAAAACGAAATATAAATGCATAAGCTAATATTATTGTTTCTCATATTTTTCTAAACGCATGTGCAATAATGCCTGGTCACTGTTTATTTTACAAACAACTATTATTTGCTTAACGTTTAGATAACATTATTTGGTAGTCCCCCATTAACAAAATTCGATAAATTTTTTTCTACGTTTTTATTTACTCCAATAATCATTATACCAAAATATCGATTTTATCTATATTTTCCTTTAATAAATAATTTACATGTTCGATCGCCTACATTAATAAAAAATCATGTAAATATTATGAATCATGTATCCCACATCGAACGCCTAATTAAATTGACCCTTAATTTTAGCTTGAAAATTCGCCGGGGGGAAAAATAATAAACAAGTCAAACATAAACAATTTAATTACATTAACACGTGCACAGGGCGAATTGGTGTAAACAGGTGAAAGCGTAAACACACATACTCTGAAGATACGACATATTTATTTAAGTCCGCCGAGCTTGACGATTCGTATTACTCGTGTCCAATTTAACTTTAGGAAACCGGCGGTTGGCGCGGCACGAAAAGAAAAATATTTTAAATACACCTACATTCCGTCCCATCGGAACTTTTAAATTTGTTTGCCGTTTAAACATTATTAAGTTATCGCCAGTTTTATGTCAATCTAAATCTCCGGAAAAATTGCGAAATGTTCCCGTTCACGAGAAAAGTTTTAAATTATTATTTACTGAAGCGTGTCTGAGTTTCATTATTTCGACTTGTTTTTGATAACCGCATTTTGAAAATTCGGTTGACGAGGAATTATTGCGGAATTCTTAAATGTTATATTGCTGTATGCTCCTAAGACTTTGGAAAGGAAAGAAAGAAGTAGTTCAATTAATATGCATTAAAAACATCCAGGACGTTACTGACAAAAGGAATGAAATAAATGAATATTACGTTCATATTTGCCAAACTGCCATGAATGACCTTAAATATAGTTTAAACTTCTATATACTAGGATTGTTTGACAAGTAGTGAGAATGACACATAGGTGGCACTCTAATTGGTAAAACAAATGCACTGTAATTTAGGTTGCCTATTTACATGTTTATATTCCGATATTTAGATAAATCAGTTGATTAGTTTATTTTTGACAGCTGATTGAAAAAGAGCAACACGTCGTTTTGTTAAAATAGAAACAGCAGAGTATCGTGTGGTGATTAAATACTTCGTAATTAAGGGAATGAAAGCTACCGAAATAAAAGATGAGTTACGGGAAATATTAGGTGAATCTGCTCCATCATCCGCCACAATAAGTAGATGGGTAAATGAATTTAAACAATTAGAACAAGCTGTGTTGATGAAGCGCGCTCTGGAGCACCCAGTTCTAAGGAAATGATTATTAAAATTCTTAATATTATTACGCAAGATCGACGAGTCATAGTGAGAGAGATAGCAGACATGGTAAATATTTCAACAGAACGCGTACACCACATTTTAACGAAAGAATTGGGCCTTTCCGAGCTTTCGGTAAAATGGGTGCCGCGTTTGCTTACGACTGATCAAAAGTTCACTCGTTTGCGCATTTCCAATGAGTATATGGACCTTTATAAGCGGAATCCGATTGGTTTTTGTAGGCGATTTGTTACTTTCGATAAAACTTGGATACACTACAGTACACCCGAAACTAAACAACAGTCGAAACAATGGTTAGAACGTGGTTATGCACCTCCAACGAAAGCGAAAACCAATTTATCGTCAAACAAGGTGATGGCATCAATTTTTTGGGATTCAAAGGGCATTTTGCTCATTGATTACCTTCAGAAAGGTTCCAGATTCGTCCTAAACGGCCAGGAATGGCAAAGAAAAAGATTCTGTTTCACCAAGACAACGCTCCCACGTATACCAGCACTGTTGCGATGTCCAAAATCCACGAATTTCATTTTCAATTAGTACCGAGTTCCACCTTTTTGCAAAATTGAAAACGGCACTAGGTGGAAAGAAATTTTTATCTAACGACGAGCTTATCATCTTCGTAAATGAGGATTTTGCAATAAGGGCATTGGAGCACCGTTGGAATAAATGTATTGCTCTTTTAGGAGAATACATTGAAAAATAAAATTTATTTTGTATTAAAAAAATTCGTTTTTCTTTTCCATTCTCACTACTTGTCAAACTACCCTCGTACTACTAATTGTCTGGGGTAGAATACGAGCCTCCTTATATACAAAATTTCATTCATTTAATATTAATAATATGGTACATCTTTTCCACTAATCCAATTCATTGCTTTACAGTTAACACCATTGGCAAGCCTTCTTCGTTTATTTGTGCTTGTGTAATGTCTTTGTTAATCGTATCATGCCTATATCTAATTGTCTCAGTCGTGTTACGTCTATTAATTATGATTTCTTTTGCCACATTGTTATTATCGTGCGTTCGTCTTATTTGATTTAGGAAAATTTGAATTTAATGAGAGAATTTCGAATCCTTTCTAGGCATATTGTATATCAGAACCTTTCCTATATTCTAATATATTGACGACTTAGGAAAATTTAGATTTAATGGCAGAATTTCGAATCCGTTTTAGGCATACCTGAATATATGAATCCACTTTATATTCCAATACATCCAAGCCTTTAAAAGATTTGGATTTAATGATAGAATTTCATGTCCTTTGTTAGCATAACTGTATATCAGAGTCTCCTTCATATTCTAATATATTGCGTTGGTCTAATTATTCATTTAGTCAAGGTACATTTTATTGTTTCATATATAGTTTTTTAAATTTGCTTTCATGCGTTCAGAAACATTTGATTCACATCTTGTTTCTCTGAAACTTATGTTAATTATTAATTTAGAATCTTCGTTTTTGATACTATTTTCTCCTTTTTGCATTGACAGTGTTTAAACGTATCAATAAATCTTTCTTTCTAATCTCGTGTTGTTATTTTGCATAGGTCAATCTTTAGTGACAAGTTTACGTTCAAATGCGTTAATTTTCACCATTGCGAATCGTATGTTACTGGCTTGTGTAGCGATCCTTTTGGGTTCCGTATTGTTTACAGAATAATTTCCGTCTTCTTTAAGTAATTTTTTAATAATTCGTTGTTGGTTCTTCTATGACAGAATTAGTCCTTTACCAATAGTGTGGGGCTTTTTACATCTGGCTATTGTATAAGAAATTCTATAAGAAGCAAATAAAGTGTTTTTATTCACAGACTGCAAGTGAACTTTTGAAAAATGTTTTTTGCTTTCCACATTATCTCAATTTCAATTCGGAATTTGTTTACTAATTATGAAGAGTTTCTAAATACTGCTTAAGTTTATTAAGTTCTGGCTGTCTGTTGCAAAAATTTTTGAGCAAATGACCACTGACACACTTCTTCATTTACTTTGGTGCTGGTAAACCCTAAATTTAACATTTTTTATGATATTTGCTTGATTTTATCTTCGGAACAAAGCTAGTCTGTGTACTTGTTGATGCTTCACCATCATCTAGTCGTTGTTTATGGCCACTTCAAAATTTATCCACGATTCTCTATAAATCTACTGCTACTTGAATCCCGATAATTCCTTTAATACGTAAACTGCAGCGTACACAATTGAAGATCGACTCGCCCGAGACTAGTTGGAGTTGAACGATGTGCGGTAATTATATATATATATATATATATATATATATATATATATATATGTGTGTGTGTGTCGAAGCTGTGATAGATATTCCAATATGTTAGAGACAAATCAGAACTTCCCGGGAAGCCGCGAGTGTTTCAAATATACTGAACATAACGTACGAGGGTAGTCCCAGAAGTACCTAACCCAACAAAGGAATCACAAAAATTTTGGAAAGAAATATATTTATTTTTCAACTTATTCTCCTTTCAGCTCTATACACTTTTCCCAGCAATATTCAATAAGTTCGATACCCTTTTCATAATAAGAACTGTCTTGCTCCTCAAAATAGCAACATCCTTGCCTTCATTTCTTCATCGTTGGAAAATCTTTGACCATTAAGCCATTTTTTCAAATTTGGGAACAGAAAATAGTCCGAGGGGGCTAAATCTGGCGAATAAGGTGATTCAGGTAGCAATTAAAACTTTAATTCATTAATTTTAGCCATTGCAACAACGAATTTGTGAGCTGGTGCATTGTCTTGATGAAACAATACTTTCTTCTTAGCCAACTGCGGCCGTTTTTGCTTGATTTCTTCGCTCAAACGTTGCAGTAAGCTGGCATAATACTCGCCGTTGATAGTTTTTCCTTTTTCAAGATAGTCAATGAAAATTATTCCACGCGCTTCCCAAAAAAACGATTCCATGACCTTGCCTGCAGATGAAACGGTCTTCGCCTTCTTTGGAGCCGGTTTTCCCTTTTGAGTCCATTGTTTTGATTGTTCTTTTGTCTCGAGTGTGAAGTGATGGACCCATGTTTCATCCATGGTTATGAAATTACGCAAAAATTCTGCTTTGTTGCTGTGAAACTTCGCTAAAGGCTCTATTGAAACCCCACCTTGCGCACAGCTTTCTCATGTCTAAATTTTCAGATAAGATGCGATGTACCGTACTTTTTGAAATGCCTACTATGTCTTCTAGTTCGCGCACTTTCAGCCGACGATCATCCAGTACCGCTTTGTGGATTTTCTTCACCTTTTTTGGAGTCGTCATCTCATTTGGCTGACACTGCGATGCTCGTCTTGGCAGCTCGTACGGCCTCGTTTAAACTCTGCTACCCAATATTTCACTGTTGTTGACGAAGGGGCAGACTTACCCAGAGTAGAATCCAGTTCTGCTTATATATCGGTTGGGTTGAGGCCTTTCAAATAAGAGTATTGTATCACATAACGATAATCAATTTTCTCCATTTTTACAAATTCACCGAAAAGGTTCACTATTGAGGGCTGCCAAACAAATATTAAACAACATGGCGTCTTCGTGAAACATGTGCTTTATATTTGTGTACTTTCTAATACAGTGATATTTTTCAAGCAACTGCCCCCATCTCTAGGTTAGGCCGGGTACTTATGAGACCACCCCCATTGAGAGCCAATGGGGGGCACTGATTCTGATTTTATTAATACAGCTAATCGATGTTGCTAAATATCAATAAATTTCCCCTTTCGTGGAAACGTAATTAAGGCAGTGTATGGTCTTCGCGTCAAAACAAGTACGTTACGATTTCAGTGGAAAATTATTGTATGAAAGAGTGGCAATAAGAATTGTGACTGATTGATTGATTTGTATCGTAAATATTAATCGTTGAGAAACGTTACAAGTCAAAATGTTTTGCTTTCTTAAAATAAATTTGGTCTGGCAAAGAAAATAGTTTCAAATATATTCTGATAAGTACTGCGTCTCTATTTATATTTTGAATTTAGAATTTCCGAATTTTCAATCAAAACGTTTTTGTTGTTTTTCTTATTAATTCATTGAAATTATTATCAGGCGTCATTGCATTACTTCAAATAGGTATAATGTATACAGTGAGATTTACAAAATCATTTATATACGTTATGCCATTCTAAATAATACATATGTATATCCATTGCACATTAAATATTAATAAAATTTGGGAACGTTCATTACATCAAAGGGGACTTTAGAAAATTATGATGGACACTTTTAATTTTACGTCACCGTTGTTGTAATTACGCAAATACCAATATAACACCTCTTTGTTTATGTCAACACCGCGACCTGATTCTACTGAACGTCATAACTGACATGAGTTATATTTAGTACTCTTTGCTCCAGGCGTTGTTCGTTTAGGGCAACATTGGAGGAATGTTTTTGAGTTTTTCAGGCTGAGCGAGATGTGTCCGCCGTAGCGTCGTTATTTAGATAATGTCGCGATATGTGATACGTATTGGCGTGGAAAATATTCATGACATTAACTTGAACTATACAGAGGATCGACCTGTGCGATGAAATGTCCATAAAGGTATAATACATTAACGTCATCTCGAAGGTAGTTCAGATGATTTTGAAGTAATTTAGTGTAAAAAAAAATTTTTTTCAACACCGATTTTCCATTACGTCCGAAAATATAATATGAAATGGCATGAATGAACGTTATTAATTTACGGGAGCTTTTTCCCAAAAATACTGAACATTTGAATCTTTTATTAACCTGAAGTGATAGATATTTTATTGTTGACTAATATAACCAAGAAAACTTGTGTAGGTAAAAGTGATAAATCGATTAGAAAATTTGTTTAAAATAATATCCTCCTTCACAATTTAATCACTGAGGGTTGATATATAACCCCTTGTCACATTAATTTTCTTATTCGATTTATGTATTTCGACAACTAAGTTGTCATCATCAGCAGATAATTAAACAGCGTCGCACTTAGAAAACTACGGTAAAAATACCCGCGCGAAAACAAATTCCACACGCGATCCGTACCGCCGAAAGTCAAAACGTACACTGTATATTCGTTTCACATGATTTTTAAAAATTGTTTTACTTGAACCAAGATGAATGACATTAAAAAAGGAAAACGGACATAACAGATAAATACCTACATGTGATTTATTGCACTGTCCCTTTTCTGTCATTTAGCAGACCCAAGAGAGACGAATTATTCGGGCCCGCGTCAATGTTTAACACATGGTCTTTATTCTTCAAAATGTACAGACTTTCATACGTATCTAATTTGCGATAATTACACACCTTTTTAATCACATACAAACAATCCGCGTTAACAATCCAACACATGTTTTGCTAAACCAGATTTTTTCGGCCGGTTGAATTTTATATGCTGTTCTTTCTACCGGGTTTCTATCGATCGTTTTGTTTGACCGATGTATTGTTTACTACAATCTAGACATTTAATTCCGTTGAGTTCCGATTTCTTGTTATCCTCGACTATGTCTTTTGCATTTTCTAAAAGGGATTTTATGGAGTTAGTGGATCGAAATGTGACTTGAAAACCGCGCTCTTTAGAAACATTATTTAAATTTTTCGTCAAACGGTGAAAAGGTAAACATACAAACTCCTTGTCTCGATTGCTTTTAGGTGACAGACATGTGGTATCTCGGATTGTTTTTCTTATTTTAACCTGACTAGTCAGACCATTGATTATCTCCGAATCAAAACTATTCCTTCACAGTTACCTGAGCTCTCGAGATATTTTAATATATCGTCGATCAAGTATGATGAAGACTTAGTTGTCCAAATACGTAAAAACTGCATTATAGTAAAAGGGTCATTTCTAATTAACTTTTAAATTGTTGACAATAGTCTTCAATTTGATTATTTTGTCTACTTCGAGCCAGATACCAGCATCAATATTGTAACCGTTTCCCAGCAGGAAAATATTGCTAGAAAATCTGCAAGGGATAACAAGACAATAACCCAAAGTACAAGTTTCTAATAGTAATTATATTGGGTCTGGGAAAAAGTTCGTGGCGTTTTTCCCGATAGATGGCATTGGTTGCCGATAACTAAAGAACAACAAGTCACAGCGACACCACCGACGGCTCGTTTTTTAGATGACCTTCCGAACGTTAGTTTGAGCGTAGAAACATTGTAATCGGTGCAGTGGTTGGAAAGTTATTCGCACTTGAAAATGGAGAAGAATAATGAGAAATTTCGCTATATTCTGCAATATTATTATGATAAGGGGAAGAACGCTGCGCAGGCTTGTGATAAAATTTGTGCTGTGTACGGTGAAGGTACTTTATCGAAATCTGTTGCGCGGAAATGGTTCGCTCGCTTTCGTTCTGGAAATTTCAATGTGAAAGATGAGTCACGCTCCGGTCGTCCAATCACTGAAAAATCTGATGAAATTCTTGAAAAAGTCCAACAAGATAAGCATATCAGCAGTGTCGATATTGGCATAGAGCTAGGCATTGACCACAAAACTGTTTTGAACCATTTACACAAAGCTGGTTACAAAAAAAGCTTGACGTATGGGTTCCTCATGAGTTGAGCGTGAAAAACATTGGACCGAATTAACATCTGCGATGCGCTGCTGAAACGGAATGAAATCGAGCCGTTTCTGAAACGTTTAATAACCGGAGATGAAAAATGGATTACGTACGATAATCGGAAGCGTAAAAGATCGTGGATAAAGGATGGTGAGCCGTCACAAGCGTTCGCTAAGCCAACATTGACGCCAAAAAAAGTGATGCTGTGTGTATGGTGGGACTGGAGGGGAATTCCACTACGAGCTACTTCCAACTGGTCAGACGATTGATTCTCAACTCTACTGTGCACAACTAGAGAGATTACGCCAGGCGATTGAAAGAAAACGGCCCGAATTGATTAATAGGAAAGGTGTTGTCTTCCATCATGACAACGCCCGACCACACACTTCTTTGATGACCCGTCAAAAATTGAGAGAGTTTGGTTGGGAAGTTTTGAACCCACCTTACAGTCCGGATATAGCACCCTCTGACTATCATCTGTTTCGATCTCTGCAGAACTCTCTCAATGGAATTAAGTTGGCTTCAAAAGAAGCCTGTGAAAACTACTTGATTCAGTTTTTCGACCAGAAACCACAGAAGTTTTTCACCGATGGGATCATGGATCTACCAAAAAATGGCGAAACATTGTCGATAATAATGGAGCATATTCGGTTTAAATGAATTCGTCCACGCGCCATGCGGGGACCAGTTGAATTTTACTGAAAAAACGCCACGAACTTTTTCCCAGACCCAATATTTCCCATATTTCTAATCACATCATTCGTATATCATGGTCAACAATATGCAAAAATTACTTAAGTATTTCAAATACAAAATATGTCAGTTACAAAATTCAACAAATTTCATGAGCAAGTCGATGCAGAAAGCTTTGATACAATTCAAATCAATGCACGTCTTTCTAAAATCAAAGAATTATGATTACATTTTTTTGATTTTCAATGCAAATTTAAACAATTGAAGGAAGAGGAAACGATACATTCTAACGAGTATTTCAATTTAATCGCGCGGATGGGAAATATATGAGAAACATATTCGAATACAAACGAAAACTCAAATACACATGTTGTAGGCAAGGGAAGGCATCCAAAATCAAGTTCGACTAGTACAAATTTCATTGCCGTCAGTTTCACGAACATTAGCAGAGTTGGTTCCATTTTACGAAACTTTCATGCGCGTGGAATGATTTTCATTGACTATCTTGAAAAAGAAAAACTATCAACGGCGAGTATTATGCGAACTTATTGAAACGTGTTGTTTCAAGACAATGCACGGGCTCACCAATCCGTTATTGCAATGGCCAAAATTAATGAATTAAACTTTGAATTGCTACCTCATGCACCCTATTCGCCAGATTTGGCCTCTCGGATTATTTTCTGTTCCCAAACTTGAAAAAATAGCTCAGTGTTCAAATATTTTCCACCGATGAAGAAGTGACTTTGGCAGTTAATGGCTATTTTGAGAAGCAAGACAGTTCTTATTATAAATGAGATATCGAACTTATTGAACATCGCTGGGGAAAGTGTATAAAGCTGAAAGGAGATTATGTTGAGAAATAAATATATTTTTTTCCAAAATTTTTGTGTTTTCTTTATTGGGTCGGGTACTTCTGGGATCACCCTCGTATATTCATGAGCATCGTCTCTTCTGATAGATTGTAATAAACATTAGAGAATTGCTTTCATGTTTTCTCTCGATAAAGTAACCCCATTTCAAAGAATTGTTTAAGAAAAATAATTCTGAAGATTTGAATGTACATCTGGATTAAATGGCTTGAATGGATCGTATCTCAAATACAAACAAATTAATGGAAAATGGAAGGAATGTATTACTCAAATTAGTCAGCTAAATTTATATATAGCAGTCAGCACGCAATTTGTAAAACCTTAACACATCCACTAAAAAAGTAAATAATGTTAATTTGATTTACATAAATTTATAGCAGATGCATTTGGAACCATTCCAAGTTATGGTACAATTTCCTTTACATAAATAAGTAAACTAATTCGCGACATTGCCGCGCATACATTAATGACGCTCGAAAAATGTTAATATTATAGTGTTATGATATTTTACAACATGCCCCTAACTCACCAATTTTAACATAAGGGATGATCTAAATTCTTAGGAAATTCGTCGCGTCTACGTTACGGGAGAGGTATTTTAATCGAAAGTTAGTTCTTTGAAAATGAGAATCCCGGTCGCATTCTTCATTTACAAAACGGTTTTTCTTTTCATTCTTCCATTTCTTATCTTTCTTTTTCCATCGCGTTCGCTCACTTTTCCCGTTTCATCGTCCGGTCGGAAGTCATTAGTTTCAAAATGTATACACGAAGACCGCATCTTGCTTGACAAAAACCGCGAGGCTTGTTTCCGAAAGGTGGTGTAAAATATGGTTATGATTTTCTAGTATGCCGTTAATACGTTTCAAAAATGTATAGATATCATATATGACGTTACCTTATTTCCTTCAACGATGTCAACAAACAATATTTTATAAGATAATTCGGAGTAATTAGATGTTTATTGGGAATAACTGAAGTTGTATTCAATATTACTTGGCTCGTTATTGCAGGGATAGCATTGGTTAATCACTTGTCGATCTGTGATGAAGTTAAGAAAAATTATTTTGCTAATTCACTACTTTACAACGCAAAGCATCGACAACAGTGTGTCTATAATCTATAAACGCACTATTTTAGTCTAGTGCAATTTAGGTTTTCAAGAGTAGTAAATTGAGACTTCGTATTAAATTCAAATGTTAAAATCAGTGAAATTTAATTGTCAATTTTTATTTGTATTTATACTCCTGTATTGTATAGTTGTTAAACAGGGTGTAAACGATGTATGTCGATGTTTGTCAATATGTAATAGATACGGAAGACAGCAATTCAAATCTATAAACAAATTTATTCAATTGTAACTTTAATTTTTGTGGAAATTTAGGAACACAAACTCTTCAAATACGGTCCTGTAATTCCGATTGAATCTAAATAAATAAATAAATATATAAATAAATAGGAATTGTATGTTGTCGATTCAAGAACAGGTACTAGCAATGGGGAAGATCCAAAAGATGGGAAAATGGGCGTCACATCAATTGAATGACAGGCAAATGGAAAATCGAAAAATCGTCTTTGAAATGCTGCTTCAAAGGTATGATCGGAAGTAATTTCTGCATCGAGTAGTAAAGGGTGATGAAAAATGGGTTTATTTCGTAAACTCTAAGCGCATGGTTATCGCCTGGCCAAACCGGCCCATTGACTCCATGACTCATGTTCACAAAAAAATGTCCTTCCTAAAATTCTAGTATACTTTTGTCTTGGATGCTCATCATAGTACTGGCTATCCTTAGAATATCAGTTACTCTTTTTTTCATTCACCCGATTGTCCTGGACGGCAAATTTATTTTTAAACTGTTGCTGAAACTTATTCAAATTAAAAAAATTAAAACTACAATGAAATTGACAATTGTACTTGTATAGATTGATATTTTAACTCAATTTAATTTGAAGTATATACATTTTTAAAATTGTAAAAAATTATATACGAAACGAAAGTGTTTCGAAAAATGTTTCCTTCTTTAATGAGATTGTGGAATACCAAGTGTACAGGAAAGTCTTTACCGGTTTTTCTAACAAATGTCGCTAGGCTTAAGTATGCAATGTTATGATTTGATGCATATATCATTTTATTCTACTACATCAAGTTTCAAAGCCGTACATGTTATATTTTGCGAAAGTAACACTCTCATAGATTTATATCTCTTTGAAAATATCGAGTTTTGTGCCTGAAAAAGTGCATTTACAGTACGAATTGCTTTTCTTATTTAATCAAAAGAAAAAAGCCGTTGCTAGTAGAAACTTACGGTGAGCATTCTCCAACCATAAAAACATGTGAGGCGTGCTTCCAACAATTCAAAAGTGGTAATGTGCAAGGCAAAGAACGATCCGGTAGACTGAACATTTTTGAAGATGCGAAACTGCAGGAGTATTGGAATTCCCAATCCAAACTCAAAAACAATTGGAAAAAGCGTTAAATATGGCCAAAGAAACGATTAGTGACCGATTACGAGCAATGGGGAAGATCCAAAAGGTGGGAAACTGGGCGCCACATTAATTGAATGACAGGCAAATGGAAAATCGAAAAATCGTCTATGAAATGCTGCTTCAAAGGTATGATCGGAAGTAATTTCTGCATCGAATAGTAACGACTGACGAAAAATGGGTTTATTTCGAAAACTCTAAGCGTAAGAAATCATGGTTATCGCCTGGCCAAGCCGGCTCATCGACTCCAAGGCCAAATCGTTTAGGCCGCAAAACAGTGCTCTGTATTTGGTAGGACCAGAGTGGCATGGTGTATTACGAACTGTTGAAACCTGGTGAAACAGTTAATACTGATCGCTACCGACGGCAAATTACCAACTTGAACCATGGATTGATAGAAAAACGTCCAAAATGAGCCCGAAGATATGGTAAAGTGATTTTACGAGGCGATAACGCGCCGTCTCATACAGCCGATCAATATATGTTGTCGATTCAAGAATAGGTACTTATTTGTTCATGTTCACAAAAAAAATTCCTTCATATTTCAGTAATGTAATGTATGTTCGTAAATTGTTTACAAACGTGTTTGTATCTATCTGCGTCTTTTTTTATGTGTCAGCTGGCTGTTATTTCTATAAGTAGTAAGCCATTGATTTTTGTAATAGCACAAAATAAGTACTTTATTAAGTTTGTAAATTTGTTAAAAGTTGTAAATGATAAAATTGTTTCGTGATGCTATGGCATTTGTAATTTAATATTTTAAATATAATTTTCTACTACAGCCGATATAATTATCTAACGAATTTTTATTGTAACGTTATAAAATTGATATTATATCGGTTGTAGTGGTGTTAGGCCTTTTATATATTTATATTATTTTGGTGTGGTTTCTCTCTACCGTGATTGGCCAATATCAAGTTCACAGTTGAATTTGATGGAGCCTGTGGTTGTACAATTATCGCGAACTGGACGCGTATGAAAGCATGCACATCTTAAAGAATTTAAGCCATGTGGTGAACTTTAATGACGCCGGGCCCTTACAAACCCCTCTTTTCTCTCTACTGAAAGACAGGAGGAACAATATCATAAATCACACATAAATCACACAGACACTTGCTTGACTATAATAACCTTTTTCAATGTAGTGCATGTTAGTTTAAGTAAAAGTAATTTTTAAAAATCTTGTGAAACAGACAGTGCACATCTTGGTTTTGAACGGTGTGGATCGCGTACGGAGTTTGTTTTTCGTACAATTTTTTCGCCGTGTTTTACCAGGTGCGACACTTTGAAATTATCTGCTGATGATGACAACTTGGTTGTCGAAATGCGTATACAGAATTTACAAAAGTTAATGTGGAAAGGGGTTATATATCAACCTTATTGATCAAATCAAGTTCACAGTGTATTGCCTTTTGTTCGCCTAAATGTCTTATAGGTACAGGGAGTTCTTAAGAACGGAACTAGTACTACAAAAACTATATGTTAATCTTGAACTATGAAATTTTTATTTTATCTTTTTCTATATTGTTTTCCTGTAATGAAAGAACCTCATATCATTGCTTAAATACATGACGGAAGCTATCTTGTAACAGTTTCTTCAAAGTCGCCTCTGAAACCTTAATCTCATTTAATTTTGTTCAAAGTCGTTCTTTGACATCTTCTTCTTTTACTCAAGGGTATATATAGACGATGCATAGGGCTATATTGGGAATGTAGATATACGAGGGTGGTCCCATAAGTACCCGGCCTAACCTAGAGATGGCGGTAGTTGTTTGAAAAATATCACTGTATTAGAAAGTACACAATCTACAAAGCACATGTTTCAAGTTTGAAGACGCCACGTTGTTTAGTATTTGTTTGGCAACCAGCAATAGTGTATGTTTTCAGTGAAACTGTGAAAATGGAGAAAATTGGTCATCTCTACTTGATACAATACTTTTATTTGAAAAGCCTCAGCCCAACCGATATAAAAGCTGAACTAGATTCTACTCTGGATGAGTCTACTCCTTCGTTTACAACAGTGAAATATTGGGTAGCAGAGTTTAAACGAGGTCGTACGAGCTGCCAAGACGAGCAGCGCAGTGGTCGACCAAATGAGGCGACGACTCCAGAAATGGTGAAGAAAATCCGCAAAGCGGTACTGGATGATCGTCGACTGAAAGTGCACGAGCTAGCAGCCATAGAAGGCATTTCAAAAGGTGCGGTACATCGCATGTTATCTGAAAATTTGGACGTAAGATAGCTGTGTGTAAGACGGGTGTCGCGTTTGCTCACACTCGAGCGAAAACAGTGTCGTGAAGATGTTTCAATTGAGTGTTTAGCGAAGTTTCACAGCAATAAGGCGGAATTTTTGAGTCGTTTCATAACCATGGATGAAACATGGGTTCATCACTTCACGCCTGAGACAGAAGGACAATCAAAACAATGGACTCAAAAAGGAGAACCGGCTCCAAAGAAGGAGAAGACCTTTTCATCTGCAGGCAAAGACATAGCATCGGTTTTTTGGGATGCGCGTGGAGTAATTTCATTGACTATCTTGAAAAAGAAAAAACCGTCAACAGCGTGTATTATGCGAACTTATTACAACGTTTGAACGAAGAAGCCAAGAAAAAACGGCCGCATTTGGCTAAGAAGAAAGTTTAGTTTCATCAAGAAGATACACCAGCTTACAAATCCGTTATTGCACTGGCCAAAATTAATGAAATAAACTTTGAATTGCCACCTCATGCACAATATTCGCTAGATTTTGCACCCTCGGATTATTTTATATACCAATCTTGAAAAAATGGCTAAGTGGTCAAAGATTTTCCAACGATGAAGAAGTGATGTCGGCAGTTAATGGCTATTTTGAGGAGCAAGACAGTTCTTATTATAAAAAGGGTATCGAACTTATTGAACATCGCTGGGAAAAGTGTATAGAGCTGAAAGGAGATTATGTTGAAAAATAAATATGTTTCTTTCCAAAATTTTTATGTTTTTTTTGTTGGGTCGAGTACTTCTGGAACCAGTCTCGTAACACGGTAGACACTTAATATACTATTTAAAGATCGTGTCAGGGAAATAGTACATATGGGCGAGTGCTATTGTGGTGAAACTTTATAATTAGATTTTTTTTTGATGAACAATGGTTGAGATAACCGCTGACAGAAACCGATGTGGGGCGAACAAGTACAAGTGTTGTCGATAGCCTGCATCATGTTAGAAACCCGAAGAGACCTGGCGATTGTGGATTGTTAACTGCGACTGGTATAAATAAATTTCTAAATTGTTTTCTTACGTTAGTATACAGAGAAATTATAATTAGCACCTATTCAGCTTTCCCGACAAGACTGTATGCTATTGCAAACTGAAAGTTTGTTCAACATTTGTCATCATAATGACGTATACTTTTACAAGCGTAGTGTAGTATATTATTCTATTTGTCCACTGATATTGAAGAAATTAGCGACCATCTCTTTGCTATATCTTTTTTACGATTAATTTTTTTAGACAATCTTCAGCTTTGAAGAATGGAATAGCTGATTCGGAGCCAATTTAACAGGTGTCGTCTGTTTCATATTTATCTTAATCAGTTTTATACTTCGAATGAAATTAAACTGCAATCTTTTTGTAAATCCAATATGAGGTCGTTAGCAAACATTGCTTGTTAATTTGGTTTGAGTATGAATATAAGCTTTTTGTATGGTTTCTTACAGCCTATGGGAAATAATGGCTTTCAATAAAGTTTTATTTTTCTTCAATTACTAATTGGGATTTTGTCCTCTTGTTCCTTATTTTTAACTTTTCCCAGAAATAAATTTTATTATTATTATTTCATTAATATTATTCTGTTATAATTTAAAAAATAGTGAACTAAATATATGCGTAGTGTGGGCCTCCAATAACTTTAGATATTACGACTTTATATCTAATCTTAATTAATAACGAAACAAATGACGTTAACTAAGTTCAATTTTCTGTCTTACAACTTATTTAATCATTTTTCTCACTACGTTCACAGAGCGTAATTCGAGCAAAGAATAAGATGGGAAACGTATGTGATGAGGTTGCAATTTTATCATCATTTGCAGGTTCGTGTATCTGTTCTAATCCTAAGAAACTTTCGGAGCGAAAAGTATAAAGAATTGTTCAATCAATTGCACTGAAAAGCTTAGACAAATCAATAAATTTATAAATTTGGTCTGCATTCAGTACTAAAGGATGCTTGTTCATTTGAAAGAATTTTCAGCTACGTCTTATTTTCAGCAAATAATCGGTTATTGCATGAAGTTCGTTAGTGTTAACTAAATTATTGTTTTCCAAACAAAATGAATATATTGACATGATTTTCCGAACAAATAATTGTTTTTGCTCATACATATTGCTGTGATATGCTCCATGAGTTTTTACTTACCTTCGTGCTTATTAAAGAAGTAAAGGGTGTTTCAAATTGCGCGTTTTTTTTAAGAATAAATAAAATATAGGTGGCGCACTGAATTTATCTGAATATGTGGGCATTTAAAAAGTGTGATGTATGACATTTATAAAAATGGCTTCGTACACGGTACAACAATGCGTTCAAATTTTTGAATTATTTGATGAAAATCAGCGTTCTGTGAATAGAGTTTTTAGAAAATTACATGGCTTTATGGTTTACTTAATCGTCCATCTGAAAGCACTATTGGTCGAATTATTAAAAAATTTCAAGAGACCGGTTTCGTGGAAGATCAAAAAAGTGAAAAATACAGTCGTAGTAGTCGTTCACAAGAAAATATTGGTTTGGTTCGTGAAGGTGTTGCTGAAGATTCTGAAATGTCTATCAGACAACGTTCATAACGCCTTGGACTTAGTGGGTCAACAACATGGCGTATTTTACACAAGGATTTAGCTCTGAAGGCATATAAGGTTCAAATAACACAGGAACTGATTAGATCATTTAAAACGTCGTTCATTTGTCAATTTAATCAATGAGAAACCAGCTGATTTTTCTCAAAATAATGTTTTCCGATGAGGCACACTTTGAACTCGGTGGCTATGTTAATAAATAAATTTGCCGTATCTGGGGTGAGGGAAATCCATGAATTATTCATGAGAAACTTATGAATCCTAAACGAGTTACTGTTCGGTGTGCATTATTGTCAGATGCTGCTGGTGAAGCTGTAACTGGCAATGGTGATCGATATCGTCGGATGATAACCGAATTTTTGTGGCCTGAATTAATGAATATTGATCTATAGGATATGTAGTTTTAACAGAATGGCGCTACACCTCACTTTGCACACGAGTCAATTGATTTTTTGAGAAAAAAATTTCCTGAACGTGTAATCTCAAGGAACGGTGAAGTTAATTGCCGTGCCGTTTGCAAACAACGGTTATGTCAGTACCGCTATTAATCTAATAAATTTGCTTCTATTTTTAAAACTATTTGAACTTATTTTTGTATTCCTTTCGACTTAATTTATTTCATTTAAATTAATTTTACATTAAATTTGTACTTTTTGATATATTTAAATAAAATTCTTAATTTATTATGTCATCGGGTGAACGTATTTCATACTACATGTTGTATTGAACTTGGAATGGAATGTGTTTATCGATTTTTGTGTTCTAAAGTTAAAATTTATATCAATCCTTTACCCTATATTATTGACGTATTATTTAAAAACAATTTACAAAATATGTTATCAAACAATAATTGAATATATTAATGGCTTTTCTTTTTCAATTATTATAAGATATTAATTTCTAACTGCAAGAATTGACTATTGTATACACTAATATTTTATTGTTTTGTCAACCTTGTATGCATCTTTCCTAATATCATGAATTTAAGACTGTAATTGTTCGTGGTGGGAAAAAATTCTAATATACTTCTGCTTTGGACGCTCATCATAATATTAGTTGTCCCTAGAATATCAGTTATTCTCTTTTCCATTCACCCGATTGTCCTGGACGATAAATTTATTTTAAACTGCCGCTGAGACTTATTCAAATTAATTTTAAGAAATTAAAACTAAATACAACGAAATTAACAATTGCATTGGTATAGATTTATATTTTATCTCAATTTAGTTTGAAGTTTTAAAATTTTAAGAAATTATATACGAACTTTAAAAGCTATATGCAAACGTGTTTTGAAAAATGTTTTCTTCTCTAGTGAGATTGTGGAATATAAGTCACACAATAAAGAAAAATTTGTCAGTTTCTGATATATTTAGAAGAATCTCACTGTACTCTTTGATTTTGGAGCAAGATAATCGATATATAATTAGACGTATCATTCATAATATGAAGTTAAACTTCTTCAAAGTATAATTTATATATCTAAATACATAGATATAATGTCATGTAATTTTAAACATTATACATGATGAAATAATCTTCAAAAATGCATGATGTGTGATATCAATTTCTCAAAATATTTTCCATTTATTAGAATGTTGTTGTATAATGCATGATTATTTCTATATAAAAGAGTAACCTAAAATACATAGCAGTATATATTTATGTCAGTGTTAACGTTTTTATCTTAATAGGCTGAGAATAAGGCGGCTGATAGCTAAGCCTTGGGCTTATCACACCGAAGGTCTCGAGTTCGAGTCCGATAGCTTGCTGTTCGGGACGGATTCTCGTGCTTTCTCTTTCATGTTTAAGAGAATACTGATGGACAAAGATTTAATGTCGCGGCACGAGAGCGGGTATAGTAATAATTCATGTTCTGCCAAAACACTTTGTACCTGGCGTTAAGTTGTTGGAGGATATGAAGGCATGGATTATTATTATTATTATTGTTGTTAATATTCATATAAACGCATCATGATTATAAATTATGTTTCTAAAAAGGTGAAGACTGAAATTTTATGATTATCTTTTTTCATTAAATATTTTAATACATCGTCGATTCCAGTGGCGGCTCGTGAGTATTTGACATGGTGAGGCAGATAGAATAATAAATATTCAAAATTGTTTACAATTGATTAATAAACTCTATATACCTACTACATATAAAAACAGTTTATATATATTTATATATATATAGGGCTTCCAGTACAAACAGGGCTGCCAGACGTGAACTGAGCCCTATATCGCGCCCCATTCGATTTTTAAGGGAAAACGAAGTTTCAAAGCAAACCCTTGTGAAACGAAAATAAATATTCTAAAAAATCAAACAAATTCTAAAAACATTAATCAAAAAT